>JABTXL010000888.1:11228236-11496629 GCA_025134845.1 Neodon shergylaensis | reverse complement strand
AGCACCACGAGCTGGCTTACCAGGAAAGATCTTAACCTGCGTCTGTCTGGAGTGGGAGAATCATGGCGACTGACTCGGCTTCTTTCTCCCAGCATTCTGTTCTGTCTACTCCGCCTACCTAATTTTCTGTCCTATCAGGCCAAGCAGTTTTCTTTATTAGTTAACCAATGAAAGCAACAGATAAGATACAAGACCCACCTCTATCAATAATGAAAAACTAGGAGCAGACATGTGGACTCTGGTGCCAGTTAAGGAGATGCCATCAAGGCTATCAATAGTTACTTGATCTTTACAAGAAAAAAAAAACTGATAACATCACAAGAGGAATATGGTGAGTTCACTCCTTCACATTTTCAAGAACAATAAAAATTTAATTGTAAAAGAAGAGTAAAAGTCATTAAGTATACTCTCTTCTAGGTTAAAAGAAAAGTCTGTAAAATATAAAAATTTCCATGAGGAGAGAATTTCCACTGAAGATAACAAATAGAACAATTGTCTATCTCATCACTTCATTTCAGTTTTGGTTGACAATCAAAATCTAGATATCTATCAAATATTAACAGTGCACTCAGGCCTCTTTACTCTTTTCTTTGCCATTCAAATTGTTCTTAATTAATGTTGGTAAGAACTATCATATAGCTCACTCTATGTTACCTAATATAGTTGTGCATACTTAGAAAGAATAGGATATAAATTTGTGTGTCCTAAATTCTTATATCAGTCAATTCAGACTAATGCTGTGAGATTTGTTAATACAATTAATAAAGAAGACAAGATACATAAAATATTAAGACAACTAAATCAAAGTGCATAAATGTATTTAAGGATTGGTTAGCATAAATGAGCAATGTCTAAAAAGAACCAGGAAAATATCATTAATAGCGCCATCCACAAACAGAAACTGGAGTTCTTTTTTCAGAGAATTTACATTCTGGAAGAGATAAGCAGTGGTAAGAAACCATCACATTGTCATTTACATAATTTTTACCTAAGTGTTCAGAGTGATTATTGATTCTACCCAGTCACTAACACCCTATGAATTAGTATTCCAGAACATCTTGTGTCTTCTTCATAACTTTCTCTCTCACTGAATCAAAAAATATTTTTAAAGTAAAATATTAACCATATTCACAAGGAAAGAATTTTCACTTAAGATAATGTACAGAACAATTTTCTATCTCATCACTTTAATTCCGTTATCCTAGAATTTTAATGTGGACAATCAGACAGAAAATGAAATATATAATGATATCATCTGTAAACAAAAATAATTTTTATTATTTTTTTATTTTTTCCTTCTTGTACATAATTGGTTCACCTAATATCTAAAAAAATACTTTGAAAATATTGGAGACAGTAGATTATCTTGCATTCCTTCTGAATTTCTTTGTATTATTTATTTTTAAGTTATATTTTTAGAATTTCATACGAGAGTAGTGTATTCATATGATTTCTAACCTTTTTTTCTCCAGACACCAAACTCTCTGTTATTTCCCACTTTATGTTTCTGATTTTGGTAATTTGGATATTTTCTCTTTGCCTTTTGGTTAGTTTAGTTAAATGTTTATCTATTTTCTTGATTTTCTCTAAGAATCAACTCTTTGTCTCATTAATTCTTTGTACTGCTTTCTTTGTTTCTTATTGTGTTGACTTCAACTCCAATTTGATTATTTGCTGCCATCTAGTCCTCCTGGGGGAATTTGTTTCTTTTTCTTCTAGAACTTTCACATGTTCTGTTTACTGAGTAGCATATTATTTTTTAAGTTCTTTATGTAGGCATTCAGTGTTATGAACTTTAAGAAATGAGAAAACATACAAATATTCTAAGCATCAAATATGAAGGGCCAGAAAGAAAATAAGAGCCAAAACAAAGAGGAAGATCTGAGAAAAACTCTTCTGTTGTAATGATTCAATCAAACTATGATATCACAGCAGGAGTGGCTGCCTTAATGGCCCACATAAGGCTAAGCCTATAAATAGTTCCTCTCAGATTATGGTTGGGTAGGAAGACACCTGGCTCTTCGCCTTCCACTGATCATCAGACTCATATATTCTAGAATAGAGCAGACGTTTTCTTTAGCTGTGTACTTACTAATAAACCCCATGAACTCCATTGGGTAGTTCTAAATTTATGAAACTGATAACCTAATTAAAATAAATGGGTTAGAAAAAGTAGTCGTAATGTGGGAAAGACACTTGGAGTGTAATAGGGTAACATGGAGATAAGATGGGTGAGAGTGATAGGAGAGAGAGAGAACGTATAAATTTGTCAAAAAAAAACATGAAAAAGATAAAACTTAATTTGTACATTGCCTAAATTTGTAATATAGCCCTGTTAAAAGACTCAAAAATCACCAAAGAAACATGTAGAAAAAATGTAAGATCCATAGTAGTGGTGGACTGCAATAACAGTGTATCTTTGCACATGAAAGTAGCCTATAAGACATACAAGAATTGTGAAGGCTGGACAAGATCTGTGTAAGAAAAACCAAAAACACTTTCAGCAATAAGAGGATAGTTCAGCACAAAGTTTACCTCAAAGAAGTTATTGACAACTTTTAATGGCTGAAAAAAGGTGTATCATTTATTTTTTTCTAAAAAAGAATTGCCATACAAGTTGATCACGATACAGATGAAGAAAGCATATCCAAGAATGTTTGAAATTAAAACATTGTCCATGATGGTAAAACAATAACAACAGAAGGACATGATACTGCATGGAAGGGAAGATATGAACCTTGGGAGAGTTGGGAATGTGTGGTGAATATTAGCAAAGAATGCTGAATGCAATTTTCAAAGAATAATAAAATATTTTAAAGCTTAAAGGAATAATAATGAGGTGATAATAAACTCACAGTAATTAAATAATCTACAAAGAACTTTATACAAAATACATAAAATATTTGCATAAGAGATCTCATTGACAATTTTTTTAAAAACAAAATAAATACATTAACTGAAAAATAAAACTTAGAAAATAAGATACCAACAAAGTCATTATGTGAAGAGTAAATATGTATATGAGCATATGTTCATTATGATTAATCATCAATGATATGAATATAAGACACTTATATACAATTAAGGTTAGGGTGATGTTGAAATGAGGATGAGAAGTAGATGGACTCATCACACAGAACTTCTTATTGGGATAAATAGTAAAACCTTGAAACTTCACAAAAACTAGCTTGAGAGCATATTGTAATTGTAGACACACATCATCTATGCACTCCAGATTTGTGTCTTTCAGTTTTTTTCCAGAATTAAAGGAAAGATTTGTCAGTATAAAGAATTGTGTGTGATTTATTTTAAGCAGTGATTTTGTGGGATTTGCTGCTCATAGGATGGAGCAATGAAGTTAATTGTCAGTTGAAGAAATGTAACTGCTGATGGCACATCATCCCTATTTCTGAAACATGCTTTGGTAAGTTCTGAATGATACTGTTGTTCATGAAAATGTGTGTATATTTTTATCACCTTCCACTTTTGCAAAAATAGAATGTACCTGGTTCGAATTTTCACCAGGCTAACAATATGGTAAGCATTGGTTTTGCTTTAGAAGATGTATTGATGCAAAGGTTGGAGAAAACATAGTTGAAATATTTGTTTATGCTGAAGGTTAAAGTTGTAGGGTGAGAAAATATATTTGTTAGTGTAGAAATACATGTGTGTTTATAAAGTGTAAAAAAAAAAGACAGCTTGTGCTATTTTGGTGTGGCCACTTGTGAGAAACTCATTTGATGATCAGATACTACTTCATTTCATTGCACCTATACCTCTTCCCATTTTGGGAACTGAGAGGTCAACAACATAGTAAAGAATGTTGCACTGATAACAATAAAAGTACATAGTCATCTGTTCCTATTTATCATTGCCACTCTAGTTTAGAATAAGGTAAATATATTGTTGGGAGAAATATGACAGAAACTGTCCTTTGCTTATATATGCACTAATAGAGTCCTATATACTTTTCATATTTCCAAATCTCAGAATTACCCATTGATATTTGCAACTACTAACTTTTTTTTTCTTATTTTATTATTTTCTTTTTGAAACAAGTTTCTCTGTAGCTTTGGAATCCAACCTGAAAATAGCTCTTGTAGACCAGACTGGTCTTAAACTCACAGCGATATGCCTGCCTCTGCCTCCTAAATTCTGGGATTAGAGGCAAGTGCCATCACCAGCCAGCTTCAATTATTTATCTTATACTACTCAGAAAATTACTTTTTAAATCATTTGGCAATTTAACAAGACAGCCAAAACATTAAGACAACAAAAGGATACTGAAGAAATTCATTTATTCCCAACTTAATGTAGGTAAGGCTAGCCTAAAGACAGTTGGGTTCATCTATGTAAATATGAAAAAAACATGCAAAGAGCTTTGAGAATTATTCAGGTGGCGATATAATTGCTATCTGGAAAGGAGCTTTGGTTACGCCAGAAGTAGCAGCTATTCGTGGGTATGAAGATGAGAATTCACTTCTTCCTCGGGTACATTTCTTCCATATATCATGTGCTAACAATAAACTCACGTATAGTGTTATTAATTGCTGTTTATGGAATTCCCTCTTCCAAATTCCAAATGCTGCATTCTTGCTAAACAAAATTAGTCTTTGTTGAGAAGAAACAACTTTTTGAGTAACATTTTAAAGGCAACATTGACATCTTTATTTCTCAGGCTGTAGATCATGGGATTCAACATAGGCACAACAATGGTATAAAACACAGATGACAATTTCGCTTGGCCCAGGGAGTTGACTGATGATGGCTGAAGGTACATGAAAGCTGTCGAACCAAAGAAGATGGCAACAGCCATGATGTGAGAGCTGCAGGTACTGAAGGCTTTGGATCTTCCCCCAGTGGATCGGATGTGGAGAATGTTGACAATGATGAAGATGTAAGAGCTAAGGATGGTCACAGTTGGTGCTATAATGTGAAATGCACTGAAGGACAGTGCAAGAATTTCATTGATAAAAGTACTGGAGCATGAGAGCTCCAGTAATGGGAAAAGATCACAGAAGTAATGCCTTATTATATTAGCCTTGCAGAAAAGCACTCTCAGTATAAAGACAGTGTGAGTTGTGGCACTTACTAACCCCATACCATATACCCCAGCTATCATCCACAAACAGACTTGATAGGACATGGTTACATTGTAAAGTAAAGGATTAGAGATAGCCACATAGCGGTCATATGCCATTGCAGCTAACATGTGACATTCAGCAACAGCAAAAGCACCGAAGAAGTAAAATTGAGCTATGCATTCTGGGTACGGGATGACATTCTTTTTTGTCACAAAGTTCACCAGCATTTTGGGAGTAATGACAGTGGACTGACAGCAGTCAATAAAGGACAGACTGCTGAGTAAATAATACATGGGTGTGTGCAGCTGAGAACTGAACAAAATCAAGATGATCATGCCCATGTTTCCCACAACTGTAACCAAATAGACTCCTAGAAAGATGAGGAATAGGGGCAACTGGAGGTTTGGGTTCTCTGTTAACCCAGAAAGGATGAATTCAGCCACAGCAGTATTATTTACTTCTTCCATTCTCTTTTGGGAACTCTTTGTGAGAAGAAAACTTTATATAGAGGAAAAAATTTTGAGTATTCATCCTCTTATCTATCAGTAAATTTTGAAACAGAATTCAAATATTTTTAGGTATCTCAAATTGTCTTCCATCTTCTTTTCTATTGAAACTATCAGAGATTTTTCAATCCTGTAGAAATGAGACATGTGAGATATAATCATATAGATATTTGCATTCTTGTGAATATTTCCATAAGAATTATTTCTACTGGTTCTCATTTCTTAAAACATGCAAACCATTCTGGCACACTGAACTGAAGGTTTCAAGGATTTCTCATGTCCTATTTACTCATCTCTCTATTGACTAAGAAATTTTTACTTATAGTAATATAAACACATTGTCCAGAAGAGATCAATAGATATAAAAATAGTTATTGGTGAAGAAATTAGAAATTTTATACTAAATTATAAACAATGGAATTGTCTACCACTTTCTGATTCTCTACCACAATTCTAGGTAATTGACTAGGGAAATCAGACCCATAAAATGAACTAAGAAGCCAGTAGATTAGAAATAGTGAAGATAAAACATCTACTACTCTGTTAATTTAATCGAGCATATAGAAAATCAGGAATTGGTTAAAGAGTGCTATTAAATGTAATTACCAGTATATTAGGGTAATGTTAGAAAACAGAAATCTCAGAATAATTGATGATGTTGTAGGAAACTCACCAACAGTCTCAGGTGAGATATCTAATAATTATTTCTTTGACACTTGTTTTTCATAGACCTAGCAGTTTAGATTGCTTATCTTCCACAAAGAACAACAGTCACCATTCTTGGTTAATACTAAATCATGGAGAAATCCTTTATAATGGTTGATATGATTAAGTCATGTCCACTGTAACAGTAATTTATATGGTGTCTTGAGATTTCTTATTTTCCTAACTACTTTTATTGAAAGAAGACCTCATTGATAAGAGTACACCTCTACTAAAAAGGCTGAGAACCACATAATGTAACTGTATCTATTCCCAATTGGGAGTGTTGGAAATTTAACACTCAATATTGCCTATTGAAAAAGATGAACAATTATACCCAGAATAGGTTATGTTGCAAACTGAATATGGCTGTCATGAGAACTAGTTAGTTACCACAGGAGTGGGATGCTAATGTGGGGCTGACTTTGTTGTGCCTTTCTTTATATCTTTCATTTGAGCTCCTCTGTTCCTTCAGGCTTTACTCGATCACCATTGCACAAAATGAAGTTCCTAGATATGTCTTTTGGTCTTCAGCTTCTCAATCTTCAGAAATTTATGAAAGATAAATACAGTCCTCATCACTCTATTTTACCATACTCTGGTATTCTGCTACAGTAAAAAGAACTCACCAAGATACACGACCATCTATATCTTTCAGTCTGTTCATTTGCTTGTTTTACTGTTTATTGTCATTTGCAAAGATGCTCCAGGAAATATTAGTGTCAAGAGCAGAAGACCCATCATCTGTTGCTAAATTATGACAGATCTAATTATTCTTGTGAACTTTGACCAACTTAATGTACTTGCAGTACATACCAGTTCTAGCAAATTCCATAACCTTCTGTTCAACTCTGTTTGTGTCACTTAAGCATGATTAATAAAAAAAAAACCTCAGAGACAGATATTGGGGATCTAACTGATGAACAGAAAAGCAAGGCAACCAGCTGTTATCCAGATCTTTGTCTGAAAATTATGATTCTGCCCTCAGGAAACCTCAGAATGAGACTAAGAATGGGAGCTGCCTCCCCCCATTTTATAATCCTCTCTATCTCTGGGATTAAGAGCATGTATCACTACAGCCTGGTTTCTATGAAAAGCTGGTGTTGTTACAGGAATTAAAGATATGTGTCATTGCTGACTAGTCTATAATCTGGGCAGTGTTGCTGTTTTACTTTTCTTTTCTTCAGGCAAGCTTTATCTTTTAAAATACAAATAAAATACCACTACATGTGACCTTAATGTTTATATGCCTTTGTGCTTATGGCAGCATTCCCCAATATCTGTATTGTATTAGTTTTCTTAAGCTCCCATTCTCAAATGCATCTTAAATATGAATAACACAAAATACCATAATATTTAATTATAAAGACTTGTATTCTTGTATTTATTTTCCGTAAACTGAGATGCAAAGCCTGTATATATATACATGCTTTCATAGGTTTATTTATTCTTTGTATATTTTCAACTTAATTCTGTTTCAAACAGCATTACAACAGTAATTTGGATGATAGTAAATAAGAAATTGCCATGAAATTTATTAGAAATAGTAATGAATACTTATGTGCTAATATTGTTATGAGTAGATAGATAACGTTGGACTATTAATGTAAACCAATATTAAAACAAATTTAAAAGTGTTAAACCTTTTTTCTGTGGCCATCAGGATAGAAAGATAAAGAACATAGAAGATCTACTCTTCAAGATTCTGTAGACTAGAAGGAAATAGATAGGTAAATAAGACACAGGATTAAATATGGTATTTAGAAAGGTCCTGAAGGACCACAGCACAATGATGATAGTTCTAACTCAGGGCATGGTAGCAGCAAAGGTATTTTAGATAATATTAAGAAATAAAACTTTCTTTTTGACCATATCAGATGACATGACTTTTACAGAAAAGTACCTTAAGTAGACTTGCTACAGTTATATGTTGCAATTTTTCTTTATGCTTTACTCTTATATCCTTATCCTATTTAACATATTTTTGTTGGTGTTAAGGTAAGATTAGTGTTTTATTCAATAATTTAACATTTTTTACAAAAAAATCATTACAATAAAATAACATTCACAAGTTTAAGTTCTTTCTCAATAAAGAATCAAAAACCCAATACAATGACAAACTTCCCTAATAAAGAAAATAAAATGATGTACCTCCAAATAAAACCACCAAACCATAACCAAATAAAATCACACACCCAAAACCGAAATAAATAAAACAAAACAGAAAAAAAACCTGTGAAATCTGTTATACATTGACCAACTACTCTTTAACATGAAGGTTATCCTGGGGTGACTGATATAACCAGTGTCAATCTATTTGAGAAAAATGCATCCTGGCTGCAGACAGGATATAGAGAAAATTACTCTAGGTTTGGATGGAGCTTTTGAAACCTCAAAACATATCCCCAGTGACATGGGTACTCCATCAAGGCTACATCTCTTACAAAAATGTAACAATTTCTAAACTTCTCTATAAAGTTTATCAACCTGTATCCAAATATTTAAATATATAAGCATATTGGGGACATTCTAACTCAAATAATGACAGTTATTCAATCCCAACTGGTTAGTCCTAAAAACATCCTCTCGATGGACTCCTCATGTTTGTTTGTTTGTGTGTGTGTATGTGCATACCTATGTGTGACATATACAATGTATGTGTCTATATATTTAGCAATAACTATTGAATAAGTCAGTAATTTGGGAGTTGTTGGGAAAGAGCATGAGAAGTTGCAAAGGAGAGAAGAAATGCTTCAAATGATCTAAATACAGAGATGTCACATAAAATTTCAGAAACAATTTTAAATTGAAACAAATATTAATAAGACTGTGTTATTAGTTTCATTTTAAAAAGAAAGTGAGGATCTTAAAATGTAAATGGATCTTGAGAGGCAAAAAGTAACACATGTCTGATAATAGAATGTAGAACAAATTTTTATAAGCTAAGAACTTCTATTAGGACATAGTGCTCCTCCTTCCCAGACAGCTAGATGTTGGGTGCTTTTCCTTTCCCTTAGAGTAGAAGGAGAAATAGCTTTGAACATGTGAGATATAGATTACACAGAATTACCTCTTGTACAAATGTTCCTTAAAGTAGAATCAGAAAGTCACTTGTTCTACAAGGGTTGGCTGGTATAAACATTTTATATGCAGGTATAGACATCAAGAGATTAGTTAGAAAAAGAGTAGTGAGAATCATCTCCCTCTGGAGTCTCATCCCTCAAGTATTGTCTCTGGAGAAATCAACATCCAGAATTAATATATATTCTTCAGTGGTTCTCACTTGTGTAATATAGTCCTGTGGTAATTCTGTTTAAAGTATAGACTTAGTAAAAGTATGTAAAATGCACTAAAATATTCATGAAACTATGATTTTTTTTAAAATAGTTCCCTCAAAAGAAAAAAAATAACAGGAAAAAGAACTAAAATGATCCGGATTTATAACTTTCATTGACACCTACCAAATTTGCTTGGATTGTATGAGGGAGCTACAAAAACATTCTACTGGAAAAATTTACCCAAGAATTTAATAAAAGCAACTTTTATGAGGGAGCTACAAAAACATTCTACTGGAAAAATTTACCCAAGAATTTAATAAAAGCAACTTTTTATCCACCTAACATAAAATAATTTAGATGTTTTAAATAATTTATAAACAGTGACAACCAACACTATTAATGAAAACTAAGAGGAGACATGGTGATTCTGGTGCCAATTACGTCAGATGCCATCAATAGTTAGTTGGTCTTTACAAAAAACAATAACAACAACAATAAAACTGATAACATCCCAAGAGGAATAAGGTAAGTTCACTCCTTTAGGTTTTAAAGAACAACAATAAGAATTTAGTTGTGAAAGAAGCATAAAACATTCAGTATACTCTGCTAGTTAAAAAAAAAAGACTGTAAAATGTAAAAATGTCCATGAAGAAGCAATTTCCACTGAAGATAACAAATAGAAAAATTGTATTCTCATCACTTGTCTAGAATTTTTGGTTGGGTAATCAGAAAGCTAAATATCTATCAAATATGAACAGTTCTTTAGGCTTATTTACTAGTTTTCTTGCCCTTCAAAATATTCTTCATTTTTTGTCATAAAGACTATCTTATAGCTCACCTGAGTTCCTATAATAATTCCATATTTAGAAAGAATAGGGTGTAAATTTGTAAATTTTAAATTGTTATTTCAGTAAATTCAGACTATTAATATGAGATTTTTTATTAATATAATTAATAAAGAATAACAGCTGCCTAAAATATTAAGATAAATAATTACTACATAAATGAATTTAATCATTGGTTAGCATAAATGAGCAATATCTAAAAGTATTCATGAAAATAACATAAATATCATCACCCATAAATAGAAAGTGGAGTTCCAAGCCCCCTTCTTTTTTTATTTTATAGAATTTTCAGTCCTTGGAGAGATAAGCAGTGGAAAGAAACCATCACATAGTGGTTTACATAATTTTTACCTAATCTTTCAGAGTTATTATTGATTCTACTCAGTCACTCACAACATGTGAATTAGTATTCCAATAACATCTCATGTCTTCTTCATAACTTTCTTGCCCACTGAATCCGGAATGGTTTTTTGATAAAATATGAACAGTATTCACAAGGAAAGAATTTCTACTGAAGATAACCAACAGGACAAATTTCTATCTCATCACTTTAGTTCTGTTAGCTTAGATTTTAGGTTGGGCAATCAGAAAGTTAAGTGAAATTTATAAGCACCATATTTGAAAGCATAAGCAAAGCAATCTTTACTTGTGATTAAATATATAAATACAGTTGAGTCTATAGAAACCCCAAATAAGCTAAAATATATATTAGAAATGAATAACAATAAATTATAGAATACAAGATTCTCAAAACAACTTATCTGAATTAACACAAACTTTACAAAAACAATGCAAACTTTCCCTTTCCTTGGGTCTGGGTTGTAACTTAGAGCTAGGCCTGGTAATCACTCTAGTATTACTTATTTTATTTAGGATTGCTTTGACTTTCTTGGAATTTTCATACTTTGCTATCAATTTTAAGATTGTTTTTATATTGCTGTGACAAATGCCACGGGGATTGGTATGACATTAAATCTGTAAATCACTTTAGTAGGATGCTCAGTAACAAATTTAACTATAATATATATAATTGTTACATAGTATGCCAAAATCCCATCCTTACTAATCATAAATTGAGGGCAGAACTTAGTATCAGGCTTTGCCTATGGTACTTCTGAAAAGCAATATATTCTATTTAAACGAACTGCTACCAAATCTCATACTACTATTGGTGAAAGATGTAAACAAGCAGTGCTTGCTATGATTTTTTTTTCCCAACAGGAGACAGTGGTGTTGTGGAAGCCTTTTCATCAAAGAGAACCGCTCCTAGAAAGTATGTTTGTAGTACACATATATGCTATGTGTGTCTCTATATGGATTAGGAAAGAAAGGAACACAGACGATTATGAAATTACAAACATAAAGACTGAATTTCAAATATACCATTTTTCCCAGAAATCTTGGTGAGGTGGAATTTCCCTCTGCATGCTGTGAATATCGTTGGTTAATAAAGGAACTGCTTTGGGCCTATAGCATTAGAAAACAAAGGTGATGTCAGCGAGAAGCCACGGAGCCACCACCAGAGACAGATGTGCTGATACTTTGCTGGTAGACTACAGCCTCGTGGTGATGCACAGATTAATGGAGATGGGTTAAATTAAGATGTAAGTGTTAGCACATACGACACTAGAGCTAATGGGCCAAACAGTGATTTAATTAATACAGTTTCTGAGTTGTTATTTCAGGGCTCAGCAGCCAGGAAGCAACAAGTCGCTCTCTCTTCCTACAATTTGGAGCTTCTTATTGTTCATCCCCATTCTTCTGAAGGGAAACGGACTTTAAAAACGTTATTAAGGACTACTTGCAAAATGTCCTTGAGTGACCAATTTTATTCCCTGGTGAGGATCACAAAGTCAATTGTTCCTCCTTAGAGATTGGTAGATGTGACATTTTTGTATGCTGGATAAAAATACTAATATCCATCAAGAGAAAATAGTGATTAATAAGCTCCCAATAGAATCTAATCCTACTCTTCAACTCTTGGGAAAATCAACAATTAGGGATCCATATCCCGTTGCTGGTACTCAAACAATCTTGCAAAATAGTTTCCCTTCCTTCTCATTAAACTGAGTGTTTATACAGGAATGATAGAGGTGGCATGAGAGCTCCTGAAACTTTAAAAATATTGTATTTAAAAATTCTAAACTTAAAGAAATTATTAGACCTATACTACAGGAAATGCTAAATGCAATTACAAACAAGAGAACAAAGAGAAAGGTAGGCTTTAGTTCTAGGTAACTGACGAATCCTGACTGACATGGAAGCTAAAAAATTTATACACTCCAACCTTGGTCTGAGTGTCTTGAAGGATTTCTTATTCAGGAGAAGAGCTGAGTCCTCATTCTGATAAAAGTAAATTTAGGAAGAGTGGAAATATGTGTGATACAAAAACATTTCTCATGATAGATCATTTGATGAAAAATTACATTTAGAGAAACATAATTTAAAAAAATAGTCTCATTAGCCGGGCAATGGTGGTGCATACCTTTAATCCCAGCATTCAGGAGGCAGATCTCTGTGAGTTCGAGTCCAGCCTGGTCTATAAGAGCTAGTTCCAAGACAGGCACCAATGCTACACACAGAAACCTTGTTTCAAAAACCAAAAAACAAACAAACAACAACAACAACTACCTTCCCAATTCTCTTTCCTCCCTCTAGCCCTTACAAGTTGTCATCCTTCCAATTTTTACAAATATATGCATAAATATATAATTATAGACATAATTATTTTCTTGCAAAGTCTTTTGTTTCAGGGATGACCACTCTGACTTGAATAAGTAACAATGGCCCTCATTCCTGGGGGAGGCTAATTATCCTTCCTGCAACATTAATTGCTTATAATTCTTTGTTTAGGTGTGGTACTCTGTGAAACTTACCTTTTTTCTAGTTAACATGTCTATTGATTTTGCTGTTGTGCTGGTCTTTATGCCGCTACTTTTAGGAAACACAATTTCACAATATACTTCCTGAAATTCAGTCTCCTAGAAGCTTTTTACTCTATCTTTTCTGAGTTTCTCCAGACACAGATGCAGGGGATACAGTGTAGATGTATCCATCAGTGTGTACAGCTGTGGTTTTCCATGATGACCTCTATTTATTTTTAAGTGGCTTCTTTGATGGGTGGGTATTAGCTATAATTATCTGTGGGTGAAAAAACAATATTTAGAATATAGTAGCATAATGCAATATATTAAAATATATACATTATTTACTATATACATACACACATATCTACAGATAGATAAGGCAAATAGATGTTATGTATGAACAAGCAGAGCACTGCAGCTAGCATGAATTCTAGGGTAGTAGCAGCTGGGCTCTGAACTGCCTTTTGTAACTGTTTCCTTTGGGTATTGCTACCTTTTGCTTACAGAATTTGAATCTTATGTAAATTCTACCTGAACAGTTCAAGGACTTTGCAAGGCTTGATAGTGAGAGGATGTGGAAAGCCAAGATGTCTATGACTGATCATTGCTTTGACATTTGTTTCCTTCCAGGAGCTTCAGATAAGAGGTTTTGGTATGTGGAAATTGACTTGCTAAGATATAAATTGTATAACAACAACAACAACAAAAAAAAAAAAGACCTTAGAGATGGAATCCAGTAACTTCCTCCCCTTCTGTTGCAAGTCAAAATTCATCCTGGAGTGACCCTATTTCTTCCACAGACCCATGCAAACAGCCTAATGTGGGGGCTTATCGAATGAATTATTAATACTCCGCAGGTCTGGAGGGGAAAAAATGTGCTCTAAAGGTAAGAGGACTCCAGGTTTTGTAAGGGTCATGGGGAATTTAAATTCCCCATCTCAGGAGCTACAACAAGTGAAATGGTTCCTGAGACAAAGGGAAAAGGCCCTTCTCAATACAGAAGATGAAAGTAAAGAATATGATAAAATAAAATTTCTTGATGGAAAAAAGAGAAAAGTTTAACCAAGAAAAGAGGAGTTTCACAGTAGAAGAAAGTTAAAGCTGAATTGAGGCCTAGAAATAAATAGGTCCCATAAACATAAAATAAAGGAAAGAGAAAAAGACTCTTCCCAGTAGAAACAGAGGAGGGAAAATGCTCTTTCCATTACAAAAAAAAAAAAAAAAAAAAGAAAGAAAGAAAGAAAGAAAGAAAGAAAGAAAGAAAGAAAAAGGAATCAATGATAAGTGAAAATAAGAGCTCTGGCTACATGCTGCCTGTGAGCTCTTTCAGTCAAGCACCAACCAGCACAGAGAATCAGCTTCTGAATTTCAATGAAAAGATGGACAGGACTTCACTGCAGCTGCTGCCTAAGTTAGCACGGCCTGTCCATAGCTTAGAATTTACTTCTTGTTTGTTTACTTAATTTTGGTTTAAATGTTTTTGGTATTTTTTTTAATGTTTTTTTCCAGATAGTGGTCCCTTCATAGAAGAAAGAAAAGATTAAAACAAGTCCGACTTCTAGCAAAGATAATAGTCTTGGCGTAAAATACAAACCCAATGATTTTTTTTGAATTTTTTGAATTTCCAAAGTTATTGGAAATTGTATGGAGAATGTTCTCTTTTCCTGAATGTCTGGTTAATGCCTAAATTAACACTTACTTTTCATTGTAAATGAACTAAAGGAACAAAATTTATAATTTAAAGCCATATTATTGAGTATGCACTTGTCTATTTATCATTGTTGAGGCTTTGGTTCTGCTCTTTAAGATGCTTTTTGTACACTCTTGGTTAAAATCTGTAAAAAATGTAACACTTGAAACAAAATTGGTTGTTAGTTATTAAATAATATGGCTGCTAAGGCAAAAGTTCATAAAAATTATCACCTGCCGATAAAGCACCAACAAATTTTTTTTCACTAAATAAAATACAGATAATTTTTTTATTAAAAATTTCCGCCTCCTCCCCTCTTCCTTTTTCAATCCCCCTCCCCCCACTCCCCACGTCCCCCTCCCTCCCCCTCCCTCTCCAGTCCAAAGAGCAGTCAGGGTTCCCTGCCCTGTGGGAAGTCCAAGGACCTCCCCGCTCCATCCCAGTCTAGGAAAGTGAGCATCCAAACATACTAGGCTCCCACAAAATCAGTTCATGCAAGTGCCATTGTCCTTGGCTTCTCAGCAGCCCTCATTGTCTGCCATGTTCAGCCAGAAACTGGAAACACTTAGATGCCCTTCAATGGAAGAATGGATGAAGAAAATGTGGAATATATACATATTAGGATACTACTCAGCGGTAAAAAACAACGACATCTTGAATTTTGCATGCAAATGGATGGAAATAGGAAACACTATCCTGAGTGAGGTAACCCAAACTCAAAAAGGTGAACATGGGATGTACTCACTCACAATTGGTTTCTATCCATAAATAAAGGACATTGAGCCTATAATTCGTGATCCTAGAGAGCTAAATTAAGAAGGTGAACCCAAAGAAAAACATATAGTTATCCTCCTGGATATTGGAAGTAGTCAAGATTGCCAGGCAAAAATACAGATTTTTTTTTGTTCACATTAACATTTTATTTGGGATCTGTAAAAAAGGATCCTCTGTTTAGTATTTTATATGAATATTCCATGAATATTGCCTATAGTTTCCTCTTATGATTATATAGATTGTTTTCAATGATATTATAAAAAAACATAAAAAATACTATGAGTATAGTAGCTGGTGATAGAATTGCTCAAATGTTGCTTCCATGTCTTAAAAGTAAAACAGCATCAATATGCAGCCAAGGGGATTTGGGAGGTAGTGAAGAGAAAATATTTTGGCAAACTATTATTAATAATGACAGGGCACAACTAAAATCGCAAGTCAATGACATTGAGATTGAAGGTTTAGTGGGAAATGGTACTGACATATTTATAATTTCTCAAGAATCTTAGAATCCCAAATGGCCTTTACAAGATGTTTCCACTCAGTTTTTAAGCACTGGAACATTATCTCAAGTTTCGCAAAATGTAGAGTAGATCAAATGTATAGGACCTAAAGGATAAATAATGATGCTAAAGCCTTATGTGGCTGATATAGCCATGAATTTATGGGGGGGGGGATTTGTTACAACAATGGGGATCATAAATTAATATTCTTATAATTTCAGAAACAGAATATAAAATGATGTTTAAAATGAGAATGTTCCTGGAAAAAGTACTGGAAAGAATTATCAAAAAAAAAAAATCACAGGCAACACAGGTTGTTCAACAGCAGGACAAAATAAAAACTGGCTATTTAAACTTGGAGTAGGAGCCACTTCTGTTAATGCAATGTTCTGCCTTTCAAGCAGCTAACTAATAAGCCTCTATAGGTAGAGCAATGTCACTTAGCTAAAGAAAACTACAGTTGCTTGAACAGCTAGCAAAAGAATAGCTAGATGCTAAGCACATTGAAGAAAGTACTAATCTTTGGAATTCTCTTTTTTTGCAATAAAAAATAAATCTGGAAAATAGAGAATATTAACTGATTTAAAAGCTGAAAATGAAATAATTCAGCTTATATGATCTTTACAGCCAAGAGTTCCTTTACCTTCTTTATCACCTAAATTTTGGTTTATTGTAGTTATTAATTTATAATATAATTCCCTATTCCTTTATAAAAACAAGATAGAAAAAATTCTTTTGTAGTACCTACTTATAATAGTGTCCAGGCTGCAAAGAGAGAGCAATGGAAAATTCTCCCTCAAGGATTTTTAAACAGCCCAACTTTAAGTCAACATTTTGTGCATCAACCAATGGAAATGGTTTGTAACCTTTTGGAGATTACAAATTGCTCCAGAAAAAAATTCAAAAAAAAAAAAGATTCTCTAAATTATTTAGGATTTAAATTAAGTAAAGAGTGAATTCAGTCACAAAGAGTACACACTCAGTGTATCCTTTAGAAAAAAAATCAATTGCACACATTCAGTGATTTTCAAAAAATTGTTGGGTGATATTAACTGGTTCCAACCCACCATGGACTCACTACTCAAGAATTAAGTAATTTGTTTCAAATTTTGCAAGATGACTTGGATTTAAACTGCCCAAGGCAATTAACAGCAGAAGCAGAAAAATAGTTGCCCTAATTAGAAGAAAACTTGCATATATATTCTCTAGATTTCAATGTGAATCTACTTTAAATTCTAAAAAGGCTGATTCTATAATTATACATATTATTAGAGGCAATGTCTATATTTAACCTACTGATAATGATAATGCCCTTCAATATGTTTCCAGTAAAATGAAACAATTTTTTCACATTATAAAGTAAAACACACTACAGTGATACCATATAATCCTACAAGACAAGCAATTATTGAAAGATTTAATTGTACTCTTAAACAGTAGGGGGATATAAGAACACTCATGGATAAATTGCATAATGCTTTACTAATGTTAATTTTTTAAATGATAATGAATTAAAAGCAACAGCTGTTTAATGGCATTGTATTGTGGGAAAAAATGCAGAATTGTATCAACTTGTATATTACAAGGATACAAGAAGGTTTAACATCAGTATGGAAACAAGTTAAAGTGCTATGTTGGTGCCAAGGGTATGCTTATGTTTCTGCCAGAAACAAAAGTTGTAGTTACCATCAAAATTCATAAAAATTCAACATGAACTGAAGGAGTCTTTTGGAAGCCTTGGCTACTGATATGGATGACATGACTCTGAGAAAGAAGAGATGCAAAAAGACTTTGAAGCCGGTGGCTGATCTTCCCACCTAGGGACAGTTTAAAATTTTGTGTGACAAAGAGGAGATGATAGTTTTACTGGCTAGGGAAACTTTGAATGCTACAGCCCTATTCATTGCTCTGCAATGTGTGGTAACTAAATTGATATAGATTGTCCTTATGCCTCTAATTCTCCAATTAACCTTGGGGAGATATGGATATCCCTGTGGTAGCTGATGAATCTTCTTGGCCACCTGGTCCTTATCACAACTAAGAATCTGCTAAGCTTATAGAGAAGGGTAAGGAAATTATAAATTATACTGTGGGAGTACAAGAAATTCCTATTTGTATGGAAATGGAATTTAATATCTGTTGTGTGGTTATGTAGGTAATTGTACCCAGGATATTCATATACATTTTATATGATTATGCATCTAGTTTTAGAAGACAGGAAATTAATGCTACTAGTTCCCTAAATCTACCATTTTCTGGGATATAGGTTACCAACAAGGATTTTGACTGGGTACACTGACATCAATGTAAGAGTGAGAACCTTTGAATGCTTGGAAATACTTCCAAGAGACATTATCAACTGGAGCCCTGATAGCCTCCCTCAAGGAAAATATTGTCCATCAGAATTAAGATGTCTCAGATATAGTTCAAATGGAACTAAAGAAATTAGTCTACTTTTAATGAACCTATTCAATGGAAAGGAACTGAAATGTCAAGTCCTCTCCTGCAATTTTGCAATTCAGTTCAGACTAACTTGTGGAAATTAACAAGTCCCTCCACCCTCTTATAGCATGGGAAGGAAAGATTGATTTTGAAGATGATCACTACATTTATTTGTCTTTTAGATTAAGTCAATGTCAGCCTTTTGTAGCATGCGTATCATTACTTTATTTATGACTGAAAAGGCCTGTGTGATGGCTCCCTAATAACTATAATATCACTTAGTAACATTGTACTCTCCATACCTGTGTTAATTCTAGTATTTTTTTAAATGCAGCTTTTGAAAGCTTATACATTTGTAGAGCAAGGCCAACAGTATGGATACAAGTGAAGATGTCAAGGCTATGGTGAGACACACCTTTGGTGATTCTAGTGCAGAAGCTTGTTGATAGAGTATTAAGAAAAACTTGCCACATGATTTGACTGGTTATTGCTATAGAAATGGGAATTATTGTATTGAAAGCTACTGCTACAATAGCTAGACAGATGCTTCATAAAAATTTTTCAAAGTTCTGAATTCATTAGAAACTGTCATAAGAATTCTGCTGAACTTTGGACTCAACAAAATAAAAAGAGAGCGATGTAGTTAATAAAATAGTTTATTTGAGATAAGCTGCTATACTATTGGAAGGTCAGTTAGAAATAATGAGGAAACAGATAAAATTAAGATCGAATTGAAATGTTACATCCTATTATATTGTGCCTTTAAGGTTCAATAGTTGCAAGTGTGACTGGGAAAAAATGCATTTGACAGGGTATTCTAATTCTTCTTAAATAATATATTATTTACAGAAAGAAATTAAGGAAACTTATCCAAAAGATTACCTGATGTGACAGGAATGATTGCTATATAAAGCTTGCAGATATGTTAGCCTTGCTTATCCCTATTCATCATTTTAATAGATTTCTTGTTCTAGAGAACAGTATCCTTGTTCTAGCAATAATAACTTTATTTACTTTAAAACATATTTGGGCTTACTAGTGTAAGATTATAAATAAAAATGCTGGAGAAAAAGCTGTATTTACTCTAAGTCTAAGTAACACCTCTCTCTCTCTCTCTCTCTCTCTCTCTCTTTCTCTCTGTGTGTGTGTGTGTGTGTGTAAACTAAACCACTTGTGCTGATAATACTCCCCACAATAACCAGAGACTAGCAAACTCCCCAGTCATTGGCACAAGAATCTTTTGAATGGTTTCGTCAAGAAAGTCCAAGTGACTCCCAAGATAATGCAAACTGACAATGTAACAATGTAGTTTTTTCACCTCTGAGTTTATATTTATTGATTCATCATTATAGATGACCCTGTTTAATTCCAGAATCAAAAGTCAACAGACTCACAGTTCTACATAGTAAACAGATGGGAATGATTTTGTTTTAGGTTTGAATTAAGCACAAACATTCATTGTCTTCCTTGAGGCCCCATTAAAATCACAGTAAAACAATTATAAAAGAACATAAGCAGTAAAAGGGATGTCGGTAGAGTAAGCATCTAACTACAAAGCTAAAAACATGGAAAGAATTCAAGGGCTGAATCATTTTATTTCCAACAGCATAAAAGCAAACAAATAACACAATGCTATTAGTTCTCTGATATGTTTTCTTTTTTTTTTTTGTTTTGTTTTGTTTTTTTGAGACAGGGTTTCTCTGTGGTTTTGGAGCCTGTCCTGGAACTAGCTCTTGTAGACCAGGCTGGTCTCGAACTCACGGAGATCCGCCTGCCTCTGCCTCCCAAGTGCTGGGATTAAAGGCTTGCTCCACTACCGCCCGGCTTCTGATATGTTTTCTTTGCTGAAATCAGTCAATATTCTGGTTGATAAGAAGTCTTAGTTAAGAGAATCAGTGGACTCTAAAAGAAAGCCTTCCAAAAAAGAGGGAGGGAGGCAGAGAATCTAGTGACCCTGAGCATAAACATAATCATTTCCTACTACAGCTTTTTTGTTGTTGTTGTTGTTTATCAGTAATCTATCCTTGATGTATTGAATCAAACACCTAACTGGATAAAATCATAGTAAACAAATTTATATTAAAATTGGTCTACTTTCTGGACCATTCTTTTCCTTCACAATTGTTAGTGATTTTCTGAATGATACTTGCCAATGGTGAGAAAAAAATGTCAAATTTTATCATTTCCCACGTGAATAATGACACAAATGTATTCTGCAGTGAATGGTGAATGAATATAATTTCTGAGTCTGAAATGCAGAAACGTAGGAAAGAAAAACACCATAACTCTACATGTCTAGAAATATGAATATAAAATTATTTGAAATTGAGGAGGAGTCAAAAGGTAGTGTAATGAATGATGCACAAATAATAAATATTAATAGTGCTTCTGCTCCTTCTTTTTAATAATTGTACCTCTAGTTTAAGATAATGAATCAACTTTTTGTAGGAATATGACAGAGCCTATCCTTTGGTTCTATATACACTAAAAAAAATTTCTATATTCTTTTCAAATCTCAGAGTTACAAATTGTTTATTTCAAATGCTTAATGACACAAATCAGAAACCTACATTTCAAGTCATTTGCCAATAATTCAATGCCATCTACAATACATTTAAGCAACAAAACAGTATTGAATAAATTTACTTCCAAATTAATTTAAGTGAGGTTTGTCTAAAAAGACCTAGGCCAATTAATCAAATATAAGCAACCACACAGAGGGCCGTAAAGAATTGTCAGGAGATTATATAGGTTGTTACTGTGAATAAACTCTATTGCTAAGGAAAACTGTTCTTTGTTAAGAAGAAACTTATGTTTTCTAGTAACTTATTTAGGGCAACTTTGACATCTTTATTTCTCAGGCTGTAGATCATAGGATTCAACATAGGCACAACAATGGTATAAAACACAGATGATAATTTCCCTTGGCTCAGGGAGTTGACTGATGATGGCTGAAGATACATGAAAGCTAAAGAACCATAGAAAACAGCAACAGCCAAGATGTGGGAGCTGCAGGTACTGAAGGCCTTGGATCTGCCCCCAGTGGATTGAATGTGGAGGATGCTGACAATGATGAACATGTAAGAGCCAAGGATGGTCATAGCTGGTATAATAATGTTAAATGCACTAAAGGACAATGCTAGTACTTCATTGATAAAAGTACTAGAGCAAGAGAGCTCCAATAAAGGGAAAAGATCACAGAAGTAATGCCTTATTATATTAGCCTTACAGAAAAGGACTCTTAGCAGGAAGACAGTGTGAGCAGTAGCACTTAGTAAGCCCATACCATATACCCAGGCTATCATCCACAAACAGACTTGATAGGACATGGTTACATTGTAAAGCAATGGGTTAGCGATAGCCACATAGCGGTCATATGCCATTGTAGCCAACATGTGGCATTCTGCAACAGCAAAAGCACAGAAGAAGTAGAATTGAGCCATGCATTCTGGATAGGGAATGACATTCTTCTCTGTCACAAAGTTTACCAGCATTTTGGGAGTAATTACAGTGGACTGACAGCAGTCAATAAAGGACAGACTGCTAAGTAAATAATACATGGGTGTGTGTAAATGAGAACTAAACAGAATCAAGATGATCATGCCCAGGTTTCCCACAACTGTAATCAAATAGACTCCCAGAAAGATGAGGAATAGGGGCACCTGGAGCTCTGGATTCTCTGTTAACCCATTGAGGATGAATTCAGTCACTGTTGTTTGATTTGCTTCTTCCATTCTCTTTTGGAAACTTCATTTAAGAAGAAATTTTATATAAAAGTAAAAATTGTAGACCTGGAAAAAGGAAATATGCAAAGAAAAAAATCATACAGATGACTACATACTTTTGCCTTTATCATAGGAATTATATATACTGGTACCCATTTCCTATCACATGAAAACCACACTAGCACCCTCAATTGACTGTTTCATGCATTTCTCATGAATTATTAATAGTTTCTATCATTTGGTAGAAAATGTTCTATATGTGGTAGAGGAAATATATCATGCACAAGACATCCATAATTACAATTATTGGTGAAGAAATTGAGAATTTTTTAGGATAGTATCAAGAAGGAATTTCAGTGAGTGCCCATGTTTAATTTCCAACTGGCTACTCTTGATTTCAAAAGGTAGGAGTCAAACAAAAGGACTGCATTAACATACAAATTGAAAGTCATGGGGTACAGTCAGTCAACTCAGGCCATTGACTCACGCCCTAGACCAAACACTCTGTAGTCAAACAACTCCCTGTGTGGAATCCCAAGTTATTTCCATAAAGGGAACTCAAACTTAGTTGGATCTTTAGACATTTTTAAAGGTAGGAACCAACTACTTCCCTAATTCAGGAGCAGGAGGTCTGGCAACTAGCCACAACTCTTGACAATAGCAGTGAAAGAGCAGAATTCTGGTTTACAACTAGGTGGGATCTTTGTTTGAATTAGAAGCACAATAATCTTGAATAAACTAAAAATAAGTCCCAAACTCTCTGATCTCTGGCCTTTTTGGGCCTACACAATTCCTTCTTTTTATTAATTTTAGTCAACCCTGTGCTTCGGCAACTGGACAGATGAACATGTCTGCCTTGGGATGAACACTTTTCCATTTCCCAGTCTTACCTATCTTTGGAACATGCATTTTCATTTATGCAAGTCCATGCCTTAGTTACCTGGGGAGAAAAAGGATCAAAGCACTTCCTTGACTGCCAACCTCTGTATACAAAGGGTTACTATCAAGAGAGTTCATTAGCAATTAGCTAATGGTAAACAAGTAGATAACACTTTGTGCTATGCATACTTAATGGCTTACATATCTCTTTATTAAAGAAATAGAAGATCACCAGGGTTGGGAATGCCCACTTGTGAATTTATCTTGAGTATCCAGCTATATTAAACTCTAAATTGTCTTATCAAACATATAAAATTCAAGAATTTATTGCTTGTGTCAAACTTTTCTCAGACAAGTTCTAAACATTTTCTAATTATTAACATCTTATAGTGAACATTACTAGAGGATTTTACAACAAAATAATGAAGAAGAGAATTCTCTACCTCTTCATTTAATTCCAGATATTTAGCTGGGGAAATTATATGCAAAATGATATAAAAAGGTTAGAAATCAAGAAAATAAAACATCTACCAGTACATACATATACTTGAACATATAAAAAAATTCAGGTATAACAAGGTAATGTTAGAAAACAGAAATCACAGGATAGTTGAAGAAATTTTAAGAAAATCACCAGCAAACCCAGGTGAGATCTTGGAGTTCTTTGTTTGGCCCTTGTTTTCATCTGAATCAGTAGTTGTTGCTGCCCACCTACTACAAAGAACAGATATCTCTATTCTGGGCCAATGATGAATCATAAGCAAAGGCTACACAATGACTACCGATTGATACTGTTAACTCATATTCATTTGAAGCAATTGCTTATATGGTAACACCAGAACTCTTAGTTTCCTAACTACTTATATTTACAGAAGATCTCATTTCTACTTTAATGCTTTTCTTAAGTACGTCTCTACTATAAAAAGCTGAGAACCATATACTATGGCAGAGTGTGTCTTTGAAATAAGATGTGTCAGAAACAACCCCAAATAGAACATACTAAGAGTCGATCCATTTATAAGGACCAGAGGTCTTGTGGTAAAATTATGAATGCTGATATGCAAGGGAGTTAATTACCACAGGTGTGGGATCCTAACATGGGGAGGATACTGTTTATGTGTTTCTTAATATGCTTCTTTTGAACTGCTATTGTTTTTCAGGCTTCTGCTGTTTCATGATATACCAGAAAGATCTTCCCTTGAGATGGGCTTTTAGTCTTGAATTTCTCAATCTTCAGAAAGTTATGACAAGATAAATACAGTTTTGATTGCTATATATTGTCTTCCTGTGACATTCTATTTCACCAAAAAGAACACACCAAGACACACATCCTCCTGCAACTCTTAGTCTGTTCTCTGGATAGTTTCACTGTATTTCTCATGCTCCGAAAAATTTCCCAGGAAATATTTGTCTCTGTCGCAGAATCACCATTTTCTGTCTGTAAATTAGGGTAGATCAAACCATGCTTGTGGTCTTTGACCAATTTCATTGACTTACTTTTTTTGCATCCCAGTTTTAGTAAGCTCTCTTAATTCAATTGCCTGCTGTTCAGCTCTACTGGTATCATCTGTGTGTTTGTATGCCTTTGTCCTTAATCGAAAATTCATCAAAACCTTTTTTTTTCAGTTGTCATGGACTTCCAGGTGCATATTAAATATTAATAATCATGAGAAAAATGGACAAAGAATTGTTTTATATGAGCAAATTGAGTTGAATATATATATATATATATTTCATTAGTTTATCCTTTATAAATGTTCATCTCACCAGTACCACTAACAATATAACTGATGTATTTATCACTTTGTAGCAATTTGTGTCCCTTGCTTGTCTATCTTTGTATTTTGATAAGAATATTTGTTAAAACATTCACCACAAAAATAGTTTGAATTATGGGCTGGAGAGATGGCTCAGAGTTAAGAGCACTGACTGCTCTTCTGGAGGTCCTGAGTTCAATTCCTAGCAACCACATAGTGGCTCACAAACATCTGTAATGAGATCTGGTGCCCTCTTCTGGCATGGAGGCTGAACACTCTGTACATAATAAATAAATAAATCTTTAAAAAATAGTTTGAATTATATAATTTTCAACTTTCAACATGATACAACACTAAATATCTTTATGAGGATATTCATAAAATCTGCTTCCTGTGAAATATCTGAAACTATGAAATCATTGAACAAGTGTATTATGTATGTTCTCCTCCCATGTTCTCACAACCATATTTCCATTCTCCTATTCACTGAGTTTTACTACTACAGAAAATTAGTATAAATGGATCTATGCTGTCTTTTCTCTTTTATTTTTCATAGTAATATGTCCTCCAGATTCATCAATATTTTTTTTAATCAGTGCAAATTGCTATATAAGGGAAAAACCTGAGGATTTGGAGCTATAAAATTTTCTTCCATAATATTTGTATCATTCACGATTCAATATTAACTAATAGAAAATATGAATGGAATAGCTATATTAACCTGTTTCAATAAATCATTTGTCATATATGATACTTATAAAATACAGGTGAAGCAAAGTCTCATAGTAATATGAATCCAAGAAATAGCTAATTTTAATGTGCAAGTGCTTAATGTGCTAAATTTTAGTTCTGCATATTTAATTCTGTCTTTAAACAGCATTATATTAATAATTTGGGTGAGACCCAATAAGAAATTATTGACATTTATTATAAATAGGAATGAATACTTATTTGCTGATAATGATTCAAGTAGATATTATTATGAAATTAACATGGATCAATAGTAAAACAAATTTAAATTTGTTAAGCTTATAGTTTCCTGCGGCCTTGAGGAAAGAGAGTTAAAGAGTATAATCTGCTCTTTAGAATTCTACACTATAGGTCGGCAAATAAGACACTGGAATAAATAGGCATTGAAAAAAGGTCCTGAATGACCACAGCCACTATGGTACTCCTCCTTACTCAGTGATGGTATCAACAAAAATATTTAGAGAATTACAAAAAGTAAAACTTTGTTTCTTTTTGACTAAAACATCACATTGCATGAGTGATACAGAAAAGTACATGGATGGTGCCCCTAGGTCTAAGTTGTAATTTACCTTTAAGCTTTACTCTTTTCTCCTTCACATATTTAACATAATTAGCTGCTGTTCTTAAAGGTAAGGTTTGATTTTACTCAATAGTTATTTAACAATTTAAAATAAAAATCAATGCTATAAAGCATCATCAGCCTTCCAAATGAGCACTATCTTAAAACTCAAGCAAATGTTTATTACCTGAAAGATTTTTACATTTAAATATATTTGATCATATTCTTCCACTATCTCCAAGTCCTTCCCCGTCCTTTACAACTCCTTATACACCCATTTTTTAAGGTTTGTTTTTTTTTCTCAATAAACAGCAGCCAAAAAAACAAAAAAAAAAACCTCCACTATAATGACAAACCTCTCAAATCAAGAAAACAAAATAAAATCATGTGACCCCTTCAATAAAACCAATCTGTAACCAAATAGAAGCACACACACAGAGACTCTCTGGAGTCAAGTATCCATTGGTCAAATACTTGTAAACATGAAGCCTGTCCTGGAGTGGTTAATCTACCCCATAACACGCTATTTGAGAGAACTAATTTTTCCTATTCCAACAGGAATAAGTGACAGTTTATTTGCTAACCTTTGACCTATTTACTAGGTTTTCATTCATCCATTCATTTTAAAAATATATAAAAATGTATAGTAAGACAAAACAAAAACAATAACATTGAAGTTGGACAAGACAAACGAACAGAAGAAAAGGAGCCCAAGAAAAGGAACAAGAATCAGAGACTCACTCATTTACACACTTAGGAATCCCATAAAAACACTAAACTAGATGCATACATACAGGAACTGGTACATTTTGTGCTTATTTTATGCCTTTTGGGTTTAGAGCCAGCAATTACTTAAATGTATATTTATTGTTAAAAGCCATATGCCATTTTTGCATCCATATTAAATTGAATTTGTAGTAATTAACACCATGCCTTAAATATATGAATTAAAAATTATTCAACAAATTAAGTTAATAAACAACTTCAATATGACTGTAAAGCAATCAAACTCCCTGAGTTAAACTTATTATACACAAAAATGTTTTGCAATTTTATATTATAGTTAATGGGAGAATGCTTAGGGAAACTGGAGAAATAAAAATGTCTGGATCTTAAATGATTTCATTTGACATGACAACAAGGGAATAGGGGAAATCTCACATGATCAAACCCATAAATGAAGAGCTACAGGCATTTTTCTGTTTTATTGATGTGAGGAAACATCATGGCCAAAAAAAAAAAAATACAGAAGCAAGAATTTATCTAGGGGCTTGAGTAGAGTTCCAGAGGGTTAGTCTATGATCATCATGATCAGTAATGTGGCATCATGCAGGCAGGCAAGCATGTACACAGTTGCAGAGAGCTATATTCTAATACATAGACAGGGCAAAGAGAGTGACACTAGGTCTGACAGAGGCTTTTGAAACATCAAAGTCAATCTCTAGTGACACATGTCCTCCAACTAGGCCATATCACTTTCTAAGAGGTCATAACTCCTAGTCCATTCTAAACAGCCCAACAACAGGGATCCAAATATTCAAATACCTGAGCCTATATTTGCCAATCTCATTCAGCTCATGGCAACTATACAGTCCTAACTGATTAGTCCTAAACACATACACATATGAGCAACAATGAATGGACTCATCATGTTCTTTGTGTATATGCATACATAGATACATATATATATGTGTGTGTGTGTGTGTGTGTGTAGAACATATATCATACAAATATGTATATTTGTAACAGTAATTAAAGAAGTTAATAATTTGACAGATGTTGAAGAGAGAACAGAAGTTGTAGGAGAGAGGGAATATTTGAAATAATAAAATATAGGCTATTCATCTATGAAATTCCCAAAACAATTTTAAATTTAAATGAACATTAATAAAACTGTATTTTCAAATCTATTTTTAAAAGGAAGTGAGGTTCTTGGTAGGGAAATGGGTCTCGAGAGATAAAAATCAAACATGTCACTAACAGGAGAACACAGAACAAAGTAGGGGACTCTTAGATATTTAGAAGCTAAGGACTTGTATCTGAACATACCTCTCCTCTGTCCCAGGCAGTTCAATGTTGGGTGATTTTCTTTTCCTTTATACTAAAAGGAAAAATTTCCTTGAGTATATTAAGGGAAGGGTACACAGAATTATCTGTTGACCAGTTATTCCTTAAATCTGGATTTCAAAATCATTTGTTGTTCTACTAAGGTGGGTTGGCATAAACATTTTATATGAAGGCACAAATAACAGAAGATTGAGTGTGAAAAGAATAGTGGGAGTTAGTTATCTCTCTCTAGAGTCTCATCCATCAATTTAATCTCCAGAGAAATCAACAACCAAAATTATTATTTATTTTCCAGTGGTTCTCTAGTGTATAACATAGTCCAGTGGTAAAATTCCTGGTTCTTTTTAAAGTGTAGACGTAATAAAAGCATCTAGGAAGCACTAAAAAAAAAATCCTGAAATTTTAAAGATATACACTAAGGGAATTTTCTAAAAATATTTTCTTCAAAAAAGAAAAATTTGTAGCAAGGAAAGTAACTGATAGTATTTGTACTTTGTAACTCTCATTGACATATGAGCTTAGAGAGTCTGAAGGAGTCACAGATCAGTTTAGTTGGATATTTTACCCAATAATAAAATCTGAATAAAATTTTATTTTATAAAATAAAATCAGTAAATTTTAACTGATTAAAATTAAATAAAATTCAATAAATTGAATAAATAAAATCAATTTTCTTCCTACTCAACTTCTAAAAATTTAGACATTTTAATAATGCATATGAAGTGGTGAAAAAGGTTAATAAGGGAAAACTAGAAGGAGGCTTGGGGATGGAGAGTAAGATGCCAGTTAAGACAGATGTGATCAGGAGCTAATGAATCTTAGTAAAGAAACTGATTACATCCTAAAAGAAGGAGTGTGTTCACACCTTCCTGTCTTTAAGAACAACATAAAGAAGTTCTGAGGTTCTGTAATTATAATTAATCTGATTACAGGGAAGAGCAGTTTAGGTAACCTCTCCACTATTGCTTAGTGTGACATGGGCAGTTTATGAAGCCACTAGCAGGGGAACCAGTATGTATCTTTAGTGCATGATTTGGCTCCTCAGAGTGCATTCCCTATGGAGTGTTTCCTTGTTCAGTATAGATAAGGGGTAAGGGAACCCTTAATCTTGCCTCAAGTGATGTGACAGACTTCCTTGACACCATTGGAGGTCTCACCCTCTCTGAGGATTGGATGGAAGTGGGGATGGGTAAAAAGTGGGAGGAGTGGGAGTACAGGAGAGACAGGAATCTGGAACTGGTATGTAAAATAAGATTGTTTTAAAAATTAAAAAAAAATAAAGAAGTTCTGAGGGCAGTTGGGAATAGAAACTTAAGAGATCAGTTCAAGGGTCTGTGTAGACAGGGAGATTAAGAAAAAGACAGTTGGAAGGGGAGTTGGGCTTTTCAGGGTCAGTAAAAAGTGGTGTAAGGGAATCTCCCAGAAATCTACAATGATGACTGCAGCTAAGATGACATGTAGCCTGAACTGACCATCTCCAGTGACCAGAATAGTACACAGACCAATTGTCATCAGAGAGGCTTCACCCAGAATCTGACAGACACAGATGAAGAATCACAGCCAAACATGAGGCAAAATTTAGGGAATCATGTAGAAGAGGGAGAGAAGGGAGTGTTGGAGCCAAAGAAGTCAAGAAACTCACCAGAAAACTCACAGAATCATGTAAGATAAGCTAATAGAATGTCACAGTGTCAGAAACAATAATCAGTGAGCCTTTATGGAAGTGATTTAGGCACATATGTTATAATATGTAGCTTGACCCTCTTGTGGGATTGGTAAAAATGGGAACAGAGACTGTCTCTAACTCTTACTGGCTTGTACAATTCTATTCTTCATATTAAATCACCTTTCCCAACCTTAATACATGAGGATGTGCTTATTTTTACTGCAACTTGATAAGTGATGTTTTGTTATACTCATGGGAGACCTGCCCTTTCCTAAAAGAAAGGCTGGAGGAGTGGATTGGGGGTGGGGTGGGACCAAGGAGGGCATGGGGGAAGGGACTGAAAGGAGACGAGGGAGGGGGTATTGTGGCAGGGATGTGAAATAAATAAATAAATAAATTTATATTTTTTAAAAAGCATTTAATTGGGAAAGAAGAATAAAAAGCATTTGTTATTCTCTCTGATCAATAAAAATATTTAGATTTGTCAGAAAATATATCCAAAGTAGAAAAATTATATATATATATATATATATATATATATATATATATATATTTGTGTGTGTGTCCAGTGAATATGAACAGTGCATTGCATTAATATCTTTATTCTCTTACTGCCATTCAAATTATTCTTAAATTCTAGGCTTAAGAAGGATCTTAGATTTATTCATACTTAGGATACTTTTGTATTTTCTAAACACTTAGCTTAGTCACTTCAGACTTATACACAGAGGTTTATTTGTTAATACAATTAATAAAGAAAACCATCTAGATAATTTCTTATTCTGTGTAAGGTATTATGCAGGGCTTACCTGATTTTCCATCTACATTCCTTTATTTTATTTTAGGAATTAGCTTTCTTTTCAATATTATCTTATAAAAAATGGCTATATACTATGAAGAGGGAAAGGATCGATATTACAAAATTATCTGAAAGAATTTGTGCTGTTGAATTTAACAATTCAAATCCATTGAAAAGTTATGATAGATTAATGTATATCTCTCCAGGAAGGAAATATGTACCAGTCAAAATTATGTCCAAGGATAAAACATTATCTTTACTAGACAAGTTTCATACCTTGGAATCCTCACTGACGACATTAGAACAGAACAGACTTTTTAAAAAGGTAGTAGTAAAAAGAATTGAAGAGATTGAGGAATTTATTGAAATTGATGAGCCCCTGCTTGACATACTGAACAAGGAAAGGATTTAGTCTCATCAGTTTATGCCAGACCCTGGGATGATTTACACAGAGTCTCAACTGTATATCCAGTATTTCCTTGGAAAGAATAACTGGCACAAAGTACCTAAAAGTAGTCAAAGAATATGCATGAGAACCAATACATATGAGTGATCCAAAAGAAATAAAACAAGCCATAGTTTCTTATGTGCCACAATCACCGTTTGTCAGGGAATTGTAAATGTGAGCTTCAAGCACTAAGGCTACCCCACACAAATTGGCTTCAGTTAATCTCAGCAGTCCTAGAAAATGAACCTCAGCTGTTTTGGAAGTGTTATTGGAGAGAACAGGCAAAATTTTAGAGCAACAAGAGATAGATAAAGGATTTGAGACTTTCCAATATCAAATTCTTGGAAGGGGTCACTACTCTGATCCTGAGGAACAGGCTCACTATGACAAACACAGCTTGTCCCTATATAGCACAGTAGCTTTAAATGCTTGGAACAGGATTCATGATCCAGGAAGAGGAGTGAGTCATATACTAGGTTTAAACAAGGCCAGAGAGAATCCTTTACTGACTTCTTACAAAGATTAACTAAGGCTGCACAATTAGGAGTGACAGACCCTGAAGCTAGACATTTACTAATTGAATCTTTGGCTTTTTAAAATGCCAACTTAGAAAGTAAGAAGATCCTTGGGTGTTTAAAGGTCATATCAGCACCCATAGATGAATATGCTTTGCATACAATGAATGTTGAAACATTTGACTATAGTACTTTCAAAATTGCTCATGAGTTCATGAATGAAGCTTATCATTATTCAGAAAAAAATGCCGATTTTTTTCTTTCTCTTATGTGAATAAGGGATACAAATGGATGCTACAATGAAAGACTGTAACTTCTGTGTCTGAAATTCAGAGAGCTCAGAGAGAACACAAAACAATATGACTCTACATTAAGAAGAAATGACTATAGAATTATAGGAAAATAAGGAGTAGTAATGCAGCTGGGTGTACAATATTGAATAGATAACCATGAAATGCAATTCCTGTTTACCATTGCCTTTCTAGTTTAAGATAGTGTGAACACCTTGTGGGTGGTATGATGATAGAACCTGTCCTCTGCTTATATATGCAGTAATATACTGTTGGATACTTTTCAATAATCATAGTTACACAATATTCCTATTGCATAACTCATTTTATTACAATTACTTCACTTATGGAATTATTGATAGTATTTTTTGAAATATTTGCTAATGGAACAAGAAGACCTTCTACAAATCCTTGAGGCGACAAAGAAATAGTGCAGAAATTTATGTACATCCATTTTAATAAAGTTATATTTGGCTTGCCTAAGCAGAGCTTGGTTCATATGTGCATTTAACCAAACAAAAAAAAGCTTAGGGAATTTTCAATAGGTAATTTAGGATGCTGTCTTGAATAAACTCTCATTTACAAACGAGTAGCACTTCTCCATGGGTATGACGGTGAGAATCCACTTCTACCTTTGGTACATTTCTTCCAAATACCATGTGCTAAGAATGGTTTCACATATAGTGTTATTAATTACTGTATGTTGGCTACATCTTCCAACAAATTGCAGAAGTTATACCCCATTGCTAATGAAAATCATTCTTTGATGAGTGAAAACTGACCTTTTGAATTAATTTTTTAAGGGCAATTTTGACATCTTTATTTCTCAGGCTGTAGATCATGGGATTCAACATAGGCACAACAATAGTATAAAACACAGATGACAATTTACTTTGTCCAAGGTAGCTGACTGAGGATGGCTGAAGGTACATGAAGGCTAAAGAACCATAGAAAATAGCAACAGCCAAGATGTGGGAGCTGCAGGTGCCGAAGGCTTTGAGTCTTCCCCCAGTGGACTGAATATGGAGGATGCTGACAATGATGAAAATGTAGGAACTAAGAATGGTAATAGCTGGTATAAGAATGTTAAATGAACCAAGTGACCATACTAGTACTTCATTGATAAAAGTACTAGAGCAAGAGAGCTCCAGTAATGGGAAAAGATCACAGAAGTAGTGTCTTATTATGTTAGCCTTACAGAAAAGTAATCTTATCAAGAAAAAAGTAAAAGCCATGGCACTAAGGAACCCCATACCATATACCCAGGCTATCATCCACAAACAGACTTGATAGGACATGGTTACATTGTAAAGCAAAGGGTTAGAGATAGCCACATAGCGGTCATATGCCATTACAGCCAACATGTAACATTCTGCAACAGCAAAAGCACAGAAGAAGTAGAACTGGGCCATGCATTCTGGATAGGGGATGACATTCTTCTCTGTCACAAAGTTCACCAGCATTTTGGGAGTAATTACAGTTGACTGACAACAGTCAATAAAGGACAGACTGCTGAGTAAATAATACATGGGTGTGTGAAGCTGAGAACTGAACAGAATCAAGATGATCATGCCTAGATTTCCCACCACTGTAACCAAATAGACACCTACAAAGACGAGCATTAAGGGCAATTGGACTTCTGGATTCTTTGTTAACCCATCAAGAATGAATTCAGTCACTGTTGTTTGATTTACTTCTTCCACTCTCTTCTGGAAACTCTATGTAAAAAAAAATTATATAGAAGAAAAATGTAAATATTCAGTCTCCTATCACTCAGTGAATTTTGAAACACAAGTCAAATATTTTCAGATATCTCCAATTAGCTGGCATCCTCTTTTCAATCTAAGCAGTCAGAGATTTTGTAGTCCTGCAAAAAGGAAGTGTGTAAAGAAATAATCAAACCGAAGTTTGTTTACTTGTGACTTTTTAATAAGAACTTCGTGTACTGGTACCCATATCCTACCACATGCAAACCATACTAGCACCCCTTAGAGAGTCTTTCAAGTGCTTGTCATGTCTTAGCAATATCACCTTTGTTAATTAGAAAATGTTTCACATGTGGGAAAGTAAAAACATCATGAAAAGAGATCAATAGCCAAATTCAAATTAATGGCGAATAAATTTAAGTATTGGATATAATTGTTTACAGTAGTTTTGAATTGTTCCTAAGTATGTATGAAATATTGACACAGACACATTTGCAACTATATAAAATGCTAAAATGCTTTGCATTTTTGTAATGATTTCATGAAAATGAAATCATTTCATGGAAGAGCTCAATGGAAAGACCTTGTTGCTGAAGGTACCCTTTACTTGGTCACAGAGCATGAAGATAACAGAATGATACTGGCTTGGAAGTATCATCCTTATTGACTACCTTTTACAGGGTTGGAAGGTACTGTGGACACTACTTGAGGAGAAAAATGCTCAAAAGTATTATCCATCTCTGCACCTTCTGAGCTATAAGAACTTCTGGACAGGAAGACATTCTCATTAGTACATCAGTGGCATGAACAAATGGGAATATTGAACAGTTTTTTGCTCCATAGATAAAACTCATACCTGACAATATTGTCAGACTAAGAACCTCTTCATATTGCTGCCCATATGCACTGCATTTGCTTATGAATATTTCAGTTGTTTTTTTAATTATTTTGTATAAATATTCCATGTTCACAAGGACCTTTTTGCTGCTTTCATAATATCTATTGAGCAAAGCACTGTAATGCCTACACAAAAATTCTGATTACCTTTTTTATACTTTAATTATTAAAACTTGAGTCACATCTTTTTCTAAGTTAGGATGTATTTTCTATTTGCTAATATACAGTTTGAAGCCTGTTTTGTCTTACATAAAGACCTCACCAAAAGCTTTGTATTTATTAAGTTTTGTATGTCAATTAACTCTGTTTTGATTTAATAACATGTATCCTTATATTGAAACACATTTCAATTGATTTTTTAAATTAAAAGAGCAATATTAATAGAATAAATTACGAACAGGTTAGCATATAATATGTAAATTCAATATAATAAAGCACAAGCAATCCTTATACTCTGGATTTCTTATGCAGTCCTGAGAGAACTTGAAGATAATTCTGAGAAGTGAAAAACACAAAATAGAATTTTTTATATATTCAACATGGTAAAAAAAATGAAGGCTCACAGAGTGAAGCAGAGGTTTGTCAATACAATTAGTGGATTTCACAAACAGAATTACAGCTTTAAAGACACAATTGTAGTACTTAAGCAACTTTTGTCTACTTTGGATCATTTCAGAATTGACAGAAAACAACAATATATCATAATGTTGAGACCCCCCCCCACCCAAGCCTGCGTGATCTGCAAGGTCCTCTGCTCAGGAACAGTTTTCTGCTCCTACACTAAGGCTACCCACCCAGAGATGTGAGTGCCTGCCTACCGGGCAGGCCTCAAGGACCCCCAAAGGGAGCGCGGGCACCTTCAGCTTGCCCAGCAGCATCTCCTGTGCTCTACTGGACCCTGCCCTGCCTGTCACGTTATTGTTCTTCCTTTTGTCCCCGGCTCATTGGGCTACCAGCCTTCCCTGTTTAGGTGCTGAGGAACTCCATTTGGAAGGGTGAGTATGTGCTAGCCAGGGGCGGATTGTCCCAGAAGAGAGCACAACCCCCCCTCCCCCAGCTCCTTCTGCAGGGCTGTCTTTCTTACACACGACACCCCCCCCCAAGCCTGCGTGATCTGCAAGGTCCTCTGCTCAGGAACAGTTTTCTGCTCCTATACTAAGGCTACCCACCCAGAGAGGTGAGTGCCTGCCTACCAGGCAGGCCTCAAGGACCCCCGAAGGGAGCTCAGGCACCTTCACCTTGCCCAGCAGCATCTCCTGTCTTCTACTCGACCCCGCCCTGCCCTCCAAGTTCGCCCTTTTGTCCACGGGTCATTGGATTACAAGGCGTCCATGTTTTGGTGCTGACAAGTTTCATCTGGACAGGAACGGTTCCTGCTTCTACACTGAAGAGATACACCCAGAGAGTCAGTCACAGCAAAGTCTGGACCAAGACACCAGGCCTCTCCTGCCTCCATTTGAAGAAAGAGATGGGAAGGCACCAATGCAAGAATTCCTCCAACAACCTGAAAGGCAACATGACATCACCAGAATCCAGGGATCCCGAAACAAGAAGAATTGTACACCCCACTCCAGAAGAATTAGAAGAAATCGACTCAAAAGTGAATTATATGAAATTAATAGAAGACCTTAAACAGGAGGTGAAAAACTGCCATAAACAATTAAAGATTTCAAACAAAAAGGTAGAGGAAGTAAATAAATCGCTCAAAGATACCCCCCCCCCAAAAAAAACAAGAGAAACAAGAAAAAGCAATCAAACAGGTAAGGGAAGTGGTTCAAGACTTGAAGAATGAAATGAAAGTAATGAAGAAAACACAAACCAAGGGAAGGATGGAGATGGAAAATCTGGGTAAAAGAACAGGAACTACAGAGACAAGTACTACCAACAGATTACAAGAGATAGAAGAAAGAATGTCAGACACTGAAGATACCATAGAGAAAATAAACACACTGATCAAAGAAAACAGAAAAACCAACAAATTCTCATCACAAAACATTCAGGAAATCTAGGACACAATAAAAAAGCAAAACCTAAGGCTTATAGGGGTAGAAGAAGGAGAAGAAGTACAGCTCAACGGTCCAGAAAATATATTTAATAAAATTATAGAAGAAAACTTTCCCAACCTAAAGAAAGATATTCCTTTGAAGGTTCAAGAAGCATACAAAACACTGAATAGACTGGACCAAAAAAAAACATCTCCTTGCCATATAATAATCAAAACACAAAACATACAGAATAAAGAAAAAATATTAAGAGCTGCAAAGGAAAAGGGCCAAGTTACTTATAAAGGTAAACCTATCAGACTTACACCTGACTTCTCTATGGAAACCATGAAAGCCAGAAGGTCCTGGATAGATGTACTGCAAAAACTAAGAGACCATGGATGCAAGCCCAGACTACTATACCCAGCCAAGCTTTTGTTCACTATAAATGGAGAAAACAAAATTTTCCAGGATAAAAACAAATTTAAACAATACGTAGCCACAAATCCAGCCTTACGGAAAGTAATAGAAGGAAAATCACAACCCAAGGAGTCCAACAATGCCCACAATAACTCAGACATCTAATGACCCTTCCCCAGCACAACTCGAAGAAGGGAAACACACAAACTCTATTACCAAAAAAAAAAAAAAAAGAAAAGAAAAAATGACCGGAGATAACAACTACTGGTCATTAATATCACTGAATATCAATGGACTCAATTCACCTATAAAGAGGCACAGGCTGAGGGATTGGATACAAAAACAGGATCCAACATTCTGCTGTTTACAAGAACACACCTCAACCACAAAGACAAACATCTACTCAAAGTAAAGGGCTGGGAAAGGGTTTATCAAGCAAAAAGTCCTAAGAAACAAGCAGGTGTGGCCATACTAATTTCTAACAAAGTTGACTTCAAACTAAAATCAATCAGAAGAGATGGAGAGGGACATTTTATACTCATAACAGGAACAATTCATCAGGACGAAGTCTCAATCCTGAATATCTATGCCCCTAATACAAAAGCACCCACTTATGTAAAAGAAACATTACTAAAACTCAAGGCAGTCATCAAACCACACACACTAATAGTAGGAGATTTCAACACTCCTCTCTCACCAATGGACAGGTCAATCAGACAGAAACCTAACAGAGAAATAAGAGGATTAAGGGAGGTAATGAATCAATTGGACTTAACAGACATCTATAGAATATTCCACCCAAATAGGAAAGAATATACCTTCTTCTCTGCAGCTCACGGAACTTTCTCGAAAATTGACCACATACTCGGTAACAAAGCTAACTTACACAGTTACAAAAAAAAAATATGAGTAACCACCTGTGTCTTATCGGATCACCATGGTTTAAAGTTAGAATTCAACAACAATGCTACCCCTAGAAAGCCTATGAACTCATGGAAACTGGACAGTCAACTACTGAACCACACCTGGATCAAGGAAGAAATAAAGAAAGAAATCAAAGACTTTCTTGAATTCAATGAAAATAAAGAGACAACATACTCAAACCTATGAGACTCTATGAAAGCAGTGCTAAGAGGAAAGTTCATAGCACTAAGTGCCCACTTAAAGACAACGGAGAAAGCACATATTGGAGACTTAACTGCCCACCTGAAAGCTCTAGAAAAAAAAAAGAAGCAGAGTCACCTAGGAGGAGTAGAAGACTGGAAATAATCAAACTAAGGGCTGAAATCAACAAAATAGAAACACAGAAAACAATCCAAAGAATCAATGAAATAAAAAGCTGGTTCTTGGAGAAAATCAACAAGATTGATAAACTCCTATCCAAACTAATCAAACGGTGGAGAAAGAATACACAAATTAACAAGATCAGAAATGAAAAGGGAAAAAAAAAAACAAAAAAAAGAAATGAAAAGGGAGACATAACCACAGACACAGAGAAAATTCAGAAAATCATTAGATCTTACTACAAAAGCCTATATGCCACAAAATTGGAAAATGTTAAAGAAATGGACACCTTTTTAGGTAAGTACCATATACCAAAGTTAGACCAGGACCAGGTGAAGAATCTAAATACACCTGTTAGTCACGAAGAATTAGAAATTGTTATAAAAAACCTCCCTACCAAAAAAAGCCCAGGTCCAGATAGTTTCAATGCAGAATTCTACCAAAACTTCCAAGAAGACCTAAAACCTATACTCCTTAATGTATTTCACAATATAGACACAGAAAAGTCATTGCCAAATTCCTTTTATGAAGCTACAGTTACCCTGATACCAAAACCACACAAAGACTCAATCAAGAAAGAGAATTACAGGCCAATCTCACTAATGAACATCGATGCGAAATCCTCAATAAAATACTGGCAAACCGAATCCAAGAACACATTAGAAAAATTATTCATTATGATTAAGTAGGCTTCATCCCAGGGATGCAGGGCTGGTTCAACATACGAAAATCTATCAATGTAATCCATCATATAAATAAACTGAAAGAAAAAAATATGATCATTTCATTAGATGCTGAAAAAGCATTTGACAAAATTCAACATCCCTTTATGATAAAGGTCTTAGAGAGATTAGGGATATAAAGGTCATACCTAAGTATAATAAAAGCCATTTATAGCAAGCTTACAAATAACATCAAATTAAATGGAGAGAAACTCAAAGCCATCCCACTAAAATCAGGAACACCACAAGGCTGTCCACTCTCTCCATACCTTTTCAATATAGTGCTTGAAGTTCTAGCAATAGCAATAAGACAACATAAGGGGATCAAAAAGATTCGAATTGGAAAGGAAGAAGTTAAACTTTCATTATTTGCAGATGATATGAAAGTGTACATAAGCAACCCCAAAAACTCCAGCAAAGAACTCCTACAGCTGATAAACACCTTTAGTAGCATGGCAGGATACAAGATCAATTCCAAAAAATCAGTTGCCCTCCTATCCACAAAGGATAAGGAAGCAGAGAGGAAAATCAGAGAAGCATCACCTTTCACAATAGCCACAAATAGCATAAAATATCTTGGGGTAACTCTAACCAAGGATGTGAAGGATCTATTTGACAAGAACTTTAAGTCCTTGTAGAAAGAAATTGAGGAGGATACCAGAAAATGGAAGGATCTCCCTTGCTCTTGGATTAGGATGATCAACACAGTAAAAATGGCTATTCTACCAAGGGCAATTTATAGATTCAATGCAATCCCCATTAAAATCCCATCGAATTCTTCACAGATCTTGAGAGGACATTAATCAACTTTATATGGAAAAACAAAAAACCCAGGATAGCCAAAACAATCTTATACAATAAAGGAACTTCTGGAGGCATTACCATCCCTGACTTCAAACTCTATTACAGAGCTTCAGTATCGAAAACAGCTTGGTATTGGCATAAAAACAGAGAAGTCGATCAATGGAATAGAGTAGAAGACCCAGATTTTATCCCACAAACCTATGAACACCTGATTTTTGATAAAGGAGCTAAACGTATTCAATGGAAGAAAGATAGCATCTTCAACAAATGGTGCTGGCAGAACTGGTTGTCAACCTGTAGAAGAATGAAAATAGATCCATATCTATCGCCATGCACAAAAATCAGGTCCAAATGGATTAAAGACCTCAATATCAGACTGAACACACTGAACCTGATAGAAGAGAAAGTGGGAAGTACTCTACAACATATGGGCACAGGAGACCACTTCCTACGCATATCCCCAGCAGCACAGACATTAAGGACAACATTGAATAAATGGGACCTCCTGAAACTGAGAAGCTTCTGTAAAGCAAAGGACACTGCCACCAAGACAAAAAGGCAACCCACTGACTGGGAGAAGATCTTCACCAACCCTGCAACAGACAAAGGTCTGATCTCCAAAATATATAAAGAACTCAAGAAACTAGACTTTAAAATGCTAAGTAACCCAATTAAAAAATGGGGCACTGAACTGAACAGAGAATTCTCAACAGAAGAATTGCAAATGGCCAAAAGACACTTAAGGTCATGTTCAATCTCCTTGGTGCTCAGGGAAATGCAAATTAAAACAACTTTGACAGAATGGCTAAAATCAAAAACACCAATGATAGCCTTTGCTGGAGAGGTTGTGGAGTAAGGGGCACACTCATCCATTGCTGGTTGGAATGCAAACTTGTGCAACCACTTTGGAAATCAGTGTGGCGATTTCTCAGGAAATTCAGGATCAACCTGCCCCAAGATCCAGTAATACCACTCTTGGGAATACACCCAAGAGATGCCCTATCATATGACAAAAGCATTTGTTCAACTATGTTCATAGCAGCATTATTTGTAATAGCCAGAACCTGGAAACAACCTAGTTGCCCTTCAATGGAAGAATGGATGAAGAATGTGTGGAATATATTCATATTAGAGTACTACTCAGCAGTAAAAAACAAGGACTTCTTGAATTTTGCATGCAAATGGATGGAAATAGAAAACACTATCCTGAGTGAGATATCCCAGTCCCAAAAAGATGAACATGGGATGTACTCACTCATAATTGGTTTCTAGCCATAAATAAAGGACATTGAGCATATAATTTGTGATCCTAGAGAAGCTAAATAAGAAGGTGAACCCAAAGAAAAACATATAGTCATTCTCCTGGATATGGGAAGTAGACAAGATTACAGGGCAAAACCTGGGAACTTGGGGATGAGGTGGCATGGGGCTAAGGGAAAATGGGGTGAGAAACGTGAGAAGGGGAGAATGGGGGGAGCTTGGGGGAATGGGATGGTTGGGATAAAGGAAGGGTGGATAGGGGAGCAGAGAAATATATATCCTAATTAAGGGAGCCGTCTTAGGGTTGGCAAGAGACTTGACTCTAGAGGGGCTCGCAGGTGTCCGGTGAGATGTCCCCAGCTAGTACCTTGGGCAACTGAGGAGAGGGAACCTGAAATGACCCTATCCTATAGCCATACTGATGAATATCTTGCATATCACCTTAAAACCTTCATCTGGCGATGGATCGAGATAGAGACAGAGACCCAAATAGGAGCACCGGACTAAGCCCTTAAGATCCAAATGAGGAGCAGAAGGAGGGAGAACATGAGCAAGGAAGTCAGAACCACGAGGGGTGTACCCACCCACTGTGACAGTGGAACTGATCTATTGGGAGCTTACCAAGGCCAGCGGGACTGGGACTGAATAAGCATGGGATGAAACTGGATTTTCTGAACGTGGCGGACAGTGAAGGATGATGAGAGGCCAAGGACAATGGCACTAGGTTTCAATCCTAATACATGAACTGGTTTTGTGGGAGCCTAGCCTGTTTGGATGCTCACCTTCCTGGTCCTGGATAGAAGTGGGAGGACCTTGGACTTCCTGCAGGCCAGGGAATCTGGACTGCTCTTCATTTTTGAGAGGGAGGGGGAATGGAGTGGGGGGGAGGGGGAGAGGTGGAGGGGAGTGGGGAAGGGGGCGATGCGTGCGAGGAGGGGGAAGGAAATGGGAAATTTTTTTTGCAACAACTAAAAAAAATAAAATAAACAAAAAAAATCCAAAAAAATATATATCATAATGTTAAAAAATATGTATCTTAAAAAGTAATAATAAGAGAATCGGGAAACTCTGGATGTATAGAATGTTCACTACTAAAATTTCATCTTGAATCTCTGTGTGTAACACTGATATAAACTATTAGCAAGCATTTTAATATCATAATATGAATAGTATATTTATTATTATTATTAATTGTGTTTGTTTCAATGATATGCACATGCATTGGTGTATGTCATGGCACACATGTAAAGGTCACAGAATGATTTTGAAAAGCATCTTCTCTCCTCAGTTATGTAGATTCTGAGGACTGAATGCAGGTTATCAGCATTGTGTGGCAAGTGCACTTAGCCTCTGGGTCAATTTGTCTGTCCAGTAAGTGCCCTAATTTCTAAGAGAATAAAGTTTGTAGTAGCTTAAATTAGATGTAAAACTATTATGAATATAAAATATGAATTAATTGTTTCCAATGTTGTTATTCATCAAAGTTAACTAAAATAATTCCAATATAATACAATTTACCAATGCAAAAATTTAAACATTTATATGAATAGAATAAACCTTGGTGCACTTTTTGTTTATAGTCTTAGACTCAGTCCCAAGAGAAAGCTGAATCTCCACAGAGCAGATCCAATTTTATTTTTTACGTTCCTCAAGGTAACATCCACAGCTATAAATAATTTGCTCTTATTCTATTTCAGGATTTATTGAATATTAGCATTATATCAATTTACCATATTCTAGACTCAGCTACAAAATTAATCAATTACATCTATTAAGCCAGTGCCATTAGGTCATTTCTCATTTTTGTATTTGGAAGTTATGTTATATTGTAGATAGACTAGTAGCTTATACAACCATTAAAAATATTTCAAATTATGAACACAACAATTACGTTTATTTAATTATAGAACTTTTTACTCCATGCTACATGATAATTATGAATCACTTCGGAAAACTTGTAGAGATCTGCACTGCATAAAGTATCATAATAAAACTGTACAATCATAAAATAGCAAAATTGTGTATTTGGGAGGCATTAAAATAAGTAAAATCAGTCTAATCCCATGCTTCAAAGACAGTTTCTAGCATTGTTCTCCCCACCCATTTTTTTTACTTTGCCCCAGCTCTCCCTCATTCTCCATCTAAATATTTCTGAAGTACAAAGGAAATGACAATGACCTCAGGTCATTACAGCAGTAAAAGGTAAAGTGACATCCACTCTGATTTAAAGAACTCACAAAGTAAACCTGGAGTACTAGCATATATTTATTGGAATGGGCTCCAAGTATGTGATAAATTTTGCAGATAAAATAAAGCTAGCAGGTAAAGGCAGTACATTTGTAATTTAATCGATTAATACTGCAGCCTGACAGACTTAGGCTAAGTACTGAAATGTACCAATACTCATATTAACATTGTACAATAAACAAAATTTTGAGCTAATTCACAAGCATAAAATTTGGAAATCATCACCTCTATTGAGTTAATATATATGATGCTAATTATTTTTATTTTGATCTTTCATAAAATGTTTTACTATATAATTATTTAAATGTCTATAGATTCAATATGGTTCTTTAAAAATTTCTTTTGCTTGAAAAGCATCTTATGGTCCCCAATGATTTTCAGGATGAATTTAAAATGCAAAACATGTTACACTTAGGCTTAGTTGTTTCAAGTTAGTTACCAAAGCAAAGGTAATTTAGTGGGGGTATACATTCTGTAATTCAGAGGTAAATGTCTAATTTAGTCATTGAATTTAATTGCTTGAATTACAGTCATCATAACAGGAATCACAGATTAAGAGGGTTTTATGGAGTCTAACACTCTGAAACATTTTCCTTTTGGAGTTAAACCTGAGCCAGATAGCACACATTTCCCAGGGTAATTTGTACTTCTTGTGGTCAGCATGCCTTCAAACTGACTTCAAAGACAAAATATCCAGGGAAATGTATCCACAGACCAACAAATCTCTTAAATATTTTAAGACTTAATTAGGAATATATAAATTATATGGATGAAAACATTTCTTTGTGTGCAAGATAAATGATTTGATTCAATTCATATGAAAACATCAAAGCATAAATCCTTACTAGGTCAAGAGAGTCCATGCATTCCTGTATGATGCATAAGGAAATGAACATCTAAAACATCATTTATACATAAGCAGTGATTAAATTGTAATAATAATTCAAAGAAGAAATAAAATACACATTTCAGTTGAAAGGCATTCAATTAGAAAACAGGAAAGATTCAGCATGTGCTGAGGTGCTGAGTTTAGTCTTCATTCTTCTGTGGAAAACTTGGTGGTTCCCATTAGAAACCATGGCCCTCTTCTACTCATCCCATTATGCTGTAATTTTAATGCCAATATGTATGTTTTCAAGAATATGGAAACACTATTATACATGGATACATGCTTCTGTATGGTGAAGACAATGGTAGATATCCTCTTAAAGAGGGACAATTACAGAAAAAAATTTATACAGAATATACATTTTCTTAAGTAATGTGATTTCTTGAGACTTTCTTATATGCTGAGGGGAATAAAAGGAGAGAGCTTCATTTAGTGTATGATATCTAAGATATTTAAATATGCTAATATTAAAATAAAGAAATTAGGAACTTATTCCTGCACATAATATGTGTTCAGACAGTGATATAGACAGACTATTCCAATTTGTACACCCACTTTTTTGGAAATTATTTACTTGCTTTTAAATCTTCATTAAAATTGAACTGACAGAACCTTCCTACTGAATAATAAAAAATACTACATTATAATTGAATAAATGAATGTAGTAAGTAGTACAGTACAAATTTTGACAGTGGTTCCTCTAGACTCATGAATCATTCTCTTTTTCTCCAACAGTCTTAGAACAAATTTACTTCCCACTCACAAACTTTCTAATACTGATTGCTCAGCATTGTGCAGTCGTCACTGCTGAGGAACCAGGGCCCTGTGCTTAGTCTCAGAACAACTTTTGATGTTGATGTAATGACAGGTTAACAACCATAAGAACTTCTTCAGCTCTAGAGTTGGACACAGTCTCACCTTTTGCAATCATCTGAGCAGTTCTGCCTCCTATACTCTGAAGGTGTACCTTAGAATTATATATGCCAACATCAAATAACTTGATCACACAGTCTCCAAGGATTTTCAACTCACAGGGAGAAAACTCTTGAAAGGAAAGCAAATGGTATATCCCAGCTGGTTAATCTTTTTCTGTTATCAAAATCAATCTCCACTGGTACTAAAGATTTCTTTAGTAATACCACCTAATTATAACCAATATTTTGACAAATGAAATCTCAATAGAATTTGAGACTCTACATTTTTTATAAACTACTAGATAATGCTGTTGATCTCAGCACACAGTATAATGAGTTGGTCTTAAAAGTCAGAAGATAGTCTGACACAACTTATTGAAAAGAAGTTAGAGAATTTAGAATAATAAATTAATTTCTATTTCACAAAAGGTTGCTATTATATCATATCCAACTCAACAATTTGTATATTTGAGAACTCATGCATCATCTACCTATGTAGGTGGGATTATAAGCAATTAGTTATGTATGAAAATCTTATTTATTTATCTGTGTATATGTATGCATGTAAAGAAGTTGCAAGTGCATGTATCTGCATGAGTATGTGTAGGGCAAAGGAACAGTTCTGGTGTTCCTCAGGCTGCCCACATTTTTGGATGTAAAGGCTCTCACTGGCCTGGAATTAGCCAAGTTGCTAGTCTGGGTGAATAGTTTGCCCTAGCAATCTACATGTCTCTACCTCACAGTTCTGTGCTTGCATTTGCCGGTCAACATCCCTAGTTTTTAAAATGGATTTTTTGAGAACTAACTTGAAATCCTGATGTTTTCAAAGCAAGTACTTAAGGAACTGAATTACTTTTTCTACCCCTATTTTTAAATAAGGTTTTTATATCATGATTTTTTTACCGGGAGATTAGGTAATTTAATTTGTGGCTTCTTGATGATCTACATATTATTTTCTAAAAGCATAATGAAAAAGCAGTGCACTAACTTTGTTATACAGATTCAGAGTTGGATTCAGCTGACAACTTGACAAACACCTAGAGTCACCTGGATAGAAGGAACCTCAGAAGAGCAGACTGACCTCTGGCCATGTGTGTGAAGCTTTTACTTAACATCTAATTGGATAAAACCATAGCAAGCACATTCAGAGTAAAACATGGTATTCTTTCTTTAAATAATACAAAAATCTTAATTTAGCAAAGGAAAGCAAGAACATTCAATAATTGGATTCTCCTGGGATATACTAATTTTTTTCATTCAAAATGAATCATAAATTTATGAATGGGACATTATCATTAATCAGAAGAAATTTTTCCAATTTTTATCATTTTCCTTAGTGAATAATAATGATACCAATACATGCTAAAGAGAAAGAAAATAGCTTTTCAGTCTGAGAATCATAATGGTAAGAAAGAAAGACTCCATAACTCTGAATTAAAAAGAAATATGAACCAGACCACTGATTCTTTGCAATGAACATATGCAGATAAAGGTGTACAGACAAAAAGGTTTACTGCATGACTCACTGTGTCATAGTACAGCTTCCAAGAAAAGATATTTAATCTTCTCTTCCTTTCTTTTGTTCTTTTCTTTCTGTTAAATTTTATCTGGGATAGAATGGCTGAAAAAGCATAGAGCAGATTTGCAGGAACAGAAAATGAATGGGATCAAGATGTATGACTTGAAAGAACAAAGAATAAATAAAAAGAAGGTTAAAAAGAAGAAGAGATTTTGATATAGAATTATAGGTAATTGAGAAGAAGTCATAACATAGTATGAAGAATATTACACAAATAACCACAAAAATATATAACACCTCCATTCCTGTTTACCATTGCCATTCTAGTTTAAGAGAGTAAAAATAGCTTAAAGGTAGGAATATAAGAGAACCTGTTCTTTGCTTTCATGTACACTAATATAGTGCTGTATACTTTTCAATAATCACAATAACACAGTATTCATATTGCATAACTTATTTTTTAAATCTTTTTTTTATTATTGATTTTATTGAGTTACACATTTTTCTCATTTCCCCTCCTTTCATATCCCCTCCTCTTCTACTCTCTCTCATGGTCCCCATGCTCCCAATTTACTCAGGGGATCTTTACTTTTTCTACATCTCATGTAGATTAGAACCATGGATGTCTCTCTTAAGGTTCTCATTGTTGTCTAGGTTCTCTAATGTGAATTTTAGACTGATTTTCTTTGTGAAAACCATATGAGTGACAATATATGATATTTGGGTTACCTCACTCAATATGATGTTATTTGTTCCATCCATTTGCCTGCAAATTTCAAGAGGTCATTATTTTTTTCTGCTTTGTAGTACTCCATTGTGTAAATATTCCACATTTTCCTTATCCATTTTTCAGTCAAGGGATATTTAGGTTGCTTTCATGTTCTTGCTATGACAAGCAATGCTGCTATGAACATAACTGAGCACATATCCTTGAGGGGTTGAGCATTCCTTGGGTAAATACTTCTTGTGTTCTTTGTATATTTTGGAGATCAGTTCTCTGTCTGCTGTGGGTTGGTGAAAATTCTTTTCCATTCTGTACGCTTCCATTTTTGACATGTTGACCATGTTTTTTGCATTACAAAATGTTTCAGTTTCTGGAGTTCCCATTTATTGTTTCTCTCAGTGTCAATGCAAATGGGGTTATATTTAGGAAGTGGTCTCCTGTGCCAATGCATTCAAGTGTACTTCCCACTTTTTTCTTCTATAAGGTTTAGTGTGGTTGCATTTGTGTTGATGTCTTTGACCCATTTGTACTTGAGATTTGTGTATGGTGTTAGATATGCACCTGTTTTTATTCTTCTACATGTTGATATCCAGTTATGCCAGCCCATTTGTTTAATATGTTTTCTCTTTTCCATTTTATATTTATTGCTTTTGTCAAAATTCAGGCATTCCTAGGTGTGTGTATTAATATCTGGGTCTTCAGTTTGGTTCCACAAGACCTCCTGTGTGTGTTTATGCAAATACCAGGATGTTTTCAGTACCTCAGCTTTGTAATAGAGTTTGAAGTCAGGGATTGTGATGCCTCCAGAAGTCCTTTTATTGTACAGGATTGTTTTGGCTATCCTGGGTCTTTTGTTTTTCCATATGAAGTTGAGTACCATTCTTTTGTGGTCTGTGAAGAATTTTGCTGGGATTTTGATGGGCATTGCAATGAATCTGTAGAATGCATTTGGTAAGATTGCCATTTTTATCATGTTAATTCTACCTACCCAAGAGCATGGGAGATCTTTCCACTTTCTAGTGTCTTCTTCAATTTCTTTCTTCAAAGCTTTAAAGGTCTTGTCATACAGGTCTTCCAATTGTTGTTTAGAGTTACTTCGAGATATTTTATGCTATTTGTGGCTATTGAGAAAGGTTATGTTTCTCTGATTTCTTTTTCAGTTCATTTATAATCTGTGTAAAGGAGGGCTGCTGATTATTTTTTGAGTCATCTTATATCCTGCTACATTACTGAAAGTGTTTATGAGTTGTACAAGTTCCTTGGTAGAATTTTTGGGGTCACAAGTTATAAACTATTATGTCATCAGCAAATCATGAGAATTTGAGTTCTTTTCTGAATTGTATCCCCTTGATCTCCTTTTGTTGCCTATTACTCTAGCTAGGACCTCAAGAATTATATTGAATAGATATGGAGATAGTGGACAACTTTGTCTTGTTCCTGACTTCGGTGGTATTGCTGTAACTTTCTCTCTATTTATTTTGATGTTGGCTGTTTGCTTGCTGAATATTGCATTTATTATGTTTAGGTATGTTTCTTGTATCTCTGCTCTCTCCAGAATCATGAATGGGTGTTATATTTTATTAAAGGCTTTTTCAGCATCCAATGAGATAATCATGGTTTTTATTTTTTAGTTTGTTATATGATGGATTACATTGACAGATTTGCATATGGTTTTTCTTTTTTAGTTTTTTTTTTGTTTTTCTGTTTTTTGTTTTTTTTGTTTTTTTGAGACAGGGTTTCTCTGTAGCTTTGGATACTGTCCTATAACTAGCTCTTGTAAACCAGGCTGGCCTTGAACTCACAGAGATCCGCCTGCCTCCGCCTTCCAAGTTCTGGGATTAAAGGCATGCACCAGCATCACCTTCTTCTCAGCACCTAATAGATTCTTCTCAAAAATTGATCACACACTCGGTAACAAAGCAAACATCCACAGATACATTAAATTTGTGTACTATCAGATCATCATGGAAGAAAGTTAGATTTAACAACAAAACTACACCCAGAAAGCCTACAAACTCGTCAAAACAGAACAGTCAACTACTGAACCACCCCCAGGTCAAGGAAGAAATTAAGAAATTAAAGTCTTTCTTGAATTCACTTATTTAAAGGACCCCATCATTTTCATAAGGTTACCTTTAAAGTCATTTTCTTCTACTTCTGGGTTAGGATGTTCAAGTCTTCCTGTTGCATGTTCACTGGATTCTGGTGTTACCATGTTGCTTTTCAGGATGTTGGAGGAATTCTTGCATTGGCATCTACCCATCTCTTCCTTCAAATGAGGTCATCAGAGTCTTGGCATGTTGGTCCATTCTTTGCTGTGGCTGACTGAGTATTTAGGAGTTTTTCTTGGTCTGCCCTCTCTTAGGTCCCCTCAGCACTGAAGCTGGATGTGTTACAGGGTTCCAAGGACCTAACAGGCAAAAACGTGGGTTCTCCATTCCCCTCATCATGGGAGCAGGGTCTCTTGTAGGGTTCCAAGGACCTCGCAGATTAAAGGTGGACTTGGGGGTAGGGTGGGATGGGAGAAAGAAGCCTCAGTAGCAGGAACACTCCCTGCTGGCTCTCTGATCCCCTCAGCCCTGAAGCAGGCTGTGTTGGGGGTACCAAGGACTTCCCAAAAGAAAAGGCGGGCTTGAGAACAGGGTGGGATGGGGTAAAGAAAGCCAGCAGCAGGAATTCACCTTGCTGGATGGTCATCAAAGCTGAGGGAAATCGGGGAGGGCTAGATTCTGTCCCGCTGGTATAGTCCCAGAGAGTGGCACTTCTGGCTGTCTGGCTCTGTGGTCACTGCCTCACCTCTCCAGTCCCCTCAGTATGGTAGCAGGGACTCTTGCAGGATTCAAAGACCTCACATATGAAAAGGTGGGCTTGCGGGCAGGGTGGGATGGAAGAAAGAAGCCCAAGTGGCAGGAACACTCCCCACTGGCTCTCCAGTACCCTCAGCCATGAGGCAGGCTGTGTTCCGGGTGCCAAAGACATTCCATAAGAAAATAAAACCAGTAGATACATTGAGAGGTTCTTTAAAATCACTCAGTATCTTGAGAATAGCATATTATTCTGACTTTTGGATAGAATTATGAAGGCATTATTCCACCTTACTTAATTCTTCTGATTTGTAACCTGCCTTTCCTGATTTATTTGCATCAGTATAAAATGTACAAGCTCCAGTTATCGGTGCATCATGTACAATTCGAGGAAGAATCCAAGTAGTACTCTTTATAAGACTAAGTCTATCACTTTAAAAATAATTGGTATTAATTTCTCCCCCCAAAATAGCACAAGCTTTTTGCCATGGTTTATTGCCTTCTATAATTTTTAAGTTTCATCAACAGTAAAATGAACTACAATCTCTGCCTTGTTTATACCTGCTAGTTGACAAAGTCTCAATTTTCCTTTTATTCAGAGATGTTTTCCACTTAATTTTAATTTTTTAAACTTAGTTTATGTGGTAAAAAGATCCATTCTAAGATAATATCTTCCTTCTGCATTAAAATTTCTGTATGGGAAATTCTAGAAGGCAATATGACTAGAATACAATTAAGATTTGAATTCATTCTATTTATATGTGCCTCTTGTAATTTCTCTTCAACAACCATCAATTTTTTTTTTGCTTCAGCTGCCATGGCCCCTTAAATTTATCGTAATATTAGCTACATAATGCCTCAGCCTTCCTTTCTGTCCTTCTAGCCCTATGCATTTATCCCACCTTGTGCTTTATTTCCCTTGAGATAGGGTTCCAATTCCTAAGAACTGAATATCTCCCTCTTTTTTATTTATTTTTTATTTTTTTCTTTGTTCAAACTTTATTATTTTTTTATTAATTTTTTTTAATTAAAAATTTCCGCCTCCTCCCTGCCTCCCATTTTCCCTCACCCTCCCCCCACTCCCCAGACCCCACTCCCCTCCCCCTCCCTCTCTAGTCCAAAGAGCAGTTAGGGTTCCCTGCCCTGTGGGAAGTCCAAGGTCCTCCCCCCTCCATCCAGGTCTAGGAAGGTGAGCATCGAAGCAGGCTAGGCTCCCACAAAGCCAGTACATGCAGTAGGGTCAAAACTCAGTGCCATTGTCCTTGACTTCTCAGCAGCCCTCATATCTCCCTCTTTAAGAGGCCAATTTTGATGCCAGGATTCTGGAGCAATTATAATCACATCTGCACCTGTGTATAGTAATCCCTCAATTACAATATCATTTATATGCACACTTAGCTTTGGTCTTTGATCATTTATTGAAGTTTGCCAAAATATGCATTTTTTTCCTACTGGAGTTTTTGACTCATAATCCAGGTCAATTCCATCATCCAGAACAGTGTGTTCTTTTACAGTAGGCACTGCATTGTTTAATTTTCCTCTTGAGACACATTTACCACAGTAACTGGGAATGACAAGACCTTGTTTGACATCAGTGCCTGTGAGAGGCCTCCCAGTGAATTTCCCAGTGGTATCAAGTGGCCTTGTCTGTCTCTTTCATATTTTAGTCCAAAATTGGTTTTGCGACACCTCTTACATATACCAGAAGACTTAGTTCTCTTATTTTTCCCATTCCTAGAGGAGATATTATTCCTGGGAATTCCTTGTCAACAGTCTTTTCTTAGATATCCTATTCTTCCACAATTAAAACATTTGGCATTTTGATGTCTCTTCATTCCATAGGAAATCACTTCTCCTACCCAAGCTCCAGTACTACAGTCAAATGTTTCAACATTCATTGTACACAAAATATATTCATCTATGGGTGCTGATCTGACCTTCAGCTCTAGATTCAATAACAGTCTCACTTTTTACAGCCACCTGAACAGTTATGCCTTCTACATTCTGAAAGTGAAACCTGCAGTTACATATGTCAGCTTCAAACAGCATATCATACTCTCTAAAGATTTACACTCTCAGGGAACAAACATTTGAAAGAGAAACAAATGACATTTTCCTGCTGGTTAATCTCTTTCTATCATCAAAAATTGTACATTAGTGTTAAAATTTTATTGCAGAAACTATCTTATGCTTATTAAAATCATTATTTTGTCAAATAAAGTGTAAGTAGAATTTGAGATACTACATTTTATATAAACTAATAAACAGTGTTGTTAGTTCAGTCCTACATTATAGTGAACCCACGCTATAGCAGTCCTAAAAAGCTAGAAGATATTTTGACAGTAACATCTTGTGGGAAAAGGTCTAAAGATTTGAAAATAATAAACCAATTTTCTTTTATGATATAAGAGTTTTCTTTTATATCATATCCAAATCTGTAATCTATATATTTGCAGACTCATTCCTCATCTATCCAAATAGGTAGGACTATAGGCAAGTATCAATGTACCAATGATTTCTTTGTCTGTGTATTTGTATGTATGTAATGTGGTTGTTTGTACATGTGCATGCATGAGTATTTGAAGGGTAAAAACAGACACTGGTGTTGCTCCATAGGCTGTCCACTTTCTCTGATGCGAGGTCTCTCACTGACTTGTAAGTAGCTAAGTAGGCTAGTCTGGGTGTCCAGATTGCTCTAGGGATCTACTACTACTACTGTCTCTACTCTGAGTGCTGTGCTTACAATTGTCACTCACCACTACTTCTAAAAATCAGTTTTTAAGAATCAACTCTGATCCTGGTACTTATAGACAAGAACTTTAGCAAATGAACTGGTTTTTCCATTCCTTTCTTTATTTTATTTTATTTTATTTTATTTTTTTGATTTTCAAGACAGGGTTTCTTGAGAGCTTTTTTGGTTCCTGTCCTGGAATTAGCTCTTCTAGACCAGGCTGGCCTCGAACTCACAGAGATCCACCTGCCTCTGCCTCCCGAGTGCTGGGATTAAAGGCGTGTGCCACCACCGCCCAGCCCCACTCAGGGTTTATAAGATACACTGGAGGCAGTGTCTCCAGCACGTTTACTAGAACATGTTCTTGGGTTTGATTCCATTGCTGCTGTGGCTAATGGATAAGGCATTGGCCTCCATTCCTTTTTTTAAATTTAAAAAATTCCTATTAAAAATTTAAATATTTATTTATTATGTAAACAGTGTTCTACCTGCATTCCTGCTGCCAGAAGAGGGTACCAGATCTCATTATAGATAGTTCTGAACCAGCATGTGGTTGCTGGGAATTGAACTCAGGAAGTCTTAAAGAGACTGTTTATAACCTCTTCTTGTTGATCTAAATTTCTTGATTCTTCTTTATCTAAATATTGAGGAAACCTGAAAAGAGCAGACTGGGCTATGACTATGTGTGTAATTTTTTGACATCCAATAGAGTAAAGCCAGAGCAAGCACATTTATAATAAAATGTTATTTTAAATTCTTCTTTTAGTAACACTAACCCTAATCTAGAGTATCTAGAACAAGAACATTTAGCAGTTTCAGGTTTCCTTGTCTGACCCCTATTTTTCAATCAATATGCTCATGAGTTCATAAGTGAGGTTTACTATTATTCAGAAAAAAATGCTTATTGTATCTTTCTTCCTTGTTAATAAGTGATACAAATGGATGCTACAATGAACAACTATAACTTCTGAGTCTGAAACTCAGGGAGAAACATAGAAAAAAACATACCATAACTCTAAATTAAGAAGAAATACGACTATAGAATTATAGGAAAAATGAGGAGTCATATAGCCGTGTGAAGAATATTGCACAGATAACCATGAAATGTATTGTGCCTTCCTTCCTGTTTACCATTGCCTTTCTAGTTTAAGATATTGGAAACACCTTGTGGGTGGTATGATGATAGAGCCTGCTCTTTGTTGACATATGCACTAATATAGTGAAGAATAGTTTTCAATAATAAGACTTACATGATATTCCAATTGTATAATATTTTATTACAATTGCTTCACTTATAGAATTATTAATAATATTTTGAATCATTTGCTAGTTCAATAAGAAGATGTTGCCAGTCCGTGGTGGTGCATGCCTTTAATCCCAGTACTCAGGAGGCAGAGGCAGGCAGATCTCTGTGTCTACAAGACTTAGTTCAAGGATAGGCACCAAAAGCTACATAGAAACCCTGCCTCAAAAATAAAAAAATAAATAAATAAATAAAAACAAAAGGACATTCTTAAAATCATTGAAGCAACAAAGAAACATTGAAGAAATTTATGTACACCCATGTTAATAAAGTTATGTTTGACTTGCCTAAGCAGAGCTTGGTTCATACATGCAAACAACCAACGAAACAAAGGCTAAGGGAATTTTCAACAGGTAATGTAGGACACTATCTTAATAAACTCTGGTTATACAAAAGAAAAGAACCTTTACATTGATATAAAGGTGAGAATCCACTTCTACTTTTGGTACATTTCTTCCAAACAGCCATGTGCTAACAATAGTGTCACATCTAATGTTACTAATTCCTGTATGTAGGCTACATCTTCCGAAGAATTGCAGAAGTCGTACTGTGTTGCTAATGAAAATCATTCTTGGTTGAGTGTAAACTTAACTTTTGAATTAACTTTCTTAGTGAAATTTTGACGTCTTTATTTTTCAGGCTGTAGATCATGGGATTCAACATAGGCACTATAATGGTATAGAACACAGAGGACAATTTGCTTTGGTCCAGAGAGTTGACTGATGATGGCTGAAGATACATGAAAGCTAAAGAACCAAAGAAAATAGCAACAGCCAAGATGTGAGAGCTGCAGGTGCTGAAGGCCTTGCGTCTTCCCCCAGTGGAATGAATGTTGAGGATGCTGACAATGATGAAGATGTAAGAACTGAGAATGGTCATAACTGGTATAAGAATGTTAAATGAACTAAGGAACAATACTATTACTTCATTGATAAAAGTACTAGAGCAAGAGAGCTCCAGTAATGGGAAAAAATCACAGAAGTAATGCCTTATTATATTAGACTTACAGAAAACCAATCTTATCATGAAGAAAGCCAAAACAGTGGTACTAATGAATCCCATACCATATACCCCAGCTATCATCCACAAACAGACTTGATAGGACATGGTTACATTGTATAGCAAAGGTTTAGAAATAGCCACGTAGCGATCATATGCCATTACACCCAACATGTGACATTCTGCAACAGCAAAAGCACCGAAGAAGTAGAACTGAGCTATACATTCTGGGTAGGAGATGAAATTCCTCTCTGTCACAAAGTTCACCAGCATTTTGGGAGTAATGACAGTGGACTGACAGCAGTCAATAAAGGACAGACTGCTGAGTAAATAATACATGGGTGTGTGAAGCTGAGAACTAAAAATAATCAAGATGATCATTCCTAGATTTCCCACAACTGTAACCAAATAGACTCCTAGAAAGATGAGGAAAAGTGGCAATTGGAGCTCTGGATTATCTGTTAACCCTTCAAGGATGAATTCAGTCACTGTGGTTTGATTTACTTCTTCCATTCTTTTCTGGAAGCTCAATGTAAGAAGAAAATTTTATATAGAAAAAAATTTGAGTATCAATTCTCCTATCAATCAGTGAATTTTAAAACATAATTCAAATATTGTCAGGTATCTCCAGTCAGATGACATCCTCTTTTCAATCTAAGCAGTCAGAGATTTTGTAGTCCTGGAAAAAGGAGGTATGCAAAGAAATAATCAAGCAGTTGATTACAAACTTGTGACTTGGTAATAAGGAATATTTGTACTGGTAACCATATTCTACCACATGCAAACCATACTAGCAAGCCTTATAGAGTGTTTCAAGTATTTGCCATGTGTTAGTAATGGTACTTCTTATTATTAGAAAATGTTTCATATGTGGTAAAGTAAAAACATCATTAAAAAACATCAATAGTCAAACTCATACTAATGGCGGATAAGCTAAAGTATTGGATATAACTGTTCACAGTAGTTTTGTATCATTCTTAAGTATCTGTGAAATATCAACACATTTGCAACTATATAAAATGATATAATGCTTTGCATTTTGGAATGAGTTCATTTGTATATGTGTGTGACTATGTGATTTACTTAGAGCAGTGAATTATCTTCTCATATCTTATATTACTGTGGGCCACAAGCATTAGACAATGAGAGCACAGCAGGTGTTATCTCTATGCTAACATCCAGCTTTCAAGGCTCTGGGGAACTTCTTTTCAAAGTGTCACTGTTATTTTTGTAAAACCTTGTGAAGTCATAGTGTCCCACTTTTTCCAAGTGGGATTCTTCCCCGAATATATTAGCCATGTTTAAATCATTCATTGAGCATAACTTCTTCCTGTACTGGCAACTGAATGATCAGATCCCACACTGTAGGGCCGAGATATGAAACCCTTCACTCAGTCAAACCCTTCTTCCCATACTCAAATCTAAATAAAGCTAGCCCCCCACAAATATCCTTTATGGCAGGACATCAAACTAGCAGAGAAACCTTGCAAATAGACCACCTAAGAACTTGAAAAGACAGTCACTGAGTGGAAGAAAGAGCATGTTTGCCTTTACTGATAAATAGGACAGAATTGTCCAGAATTCTCTAAGAGCTGATTCAGGAGAGTGTAAGCCTACTGACTTTTGCTCTACTGTAAAAAAATATATTAATATTTTGTATTTAACTCTGTCTCAGTTTTGTTTGCCAATGATATACATCTAGAAAATTAACTGTTTGTGCGTCTATGCCTAGAAATACAGGGAAAAAGATTGGATCACTAAGCCAGCCCCAAGGAAAGGAACTGTTTCTCAACTAGGAGCCAGGGAGTACAGTACCATGCTTGACCCAGGATAAAGTGTCATTGCTTTCTTTCTGCAGCTTATTCTGGTTTTCATAGTTACCACAAACACAGAAGTGGAAGAAAGAAGCAGAAGGGCTCAGAGAGAGTGCAATGGCAATGCTGTGTTTTTCTTCCCTTTTTATATATATTTAACAATTACAAATATCTGGCTTAACTAACTGCATAAATGTAATTTGCAAAAATTTCTTCTCCTCTTAGAAATCATAGTCATTCCTCTATTTACCCACTTGTCAGATATGCCTGCTTACACCCTATAGCCTGCTTTGTCAGTCTTATTTGTTTTGTTGGCCCTAAGATATATGTGAGCTGACTTATTTCTTTCAAACTCAGATAACTTTAGTCAGATTTGCTTGCTATAGTGGTCCTTATGAATCCTGAAAAGATTAGGGGGCTGTCACCTCATGTAAACCTTGATATTATATGAATAAACTATGAATTTTACATTCTGTAAGTTGGTCAATTCTATTAATGAATAATTAAGCTTACATATGTATGCTGATTTTCCAAGTTATAATTTTGCATTTTGTTTACTATGTCAAATTATTTTTTTCCTTATATTTTTGAATATTTTTCTGTTCTATGGATATTATTGTTTATAGAAGATAAGAGCTCAATCTATATCAAAGTTTGACTTAGATCTCACAATCCTAAATCCTATTCTTCTGTCAGTGCTTCAAATTTAATTCATTTTAACATTTTCATTTGCTACAATATCCCATAAAACACCATTTGAAAATGTCTCACAAGAAATTAAACATCAAATTTATCATAATATCTCAATTAAAATACTTCATAAGTTGTTCATCATTCCATGGATGTGGTAACTTTACAAATTTTATGCTTTCTCTATAGTTTTCTTATCTTGAAATGCACCATTTTTATTGAATCTACTTTAAAATTATATAGTATTACATTGCCAAGATTTTCTTAAAATTATATTAATTTATTATAAATTTTCTTTTTAATTCATATTTGAGATTGCCCTATAATGCATTTTGTTCATATTCAGCCCCTCACTGAAATCCTCCAGTTCGAACCCCCTTTGTGTCTTTTTTTTCCACACATAATGCTCAGTTTTAGATGCCCATGAATTGTGAGATATGGAGCCTTCCACAAGAGCATAGTTAACTTACCAGGGACATCATTCTTAATGAAAATTAGTCTTCCTCTTTCAGCAGCCACCAAATGCCAGTAGCTTTTTAGTTAGAGGAGAAAATTTCTGCCCACCTCCCCCTCAATGCAGAGATTTGGTCTCTATTTAGCTTCCTCAGGACTTAGGCATAGGACAGCAAGCACTGTGAATTCATAAGTACATTTGTCCTTTTGTGTCTTAAGGACGTCGTTCACTTGGATTCATTTACCACCTTGGGTTAAAGGGTTTCCCCATTTGTAGTTATTGGGCAGTGTGATCTCACCAACTCCTGAAAAAAATCACAGGCTCTTCGCAATGTTATTGTTCTTTCCAGATCTCATTGGAATGACTTTGTTACTGAAGGTACCCTGTACTTGGTCAAAGAACATGGAGATTTCATAATTTTACTTGCCTATAAGTGTCATCGTTATTGGATACCTTTCAAATGTTGGAAGTTACATTGATAAAATGCTCAAATATCTTATTCAGCTGGGCACCTTGTATCTCTAACAACATCTGGACTGGCAAAACATTCTCATTAGTAAATTAGTGGCATAAACATATAGGATTATTGAGCAATTTTCTGCTCAACAAAATAAAACTCGTATCTGACAATATTGTTAGACTAAGAACCTCTTGATCTTGCTGCCCATAAATACACTGCATTTGTTTATGAATATTTCAGTTGTTCACTTTTTAATTATTTTGTATAGATATTCAAAGTAAACAATGACCTTTTTTGCTGCTGCTATAATATCTATTGAGCGAAACTGTAATGCTTACACAAAAATTCTGATTACCTTTTTTATACTTTAAATATTAAAACTTGAGTCACATCTTTTCTCATTAAGCTATGATTTATTTTCTATTTACTGATATACTGTTTGATGTTTATTCTGTCTTACATAAAGGCATCACCAAAAGTTTTGTATTTACTAGTCTTTGTATGTCAATTAACTCTTATTTTGATTTAATTAACATGTCTCATTATATTAAAACACATTTCAATTGAATTTTAAATTAAAAACAATAGAAATAGAATAAATTATAAATAGTTTAACACAAAATATGTAAATTCAATCTATTAAAACATTAACAATCATTATACTTTGGATATTTTATGCAGTCCTGAGAGAACTTGAAGAAAATTCGGAGAAGCAAAGAACACACTGTAGAAATTTTTTTTTTATATATTCAACAAGGAAAAAAAATGAAGGCTCACAGGGTCATGCAGAGATTTGTCATATTCCAATTAGTGGATTTCACATACAAACTTATAGCTATTAAGACACCAGTGTAATACTTAATCAATATTTCTCTACTTTGGGTCATTTCAGAATTGACAGAAAATGTCAATATAGCATAATGTAAAAAAAATGTGTGTCTTAAAACGTAACAATAAGAGAATCTGAAAACTCTGGAGGAATGTAATGTTCAGTACTAAACTTTCCTTTTGAATCTCTCTGTATGCCACATTCATAGACACTATTAGCAAATATTTTAATTTCATTTTATAAATAGTATATTTATATTATTATTAATTGTATTTTTTCAATGATATACATGTGCATTAGTGTATGTCATGGCACACATGTGAAGGCAGCAGAATAACTTTGGAAAATTTCTTCTCTCCTTCAACCATATAGATTCTGAGGATTGAATGCAGGTCCTCAGGATTGCATGGCAAGTGCATTTACCCTCTAAGTCAATTTGTCTGTCCAGTAAGTGCCCTAATTTCTAAGAGAATAATGTATATATTAACTTTTAAATCAGATGTAAAACTATTAATATGAAATATGAATTAATTGTTTCCAATGTTGTTATTCATCAAAGTTAACTAAAATAATTTCAATAATAATAAAACTTACCACTGCAAAATTTAAACATGTATATAAAGAGAATAAACCTTTTATTCATAATTCACTTTTTAATGTAGTTACACTTAGTCCAAGAGAAAGCTGAGTCTCCACAGAACAGATCCAATTTTATTTTTCACTTTTGTCAAGGTAACATCCACATCTGTAAATAATTTGTTCCTATTCTATTTCAGGATTTATTTAATATTAGTATTATGTCAACTTTCTATATTCTAACTCAGCTAAAAATTAATCGATTACATCAGTTAAGCCAGTGCCATTAGGTCATCTCTCATTTTTGTATTTGGAAGTTATGTTATATTGTAGGTAGACCAGTAGCTTATAAAACCATTAAAAATATTCAAAATTATAAATACTACTCTTAAAATTATAGAACTTTTACTCTATGTTAAACTTGATAATGATGAACCACTTCGGAAAGCTTGTAGATATCTGCACTGCATAAAGTATAAGAATAAAACTGTACAGTCATAAAAATACAAATTTGTGGATTTGGGAGGCATCAAAATAAGTAAAATCAGTCTAGTCCCATGCTTCAAAGACAGTTTCTAGCATTGTTCTCCCCACCCATTTTTTGCTTTGCCTCAACTCTCTCTCATTCTCCATCTCCATCTAAATATTTTTAAATAAAAGGAAATGGCTATGACCTCAGGTCATTACAGCAGTAAAAGGAAAAGTGATATCCACTCTGATTTAAAGAACTCACAACCTAAATCTGAAGTACTAGCATATATTTATTGGAATGGGCTCCAAATATGTGATTAATTTTTCAGATAAAGTGGAAGGTAAAAGCAGTAAATTTATAATTTAATTGATTAATACTGCAGCCTGGTGAGCTTAGGCTAAGTACAGTAATGCACCAATACTCATAGGAATGTTGTACCAAAAGCAGAAATTTGAGCTAATTCACAACCATAAAATTTGGAAAGACATCACCTCTATCGAGTAAATGAATATGATGTTAATTATTTTTTATTTTCTTTTTTTTCATAAAATGTTTTACTATATAATTATTCAAATGCCTATAGATTCGTTAAGTTTCTCTAAAAATTTATTTTGCTTACAAAGCATCTTATGGTCCCTAGTGGTCATCAGGATGAATTGAAAATGCAAAATATGTTACATTTAACCTTAGATGTTTCAAATTAGTTATCAAACCAAAGCTAATTTAATAGGACTATTACATTCTGTAATGTACCAGAAAAGGTCTAATGTTGTAATTGAATGTAATTGTTTGAATTACCATATTCATAACAGGAATCACAGAATAAGAGGGTTTTATGGAATCTAACACTATGAAAGGCTTTCCTTTTGGAGTTAAACTTGAGCCAGATAGCACACATTTCACAGGGTAAAGTGTACTTCTTGTGCTCATCATGCCTTCAAAGTTACCTTAAAGACAAAATAACCTGGAAAATGTATCCATAGACCAACAAATTTCTTAAAATTATAAAGACTTATTAGGAATATATAAATTATAGGGCTGAAAACATTTCCTTGTGTGCAAGCTAAATGATTTGATGTACTCCATATGAAAACACAAAATATAAATCCTTACTAGGTCAAGGAAGTCCATGCATCCCTTTATAATGCATAAAGAAATGAACATCTGAAAATTCACTTATAAATAAGCAGTCATTAAAGTGTAATAAAAATTTTAAAAATTAAAGCAAAATATATTCTAGTTTAAAGGCATGCAATTAGAACTTCAGAAAAGATTTAGCATGTGCTGAGGTGCTGAGTTTAGTCCTCATTCTTCTGTGGGAAACTTGGTAGTTTCTATTAAAAACCATGGCCCTCTTCTACTCATCCATTATGCTGTAATTTTAATGTCATTATCTATGTGTTCAAGAATTTGGAAACACGGATGCATGCCATCTGTGTGGTGAAAACAATGATATATGTCCTCCTAAAGAAGAACAATGACAGAACAAAAATCATTCAGAATATACACTTTCTTTTATTGTGATTTCTCAGGACATTATTATATGCTAAGGGAAGTAAATGGAGAGAGCTTCATTTAATGTGTGATATCAAAGATATTTAAGTATGTTAATATTAATTGAAATAAAAAAATTAGGAACTTATTCTTGAGCATAAAATGTGTTCAGGCAATGATGTAGACAAACTATTCCAATTTGTACACCCACTTTTTGGCAAATATTGACTTCCTTTTAAATCATTAAAATTAAACTGACTGAACGTTACTACTGAATAATAAAAACTATTCCATTAATAACTGAATAAATGAATCTAGTAAGTAGTATAGTACAGATTTTGTCAGTGGCTCTTCTAGACTCATGAATCATTGTCTTTTTCTCTAACAGTCTCAGCAAAAAATTTACTTCCCACTCACAAATCTCTAGTACTGATGCATTCAGCAATGTACAGTCATCTCTGGTGAGGCACCAGGGCCCTGTGCTTAGTCTCATACCTACTTTTGATGTTGATGTAATGACAGCTTAACAACCATAAGAACTTCTCCAGCTCTAGAGTTGGACACACTCTCACCTCTTGCAATCACCTGCCTCCTGTACTCTGAAGATGTACTTTAGAATTATATATGCCCACACCAAATAACACGATCACACTGTCTCCAAGGACTACCAACTCTCAGGGAGAAAACCTTTGAAAAGGAAGCAAATGCCATATCCCAGATGGTTAATCTTTTTCCTTTATCAAAAGTGATCTCCATTGGTGTTAAAGATTTATTTAGAGATATCACCTGAATTAAAACCAATTATTTTTGCCAATGAGATCTCAATAGAATTTGAGATTCCACATTTCTGATAAACTACTAGATAGTGTTGTTGGTTCCAGCACACAGAATAGTGAGCTGGTCTTAAATGTCAGAAGATAGTCTGACACATCTTTTTGAAAAGCAGTTAGAGAATTTAAAATAATAAACTAATTTCTGTTTTACAAATGTTTGCTATTATATCATATCCAACTCAGCACTTTGTATATTTGGAGACTCATGCCTCTTCTACCCAAGTATGTAAGATTATAGGCAATCATCAGTGTATGAGGAAACCTTCTTTATTTGTCTGTGTATACATACACATGTAAGGAAGTTGTATGTGCAAGTATGTGCACGAGTATTTGAAGTGCAAAGGACAAGTTCTGGTGTTGATCCTCAGGCTGTGCATATTTTTGGATGCAAGGTCTCTCGCCAACCTGGAATTAGGCAGGTAGCTAGTCTGGGTGCATAGTTTGCCCTAGCAATCTGCCTGTCTCTACATCCCAGTGCTGTGCTTGCATTTCCCAGTCATCATCTCTAGTTTTTAAAGTAGATTTTGAGAACGAACTTGAATCCTGATGCTTATATAGCAAGTACTTAAGCAAGTGAGTTACTTTTTCTACCCCTATTTTAAATACTTTTATATCATTATTTTATTATTGGGAGATTATGTAATTTAATTTGTAGTTTCTTGATGATTTAAATATTGTTTTATAAAAGCAAGCTGAAAAATTAGTGCACATACTTTGTTATAGACTCTTAGAGTTGGTTTCAGCTAACAACTTGACAAAAACCTAGAGTCACCTGGAGAGAAGTAACCTCAGAAGAACAGATTCACTTCTGGTCTTGTGTGTGAAGTTTTTTCTTAACATCTAATTGGATAATACCTTAGCAAGCACATTCAGAGTTAAACTTTATTCCATGGTGATCTGATAAGACACAGGAAATTACTCCAATATTTTTGTTTCTGTGGAGGTGTTACCAAGTATGTGATCAATTCTAGGGAAGGTTCCATGAGATGCTGGGAAGAAGGTATATTCTTTTGTGTTTGGGTGGAATATATTATAGATGTCTGTTAAAGATATTTGATTCATGACATCTGTTTGTTCTCTTATTTCTCTGTTAAGTTTCTATCTAGTTGAACTGTCCATTGCAAAGAGTGGAGTGTTGAAGTGTCCTACTATTAGTGTGTGGGGTTTGATGTGTGATTTAATTTGTAGTAATGTTTCTTTTATGTATGTTGGTGCTTTTGTATTAGGTGCATAGATGTTCAGAATTGAGACAACATCTTGATGGATTATTCCTCTTATGAGTACAAAGTGTCCTTCTCCATCTCTTTTGATTGATTTTCTTTTGAAATCTATTTTGTTAGGTATTAGGATAGTTATACCCAATTTTTTCCTAGCTCTTTACTCTGAGGTAGTATCTGTCTTAGAGGTTAAGGTGTGTTTTTTTTATACAGCAGCAGGTTGGATCCTGTTTTCATAACCATTCTCTTAGCCTGTAAAGTTTATCAGTGAATTGCATCCATCGTTATTAAGAGATAATAATGATATGCAAGATATTCGTCAGCATTGCTATAGGATAGGGTCATTTCAGGTTCCCTATCCTCAGCTGCCCAAGGAACTAACTGGGGACCTCGCCTTGGGTTCCTGGGAGCCACGCTAGGTTCAAGACTCTTGCCAACCCTAAGGTGGCTCCCTTAACTAAGAATTGTGCTTCCGTGCTCCCCTATCTAACCTTCCTTTATCCCAATCAACCTGTTTCCCCAAGTTTCCCTCATCCTCCCCTTCTCCCTTTTCTCTCCCCATCCCCCGATAATCCCATCCCACCCCACCCCCAAGATCTCAAATTTTCTACCCGGCAATTTTGTCTACTTCCCATAGCCAAGAGGATAATTATCTTCATCTGGGGATGGATAAGACACAGGATGGAGATAGTCACAGAGACCCACACTGGAGCACCGGACTGAGCTCCCAAGTTCCCATCGAGGAGTGGAAGGAGGGAGAACATGAGCAAGGAAGTCAGGACCACGAGGGGTGCACCCAACCACTGAGACAGTGGGGCTGATCTATTGGGAGCTCACCAAGGCCAGATGGAATGAGACGGAAGAAGCATGGGATAAAACCGGACTCTCTGATCATGGCGAACAATGGGGGCTGATGAGAAGCCAAGGACAATGGCCCTGGGTTTTGATCCTACTTCAAGTTCTGGCTTTGTGGGAGCCTAGCCAGTTTGGATGTTCACCTTCCTAGACATGGACGAAGGGGGGAGCATCTTGGACTTTCCACAGGGCAGGGAACCCTGACTGCTCCTTGGACTGGAGAGGGAGGGGGAGAGGAGTGGGGGGAGGGGGAGAAGGGTGGGACGAGGGGGAGGGAAATGGGAGGCGGGGAGGAGGGGGAAACGTTTTTTTTTTTTTTAAAGAAAAAAAAATAACAATCGCCCACCAAGCCAGGCATTTATTTTATTGGTTTATCTTGTGTCAGCTTAGAGCAGTGGTATTAAACACAAGGTCTCTGAAAAAAAAAAAAAGAGATAATAATGACCAGTGATTCTTTATTCCAGTTATTTTTCTTTAATAGTGTTTGTGTGTTTCCCATCTTTGGATTATGCTGGTGGGGGGGTTATCAGTTGCTTCTGTTTTTGTGGGTGCAGATAGCTTCTTTTGGTTGGTGTTTTTCTTTGAATACTTTCTGTAGGGCTGTGTTTCTGGATACATATTGTTTAAACCTGTTTTGGTCATGGAATATCTTGTTTTCTCCATTGATGCCAAGTGATATTTATCCAGAATATTGTCCAGTTCCTTTATGTTTTCCAATATTGGGGAGTACAGATTTTTGAAATGTGACCTAATGATTCTCGGATATCCTCCGTGTTTGTTGTTATGTCCCTATTTTCATTACTGAGTTTGTTAAATGGATATTTTCTCTCTATCTTTTGGTTAATTTGGATAAAGGTTTGTCTAGTTTGTTAATTTTTTCAAAAAAAAAACAACTCTTTGTCTCATTGATTATTTTGCATTATTTTCTTTGTTTCTATTATGCTGATTTCAGGTCTCAATTTGAATATTTTCTACCATCTAGTTCTCCTGGGTGAGTTTGCTTCTTTTTGTTCTGTAGTTTTCAAATATTCTGTTAGTTCACTAGTGTGGGATTTTTCCAGCTTCTTTATGTCATTATTTTGTGCTATGAATCTTTCTTTTAACAATGCTTTGTGTCCCATACATTTGGGTATGTTGTATGGCCATTTTATTGAATTTTAGGAAGTCTTTTATTTCTCCCTTGACCCATTGATGATTCTGGGGCGCATTCTTTAATTTCCATTTCTTTTTGGGCTTTCTGGAATTAGTGTTGCTATTAAAGTCTAATCTTAAGCCATGGTGATCCCATAAGATACATGGGGTTATTCTAAATTTTTTATCTGTTGAGGTTTGTTTTGTTACCTAGTATGTGGTTAATTTTTGAGATGGTCCCATAAGATGCTGAGAAGAAGGCATAGTCTTCTGTGTTTGGATGGAATATTCTATAGATGTCTTTGCATAACTTATTTTATTCTAATTGTTTAGCTTACAGAATTAAAGAAGTATTTCTTGAGTAATTTGCCAACTGATGAAGAAGGCCATCTACAAAACATTGAAAAAGTCATGGAATATAGAAGTAATTTATTTATTCCCAACTTAATATTTATGATAAGATAAGCAAAGCTTAGTTCATATAAGCAAATATAACCAACCACAAAATGGACTTAGGGAATTTTCACCAGGGGATAAAGGATACTATCTGTGAATGAACTCTATTTATACAAGATAGTAACAATTCTCCATGGGTATGAAGGCGAAAATTCACTTTAAAGTTAGGTACATTTCTTCCAAAAAAATCACGTAGTAACAATATTTCATACCTAGTATTATTAATTTCTGTTTCTAGACTATATCCTCCTACAAATTGCAGAAGTCATTCCCTATTGCTAATAAAAACTATTCGTTGTTGAGTGGAAGTTTATCTTTTGCATTAGCTTTTTTAGTGCAACTTTGACATTTTATCTCAGGCTGTATGTAGATCATGGAATCATGATAGCGACAACAATGGTATAAAACATAGATGACAATTTACTTTGACACAAGGAGATGACTGATGATGGATGAAAGTACATGAAAATGGTGGAACCATAGAATACAGCAACAGCCAAGATGTGGGAGCTGCAAGTTATGAAGACTTGGATCTTCTCCCAGCAGACTGATTGTGGAAAATTCTGATATTGTTGAAGATAAGAGCTAATGTTATTTATAGCTATTAGAGCATTAGATGGAAATTTTTGCCCCACATGTTCCTGCCACTATTCAGTTCCCCAGAACCACACAGAGGCTTATATTAATTACAACCTGTTTGACCTTTTAGCTCAGGCAATTATTAACTAGTTCTTACAGTTTAAACTAACCCATAATTCTAAAATCTATGTTTAGCCACATGACTTCTTACCTTTTATCAGTGAAGCATTCCTATCTCGAATCCTCTGAATCTGGCTGATGACTGTCTCTCCTTTTCTCAGAACTACCTCAGTTTGGTCACTTGTTCTGTACTTCCTGCCTTGCCTCTGAGCAGTCAGCATTTCATTAAACAAATATGAGTGACAAAGATTTACAGTGCGCAAGAGCATTATCCCACAGCACTTCCCCTTTTATTACTTTCAAAAAAGAACTCTGAATCTAATCTTTGTTTAGCTTTTTTCCTGATCATTCTCTTTAACAACTTGTAAACAATACTATAAACAAAGACAAACGTCCATAATTCAATTTATGGGCATGTGCACATAGTATTCTAGGATATTTATTGTGGATTGGGTCACTAAAAATCTTATGAGGACCTAAAGAAAATTTAGGATTATGATAATGTTCTGACTTAAGTATTCTGTGAGGCTGGGTCATGTGAGCCAGTATTCTTGAGGCTTTTCTGCATGTAATAGAGAGAAAACTGCAACAGTGGTGTTCAAAAATAATGGATGTTATAGACTATCCTCTCCTATTTTTCAGGGTGTCTTCCTTTATCAAACCTGATATTTCTAAGGAAGAATGAATCCACTGTTTCTCATTTCTTGTAGAAATAAAAGCAAAACCTCTTCTCCAAAGAAACATTTTTCAACTTAAATATTGAAATCAAGGTATTTTAAAATAGATAGGCTGGATTTATCCAAAGACATTTATAATCAAATGTCTTTTAATAGTTGTTGCTTTTTCCTCAGCAGTCAAACAATTTAACGACAACACAATAAATTACAGTATCCAGGTTCTCTGTGAATTTTCCATCTCCTTGTGCCCTATTTCTTTTATTTTTATTTTTGTTTTTTGAGACAGGGTTTCTCTACATATCTTTGGCTGTGGTGGATCTCATTCTGTAGACTAGGCTGGACTCAAACTCACATAGATCTGCCTGTCTCTTTCTCTTAAGTGCTGGAATTAAAGGCATGCATTACCACACCCAACATTTTATTTAATTTTTAAGGACTTTTTCTATCCTTTTTCTTTTCTCTCCTAATCCTATGTATATATTTTAAAACACTGTAAGCCATTTAGAGATTTTTCCATCTAAATCTGTCTTTACTGTATATATTTATCTTTTTCTGAGCACATGAGTCTTTAATCTGCTAAGCAGCATGGATAGTATTAAAGTTTCAGCTTTGGTTGCTGGCTCTGCTCCATTCTCTAGCTTCCTGAGAGTATAACTTCATGGCATAAATACAGGCAAGAGACATATTATTGTCACTGCTTTGTAAAGTTTCTAGGTGCATGACACCACCAAGATGCATGTGTAAACTGCTCATAGACACCATTCAAGTATTTGGTGGAAGGGCCACTTAAAATAGCTGTGAGATTTTCCCTGCTAAAGGTGAGTCAGGAAGCCTCTGTTAAAGGAACCATGCCTCTGCTTGTCTCTCTCAAACTGAGTCCATCTGAGAAAATGTTGCTACCAAGAAGCCATGCTTAACACTGTTCTTTTATGACCAGAATCCCTTATCAACCTTTCTCAGGTATTATGTGAAGGTAGTTGCTGAACATTGGGTGCCACTGGTAGCAACATTTTCTCAGGTGGGTTCTGTTTGCTAGAGGCAAACAGAGGCTTGACTCCTTTAAGAGAGGCTTCCTGAATCAGCATTAATGGCAAGTATCTCACAGCTCTTTTCAGACACCCAATCACCACTTATATGGTGTCATATGCCATTACAACCAACTTGTGACATTCCGCAACAGCAAAAGCATAGAAAAAGTAGAAGTGAGCTATGCATTTTGGGTAGAAGATGACATTCTCTCTGTCACAAAGTTATCCAGCATTTTGGGAGTAATGATAATGGACTAACAGCAGTCAGTAAAGGACAGACTGCTGAATAATTGATGCTTGGGTGTGTGAAGCTAAGAACTAAATAGAATCAAGATTGTCATGCCCAGGTTTCCCATCATTCTAATAAAATAGAATGCTCAGTCGCAAAATGAACTTTAGCAGTTCATAACCATGGAGGGTCTTCTAACACATATTGCCTTCTTTGATTTTATTATTCATAGAATTAACATTTCATTATAGAAATATTTACTTTCATTAGTGGGGGTTGTTGTTTGATTTCTTTATTCTTTGAGTTTGTAGTAAACAAGTTTCTTTCCATAATTTAATGTGATTTCAGTTGATATATAGAAAGGGTTTGAAATTTAGTTAGTCAGTTTTGTATCCTCCCACTTTGCTAAGACAGTTTATCAATTTTAGAATCTTTCTAGTAAGGTCATTAGGATCTTTTAGGCATAGTATTATCTCATCTCCTCCAAAATCAAAAATGATTTTCAGTTATTTTTTATATTTTTTATTTCCTTCTTTCTTTAATTGCTAAAGCTAGGACCTGAAGGAATACAAAAGATTATAGATATTAGATTGCCCTATATTCTTCAATTTTTAAAATTTATTATTATTAAACTACTTTTGGAGAATTTCTTTTTTCATTTTTTATGTTTTTATTGAACTATATATTTTTCTCTTCTTCCCTTTCTTTCTACCCCTTCTCCTTCTACATTTTCCCAAGATTCCAACACTAACAATATTCTCAGAATATCTTGTCTTTTTCTACATTCTATGTAGATAAGATTCATGTACGTCATTTTAGTTTCTTTCTATGACAAAATAAATGACCCTTGATCAGAAAATAGATAAGGAAAATATGGTACATTTACATAACAGAGTACTGCACAGAAGAACAAAGTAATGACATCTTGAGATTTCCAGGCAAATGGATGAATCTAGAAAACTCAATAAATTATATAAAAATTTTAAAAAATTATGTATGTCTCTCTTAGGTTCCTCCTTGTTGTCTAGGTTCTCTGGGGTTGTGTATTACAGATTGTTTTTCTCTGATTTATATCTAAAACCCACTTATGAGTGAGTACATTCTATATTTGTTTTTCTGGGTCTGAGCTATCTCATTCAATATGATGTTTTTTAGATCCATCCACTTACTTGCAAATTTCAAGATGCCATTTTTTCCTGCCGTTTAGTATTCCATTGTGTAATAGGAAACTGCTTATTAGTTCCTAGCTTTCCAGACTCAAAATAGCCAAGCAGAAATTGTATTACTTAAATCACTGATGGGACTATTAGCTCTATCTTCTTAAAGGCTAGCTCTCAAATCTTAATTTAACCCATCTCTATTAATCTGTGTTTCACCAAGTGGCCGTGGATTACCAGCAAGGCCCAGGCTTATCTTTTCTCAGCAGTGGCTACAAAGAGTCTCAGAACTCAGCCTTCTTTCTCCCAGCATTCAGTATAGTTTTTCCTACCTATCTCTACCCTGTTAGAGGCCAAAGCAAATTCTTATCAAACAATAAAAGCAACACATATAAAGAAGGACTTCCCACACCATTTCCCATTCCCATTTCCCATTATATATATATGTATATATATATATTATACATATAATTATATTTTAAATATAATTAAGGTTTTAACTTTAACATAGTAAAAGTACATATAACAAAACAGGTATCAAGCAAGATTTACAGTTACAATATCTGTATTTACGTTATCTTTTATAATAACTAAGGAAAGCTATAACTATATATTCTTTAACTCCATCAAAGACTCAATAAGGATATAATATTACCTAAGTAAACAGAAAGTACATTGTAAGTAACTTCCAAAACTCTGGAATTAACAGAGACATCTCGCTGGCTGGACAATCACTCAAAGTTCTTCTTTATCATTGGAGCATCTATCTTGAGCCTACAGACAAATAATACCCAACAGACTTTTCCACAAAGCATGAAATTTCAAATATAGCTCTGGCTATATTGGCAATTTGTCAGTCACTTTCTTCTGTGTCTTGAAGAATATCTGGCAGATTCTTTCATGAAGCAGGAACTACAAAGGACCATCTCACCTTTAGGCAACTTCAGTAGGCATTTTTCTGTAAGTTCTGCATGTCCAGTTTATACAACATACCTTCAAGCAGTACAGGCAAGAACGATTTCTTGATCAAATGGCTAACCAACTCCATAAGGAACCTTTTCAATATCCTTCATCCTATTGAAGTAGATTGGTGCTGCCAGGAGCAGATGTTTCTCATTATCACAAAAAGTCCTAAGTTTTAAATTTAAATTTAAAATGCCATATTCTGAAGGTCTCTAAAATATTTGAAGAATACCTATCTAACTAAAATATATCTCTATATATCAAGAAAACTTAACTAAAATGACTACAAACTTGACTATTATAGAAGACTATTAACCTATATTTCTTAATTATACATTACATTTTATATGAGCTGTACAAGCAAAATACCTTAATTAAGAGCAGAAATATATATAAAGCAAAATTGACCTTAAATTTGTATCAATAGACCAAGATTCATACCAATGCAAATCTCTATAGCATATCCCCCTTTAAATGTAAATAAACATTTATAAAATTATTTGGGGAATTTGAGCACAGTTTTCTACAAACTGCTTTCTGTTTTTTTTGGGGGGGGCAAAGGAATTTTGGGGGGCATTTACAGAGACTTTTCAGGTGGTCTTGGTCCATCAAACCATATTAGTCTAGAAGGATTCCACAAGTTCTCATCTTCTGTGGAAACAAAAGCAGAAACTCTTTTTCAAAGCAACAAATCCTTAGATCCAAATTTCGAATTCAATAAATCTTTACACTATATATGTTGGTTTAGCTTAGCAACCCATACAATGAAATGTCTCTTTTAGAGTCAATTTTTTTTACTTTCAATTTTTTGACTGTATTATTTTACTTAGCTCTTTTATAGTCAAAAATTTTAAAGAAAACAGTGATATACATAATCCAGACTCTCTGTCTATATTCCATTTTTACATGGTTTATTTTTCTTTATTCCTATTACTTTTTCTAAAAGTTTACTTTGTCTCTTTAAAGACTTTGTTTTATTTTCTAAAAAACCATTTACTTCTTTTTATAACTGTCTATACTCTTTTTCATCTCTCTCCCAAGTGTGTCAATACATTTTTAACACATTATATCTCATTTAGAGGTCTTTATGTCTGAATCTGTCCTGATTGCATACCTGTAATCTTTTTCTGACCAGTCCAGCTTCTAAAAATGCTAAGCGTTTCTTTTTTTCATTGATTTTTATTGAGTTCTACATTTTTCTCTACTCCCCTCCTGCCTCTCCCTTCTCATTCAACACTCTCCAAAGGTCTCCATGCTCCCAATTTACTCAGGAGATCTTGTCCTTTTCTACTTCCCATGTAGATTAGATCTTTGTATGTCTCTCTTAGTGTCCTCATTGTTATCTAGGTGTTCTGGCATTGTGGTTTGTGGACTTTTTTGCTTTATGATTAAAAACCACTTATGAATGAGTATGTGTGATAATTGTCTTTCTAGGTATGAGTTACCTCACCCAAAATGATGTTTTATAGATCCATCCATTTTTATGCAAAATTCAAGGTGCCCGTATTTTTTTCTGCTGTATAGTACTCCATTGTGTCAATATACCACTTTTCCATATCAATTCTTCAGTTGGAGGGCATTTAGTTGTTTCCAGGTTCTGGATATGACAAACAATGCTGCTATGAACATAGTTGAGCACATGTCCTTGTGGCATGATTGAGCACCCTTTGGCTATATATACCCAAAAGTGGTATAACAAAACAACATAACTCTATATTAAGAAGAAATATGACTATTTCATTATAGTACAACGAGGAGGAGTCATGTAGCTGTGTGTAGAATATTACACAGATAACCATGAAGTGCATGTGCCTTTCTTCCTGTTTACCATTGCCTTTTTAGTTTAAGATATTGGAAACACCCTGTGGGTGGGATAATGATAGAACCTGTCCTCTGTAAACAAATGCACTGATATAGTGCTCTATACTTTTCAATAATCAGAGTTACACAAAACTTATATTGCATAACTTATTTTATTACAATAGATTCACTTATGAAATATTTGATAGTATTTTTGAATCAATAGACAAACAAGAAGACCTTCTAAAAATCCTTGAGGCAACAAAGAAATGTTATAGAAATTTATGTACACACATATTAATAAAGTTATGTTTGGCTTGCCTAAAGAGAGTTTGTTCATATCTGCAAATAAGCCCAACTCTCCCCCAAAAAAGCTGAGGTAATTTTCAGCAGGTGATGTAGGATGTTAACTTGAAAAAACTTTGGTGATATAAAAGAGTAGCACTTCTCCAAGGGTATGAAGGTGAGAATCCACTTCTACATTTGGTATATTTTTTCCAAACAGCCATGTGCTAAAAATAGTCTCACATATAGTATTACTATGTCCCTTATGTAGGCTATATCTAGCAATACGTTGAAGAAGTTATACTCTATTGCTAATGAAACTCACTCTTGGTTGAGTGGAAACTTACCTTTTGAATTAATTTTTTTAGGGCAATTTTGACATCTTTATTTCTCAGGCTGTAGATCATGGGATTCAACATAGGCACAACAATGGTATAAAACACAGATGAAAATTTACTTTGTCCCAGGGAGCTGACTGATGGTGGCTGAAGATACATGAAAGCTGTCGAACCATAGAAGAGAGCAACAGCCAAGATGTGGGAGCTGCAGGTGCTGAAGGCCTTGCGTCTCCCCCCAGTGGAATGAATATGGAGGATGCTGACAATGATGAAGATGTAAGAGCTAAGAATGGTTATAGCTGGTATAAGAATGTTAAATGAACCAAGTGACCATACTAGTACTTCATTGATAAAAGTACTAGAGCAAGAGAGCTCCAGTAATGGGAAAAGATCACAGAAATAATGCCTTATTATATTAGACTTACAGAAAACCAATCTTATCATGAAGAAAGCAGGAGCCGTGGCACTAAGGAATCCCATACCATATACCCCAGCAATCATCCACAAACAGACTTGATAGGACATGGTTACATTGTATAGCAATGGGTTAGAGATAGCCACATAGCGGTCATATGCCATTACAGCCAACATGTGACATTCTGCAATAGCAAAAGCACAGAAGAAGAAGAACTGAGCCATGCATTCTGGATAGGGAATGACATTCTTTTCTGTCACAAAGTTCACCAGCATTTTGGGAGTAATTACAGTTGACTGACAGCAGTCAATAAAGGACAGACTGCTGAGTAAATAATACATGGGTGTGTGAAGCTGAGAACTAAAAATAATCAAGATGATCATTCCTAGATTTCCCACAACTGTAACCAAATAGACTCCTAGAAAGATGAGGAATAGTGGCAATTGGAGCTCTGGATTATCTGTTAACCCATCAAGGATGAATTCAGTCACTGTACTTTGATTTACTTCTTCCATTCTCTTCTGGAAACTATGTAAGAATGAAATTTTATATAAAGTAGAAAAATTTGAGTATCAATTCTCCTATCACTCAGTGGATTTTGAAACATAATATTTTCAGGTATCTCCAATCAGCTAGCATCCTCTTTTCAGTCTGAGCAGTCAGAGATTTTGTAGTTCTGGAAAAAGGAAGTGTGCAAAGAAATAATAAAAGACATGTTTGTGTACTTGTGACATTTTCATAAGAACTATGTATACTGGTACCTATATCCTACCACGTGCAAACCGTACTAGCACCTCTTATAGAGTGTTTCAAGTATTTGTCATGCCTTAGTAATAGCACCTATTTTTATTACAAAATGTTTCATATGTAGTAAAGTAAAAACATTATGAAAAGACATCACTAGCCAAACTAAAATTAACATCGGATAAATTTACGTATTGGATATAATTGATCACAGTACTTTTCATATTGTTCCCAAGTATCTGTGAAATATCAACACAGTTGCAACTCTATAAAATGATAAAATGATTTTCATTTTTGCAATGATTTCATGTTTTATGTGTGCAACTGTGTGTGATTTATTTTAAGCAGTTATTTTTTTCATACCTTATATTACTGTGGACCAAAAGCATTGGACAATGAGAGCACAGCTATTGAAATCTCTAGGCTAACATCCAGCTTGCAAACCTTTGTGGACCTGCCTTTTGAATAGTCACTGTTGTTTATGTAAAACCTTGTGAAGTCTAGTGTACCTTTTTTTTATAGTGGGATTCTTCTTGAAATATCCCAGCCATATATAAATCATTTATTGACCATAACTTCTTTCTGTACTGGCAACAGAATGATGTGTTCCCATACTGTGAGGCTGAGATGTGAAACCATTCATTCAGTCAAACCTTGTTCCCATACTCAAATCTACATAAAGCTAACCTCCCACAAATATCCTTTATGGCAGGACATCAAACTAAGAGAGGAACCTTGCATATAGACCACATAAAACCTTGAAATGACAGTCACTGAGTGGAAGAAACACCTTGTCTGCTTTTACTGATAAGCAGGACTGGGTTGTCTAGAATTCTCTAACAGCCGACTCAGAGTGTGGCCTACTAACTTTTACTCTACTGTAACAAGCTATTAATATTTTGTACTTAACTCTGCCTCACTTTCATGTGACAAAATTTTCATCTAGAAAATTAACTTTTTGTGCCTTTATCCCTAGAAATACGGGAAAAAGAATGAATCACTAAGCCAGTCCTAAATAAAGGAACTGTTTCTCAACTAGAACCAGGAAGTACAGTACCCTGCTTGACCCAGAGTCAAGTGTCATTGCTTTCTTCCTGCTTCTTATTTTGTTTGCCGTGGTTACCACAAACACAGAAGTAGAAAAAAAAAAAAAGAAAACAGAAGTGCTCAAATAGTGCAATTGCACTGTCGTGTTTTTCTTCCCCTTTTCTATAAATTTTTCAAATACAAACGTCTAGCTTACCTAACTGGACAAATGTAGTTAACATACATTTCCTCTCCTTCTCTTAGAAATCATAGTCATTCCTCTATTTACCACCATGTCATATATGCCTAGGTACATCACAGACTTACACCCTAAGAGCCTGCTTTTTCAGTCTTATTTGTCTTGTTCCTAAGAAGTGAATGTTTGGTATCATTGTTATTTGTCAAAGAATTGTTAACTCTGCCTGTATGGGTATATAAACAGAAAATTTTGTGGAAAAGAGAGATCATTGGGAGAACTTTGAAAGAGCATTGGGAAAAACTTAGGAAGAATAAATGATGAGAAGATATGTGTGAGCTGACTTATTTCTTTCAAACTCAGATATCTTTAGTCAGTTTTTGCTTGCTATAGTGGTCCTGCTGAATCTTGAGAAGATTAGGGGGCTCTCACCTCATATAAACCTCTATATTATATCAATAAAGTATAATTTTTGTCAGATTTTACATTCTAGAAGTTGGTCAATTTTATTAATGAATAATGAAGCTTTCATTTCTATTCTGATTTTCCTTGTTACAATTTTTCATTTTGTTTACCATGACAAATTATTTATTTCATATTTTTCTTGAATATTTTTCTGTTCTATGGATCTTATTTTTTATATAAGACAAGGGCTCACTCTATATCCCAGATTGACCTATAACTCACAATTCTCTTGCCTATTAATTCCCATGTATCAGGGTAAGTTTTTAAGCAAAGCTTCAGTCAGTGTTTCAAACTTAATTCATTTTAGCCTTTTCATTTGCCAAAAATATCCCATGAAACTCCATTTGAATATGTCTCACGAGAAATCAAACATCAAATTTATTATAATATCTCAATGAAAATACTTCATAAGTTGTTCATCATTACATAGATGTAGTAACTTTACAAATTTTATGCTTTCTCTATAGTTTTCTTATCTTGTAATGTGGTTTCACCATTTTTATTAAATCTAATCTAAAATTATATAAATTGAATTGCAGAGGATTTCTTACTAAGTGTATATAGTTTATTATAAATTTTCTTTTTAATTAGTACTTTTTGAATGCCCTACAATGTGTTTTGATCATATTCAGCACCTCACTAAAATTCTCCAGTTTGAACCCCCTTTATGTCTTCTTTTGTCACATATAATGCCCAGTCTGTGATGTCCATGAATTGTTAGATAAGTAGCCTTCTACAAGAGTATGGTTAACTTACCAGGAACATCATTCTTAATAAAATTAGTTTTCCTCTTTCAGCAGCCATCAAATGCCAGTAGCTTTTCGGCTAGAGGAAGAACTTCCTGCCCACCTCCCCTCTCAATGCAGAGACTTGGTCTCTATTGAGCTTCCAAAGAACTTAGGCATAGGACTGCTTTCACTGTGAGTTCATGAGTACATTTGTCGTTTTGTGTCTTAAGGACTTTGTTCCCTCTGATTCATCGACCACCTTGGGTTAATGGGTTTCCAAATTTGGAGTTGTTGGCTAGTGTGATCTCACCAACCCCTGAAAAAATCACAAGCTCTTCTCCATGTTATTGGTCTTTCCAGAGCTCTTTGGAAGGACATTTTTACTGAAGGTACCCTGTACTTGGTCACAGAGCATGGAGATATTAGGATGGTACTGGCCTATAGGTTTCATCCTAATTGACTACCTTTCACAATGTTGGAAATTACCTTGTACATTACCAGAGGAGAAAAATGTTCAAAAATCTTATTCAGTTGTGCACCTTGTAAGCTATAATAACATCTGGACTGGCAAGACATTCTCATTAGTACATTAGTGCATGTTCATATAGGAATATTGAACAATGTTCTGCTTACAAGATGAAACTCATATCTGACAATATTGTCAGATTAAGAAGCTCTTGATCTTGCTGCCCATAAATACACCTCATTTGCATATGAATATTTAATTTATTTTTTAATTATTTTTATGTATATTCCATGTACACAATGACCTTTTTAGCTGTTGTTATAATATCTATTGAGCAAAGCACTATAATACCTACACAAAAATTCTGATTAACTTTTTTATATTTTAATTATTAAAACTTGAGTCACATCTTTTTTCACTAAGCTATGATGCATTTTCTATTGTCTAATATATAGTTTGAAGCCTGTTTTGTCTTATTACATGCATCACCAATAGTTTTGTAGTTCCTAGTCTTTGTATGTCAATTAACTCTGGATTTTGATTTTATTAACCTGTGTCCTTATATTAAAACACATTTCAATTGAATTTTTAAAATTAAAGAAAGCAATAGAAACAGAATAAATTATGAACTAGTTAACACAAAATATCTAAATTCAATAAAAATTCTAATAAAACACACAAAAAAAAATCATTGTACTCTGGATCTTTTAAGCAGTCCTGAGAGAACTTAAAGAAAATTCTGAGAAGCAAAGAACTGATCATAGAAATGTTTAATACTCTACATAGTAAAAAAAAATAAATAAATGAAGGCTCACAGTGTTATGCAGAGGTTTTTTATAATCCAATTAGTGGATTTCACAAATAAAGTAATAGCTTTTAAGATACCAATGTAGTGCTTAAGCAACATTTGTCTACTTTGGATCATTTCAGAATTGACAGGAAAAATAAGTATAGAATTATGTTAAAACATATATGTCTTAAAAAGTAAATATAAGAAAATCTGGAGACTCTGGAGATATGTAATATATAGTACAAAACTTTCTTCTTGAATCTCTCTGTGTGTAACATTCATATGCAGTATTTGCAAGTATTTTAATTTTATTTTATAAAGAGGGTGATTGTTATTATTATTATTGTTGTTGTTGTTAATGTTTAAATGATATGCATGTGCATTGGTATATTTTAAGGCACACATGTGAAGGCCACAGAATAACTTTGGAAAGCTTCTCTCCTTCAACCATGTAGATTGTGAGGATTGAATGCAGGTTATCAGCATTGGTGGCCAGTGCGTCTACCCTCTGAGTCAACTTCTCTATCCAGTAATTATTTTTAAGAGAATAATGTATGTGGTAGCTTTTCAATCAGATGTAAAACTATTATGAACATGAAATATGAATTAATTTATTTTCCAATGTTGTCATTCATCAAAGTTAACTAAAATTATTTCAATAATAATAAAATTTAACAATGCAAAATTTTAAGCATGTATATGAAAGAATAAACCTTGTTGCCCTTTTTTGCAATAGTCTTAGATTTAGTCCCAAGAGAACGCTGAATCTCCACAGAACAGCTCCAATTTTATTTTTTACTTTTCCCAAGGTAATTCCACAGCTGTACATAATTTGTTTATATTCTATTTCAGGATTTATTGAATATTAGTATTATATAAACTTTCCATATTGTAGACTCAGCTACAAAATTAATTGATTATATCAATTAAACCAGTGCGATTACCTCATCTCTAATCTTTGTATTTGGAAGTTATGTTATATTGTAAATAGCCTAGTAGCTTATACAATCATTAAAAATATTAAAAATAATTTCTTTTGCTCACAAAGCAACTTACACTCCCTAATGATCATCAGTACAAATTGAAAATACAAAATATGTTAAACTTAAGAATGATTGTTTCAAATTAGTTCCCATACCAAAGCTAATCAGAAGAAAAAGTAGAATTTTGCCATTGAACTTAATTGCTTGAATTACAGTCATTATAACAGATTAAAAGGGTTTTATGGAGTCTAACACTATGAAACTTTGTCCTTTTAGAGTTAAACTTGAGCCAATTATCTCACATTTTCCAGGGTAAGTTGTTCTTCTTGTGGCCAGCATGCCTTCAAAGTTACTTCAAAGATAAAAATAACCAGGGCAATATATCCACAGACAAACAAAATTCTTAAAATTTTCATGACTTACATAGGTATATATAAATTATAGGGCTGAAAACATCTTTTTTCATGTGCAAGATAAATGGTTTGCTGTAATCCATATGAAAACACCAAAGCATAAATCCTTACTAGGTCAAGGAAGTTCATACATCCCTGAAATGATGCATAAGGAAATGAACATCTGAAACATCAATTATACATAAGCAGTGATTAAAGTGTAAAACTAATTTAAATAAGATATGCAAAACACATTGCAGTTCAAAGGCATTCAATTAAAACAGCAGGAATGATTCAGCATGTTTTGAGGTGCAGAGTTTAGTCCTCATCCTCCTGTGGAAAACTTGGTGGTTCCCATTAGAAACCAAGGCACTCTTTTACTCATCCCATTATGCTGTAATTTTAAAGCCATCGTCTATGTTTTCAAGAATATAGGAACACTATTATACATGGATACATGCTTCTGTATGGTGAAGACAATGGTAGATATCCTCTTAAAGAGGGAAAATGACAGAAAAAATACATACAGAATATACATTTTCTTAAGTAATATTGTGATTTCTCTGGACTTTATTACATGCTAAGGGAAGTAAACAGAAAGAGCTTCATTTAGTGTGTGACATCTTAACACATTTAAGTATGTTAATATTAATTGTAATAAAGAAATTAAGAACTTATTCCTGAGCATAAAATGTATCCAGGCAGTGACATAGACAGAGTATTCCGATTTGTACACTCAATTTTTTGGCAAATGTTTACTTCTTTTTAAATCTTCATCAAAATTGTACTGACTGAACTTTTCTACTGAATGATAAAAATTACTCCATTAATAACTGAATAAATGAATCTAGTTAGTAGTATAGTACAGATTTTCACTGATTCCTCTAGACTCATGAATCACTTTCTTTTTCTCCAACAGTCTTAGCACAAATTTTACTTCCCACCCTCCAAATTTGTAATATTGATATGCTCAGCTTTGTGCAATCATCACTGCTGAGGAACCAGGAACCTGTACTTAAGTCTCAGAACTACTTTTGATGTTGATGTAATAATGTTAGGTTAACAACCCTAAAACTTCTCCAGCTCTAGAGTTGGCAACACTCTCACCTTTTGCAATCACCTGAGCAGTTCTGCCTCCTCTACTCTGAAAGTTTACCTTAGATTTATATATGCCAACACCAAAAAAAAAATGATAACACAGTCTCCAAGGATTTCCAACTCTCACGGAGAAAACCCCAGGAAGGGAAGCAAATGATGTATCACAGCTGGTTAATCTTTTCCTATTAAAAAAAACAATCTCTATTGGTTGTAAAGATATATTTAGAGATGCCATCTGAATTAAAACCAATATTATGACAAATGAAATCTCAATAGAATTTGAGATTCTACATTTTTTATAAGTTACCAGATCATGTTTTATTTTCCAGCAAAGGAAAGCAAGAATTTTCAATAATTGGGGTCTCCTGGATATACTCAATTTTTCATTCAAAATTAATCATAATTTTATGAATGAGACATGATCATTAATCAGAAAATAATTTTCCAATTTTATCTTTTTCCCCAGTGAATAATGATATAAATACATGCTACAGAGAAATAAAATTGTTTTTGAGTCTGAACCAGACCAATGACTCTTTGCAATGAACACTTGCAGGTAAAGATATATGGACTAAAGCGTTTACTTCATGACTCACTGTGTCATAGTACAGCTTCCATGAAAAAAAATATTTTCACCTTTTCCTTTTGTTTTTCTTTTCTTTCTGTTAATTTTTTTTTTTTTTTGGTTTTTCGAGACAGGGTTTCTCTGTGGCTTTGGAGCCTGTCCTGGAACTAGCTGTAGACCAGGCTGGTCTCGAACTCACAGAGATCCGCCTGCCTCTGCCTCCCGAGTGCTGGGATTAAAGGCATGTGCCACCATCGCCCAGCTCTTTCTGTTAAATTTTATCTAGCGTGGGGGGCAGGACCGAAAAAGCATAGAACATATATGCAGAAACAGAAAATGAATAGTATCAAGATGTATAATATGAAAGCCACAAAGACGTATGTATGTAGAATTATAGATAACTGAGGAGCAATTATAATATAGTATGAAGAATATTGCAAAGATAAACACAAAAATGCATAACACCTCCATTCCTGCTTACCACTACCATTCTTGTTTAAGATAGTAAAAATACCTTATGAGTAGGACTATAAGAGAACCTGATCTCTGCCTTCATGAACACTAATATTGTGCTGTATTTTTCAGTAATCAGAGTTACACATTATTCATATTGAATAAATTATTTTTAAATCTTTTTTATTGTTGAATTTATTGAGATGCATTTTTCTCTGGTTCCTTCCTTTCCTTTCTCCTCTCCTTCAACCCTCTCCCATGGTCACCATGCTACCAATTTACTAAGTAGATCTTGTTGTTTTCTGCTTTCCATGTAGAATGGATCCATGTATATCTCTCTTAGGGTCTTTATTGTTGTCTAGATTTTCTGGGATTGTTAATTGTAGGCTGGTTTTCTTTGCTTTATGTCTAAAAGCCACTTATGAGTGAGTACATATGATATTTATCTTTCTGGGTCTCAATATGATGTTTTCTAGCTCCATCCATTTGCCTGAAAATTTCAAGATGTCATTATTTTTTTTTCTGCTATGTAATACTTCACTGTGTAAATGTACCACATATTCCTTGAAGATCTTTTATGTTGTTTCCAGGTTCTGGCTATAACAAACAATGCTTCTATGAACATAGTTGAGCACATGTTCTTGTGGTATGATTGAGCATTCTTTGGGTAGATACCCAAAAAAGGTATTGCTAGGTCTTTAGGAAATTTGTTTCCTAATTTTCTGAAAATTGCCATACTGATATCCAAAAGAGATGTGCTATTGCACTCCCACCAGTAATGCGGAAGTGTTCCCTTTTCCCCACAACCTCTCCAGCATAAGTTGTCATCAGTGTTTTTGTGATCTTGGCCATTCTTACAGGTATAATATGGAATCCCAGAGCTGTTTTGGTTTGTATTTCTCTGATGACTAAGGATGTTGAACATTTCCTTAAGTGTCTCTCAGCCATTTAGGTTCCTCTGTTGTGAGTTCTTTGTTTAGGACTGTACTCCATTTTTTTAATTGGATTATTTGTATATATACAAATAAAAATGGATATATAACCATTTTCTTCTGTTCTTTGTAAATTTTGAAGATCAGTCCTCTGTCTGATGTAGGGTTGATGAAGATTTTTTTTTACCATTCCTTAGGCTTCCGTTTTGTCTTGTTGACTCTACCTTCGCAAAAATTTGTCCATTTCCTTTATGTTTTCCAGTTTAGTGAAGCACAGGTTTTAGAAATATGACATGATGATTCTCTGGATTTCCTCCATGTCTGTTCTTATGTCCCTCTCTCATTTCTGATTGTGTTAACTTGCCTATTTTCTCTCAGCCTCTTGTTTAGTTTGGATAGAGGTTTTTCTATTTTGTATATTTCTTGAAAAACCAACTCTTTGTCTCATTGATTCTTTGCATTGTTTTCTTTGTTTCTATTTGCTGATTTCAGCTCTCAATTTGATTATATCCTGCCATCCAGTACTCTTGGGTGAGTTTGCTACTTTTTGTTCTAGAGTTTTCAAATGTTCTGCTAATTCACTAGTGTGGGATTTTCCTGCTTCTTTATGTAGGCATTTAGTGCTATGAAGTTTCCTCTTAACACTGTTTTCGTTATGTCCCATAAATTTGGGTATGTTGTGTGGTCATTTTTATTGAATTTTAGGATGTTTTTAATTTCTTCCTTGACCTATTGATGCTTCAAATGAGCATTATTTAATTTCCATGTGTTTATGGGTTTTCTGGAATTAGTATTGCTGTTGAATTCTAATTAAAAGCCATGGTTATCTGATAAGATACATGGAGTTATTCAATATTTTTCTATATGTTGAAGTTACTTTTGTTACTTCGTATGTCTTCAGTTTTTGAGAAGGTTCCATGAGGTGCTGAGAATAAGGTATATGCTTTTGTGTTTGGATGGAATGTTCAGTGGATATCTGTGCATAACTTATTTTATTCTAATTGTTTAACTTACAGAATTAGGGAATGTAATTCTTGAGTAATTTCCAAATTGATCAAAAAAGGCCATCTACAAAACATTGAAAAAAATCATGGAATATTTAAGAAATTAATTTATTCCCAACTTAATGTAAGTGATAAGTAACGCTTAACTTACCAGATCTGGGTTCATATATGTGATATAACCAACAACAAAAAGAACTTATGTAATTTTTCACAGGAGCTATAGGATACTATCTGTGAATGAACTCTGTTTATACAAGACAGTAACAATTCTCCATGGGTTATAATCTACTTTTAACTTTGGTATATTTTTTCCAAAAAATCTTGTATTCATACCTAGTATTATTAATTCCTATTTGTAGACTATATCCTCCTATAAACTTCAGAAGTTATTCCCTATTGCTAATGAAAACTATTTTTTGTTGAGGACAAGTTTACCTTTGCAATAGCATTTTTAGGGCAACTTTGATATCTTTATTTCTCAGGCTGTATGTAGATCTTGGGAATCAAAATAGGTCCAACAATGGTCTAAAATACAGATGACAATTTACTTTGACACAAGTAGCTGACTGATGATGGATGAAAGTACATGAAATCTGTAGAACTGAAGAAGACAGCAATAGTAAAAATGTGGGAGTTGAGGTGCTAAAGTTCTTGGATCTTCTCCCAGTGGATTGATTGTAGAGGATACAGACAAAGATGAAGATGTAAGAGCTAAGCATAGTTATAGCTGCTAGAACTTTAGATGGAGAGGCTTCCTGACTCAGCAGCAGTGGCTAGTATCTCACAGCTCATTTAAGACACCCTATTACCAAACACTTAAAGGGTGTCATATGCCATTACAACCAACATGTGACATTCTGCAACAGCAAAAGCACAGAAGTAGTAGGAGTGAGCTATGCGTTGTGGGTAGAGGATGGCATTCTTCTCTCACACAAAGTTATGCAGCATTTTGAGAGTCATGATAATGGACTGGCAGCAGTTAATAAAAGACAGACTGCTGAATTAATAATACAGGGGTTGTGAAGCTGAGAACTAAACAGAATCAAGATTGTTATGCCAAGTTTTCCCATCATTCTAATAACAGATTTCCAAGAAGGTAAGGATCAGGGGCAACTGGAGATCTGGAGTCCCCTTTGTTTTTCAGATAATTTTGAACCCTAAAAAGATGAGTTGTGAAAAAGCTATTTAATAGGGGTTAATATACTTTTTACCTGTGATTCAACCATGATTATTGATCTTACTACTCCATCAATAATTCAGACTTCTCTAATACATGTGATTTATGTTCCAATACATCTTGTTTCTTGATCATAATACCTTTCCAATTGAACCAAAAATGTTTTTTGTTTTACTGTATAAAAAATTTTCCCCAGGAAAGTCCTTCCATTTAAGATAGTGATGAGGACAATTGTCTATCTCATAAATTTATTTCTGTCTTCTAAAATTTTAGGTTGGACAATCAGAAAGCTAAATTGAATATAATGGTATCATATTAGAAAGCAAAAAGGAATGCTATCATGACATATGATTAAATATAGTAAATATGATATAGTTTATAGAAAAGGAAGAATATTCTAATAATATCTATTCGAAGAAAATAAATAAAAGCAACTTAAAGATTATAAAATTCTCACCAAAGTTCAATTGAATTATCACAAACATTACATAATCAATGAAAGATTTCCTTTTCTGTAGGTCTGGTATTTAACTAAAAATCAAGTCTGATAATTACTCTAGTACTTTTGTTTAATTCATACTTGCTTTTGCTATCTAGGATCCTTTAGTCTTCCCTATGGATTTTAAGATTGTCTTTGTATTTCTGTGAAAATGTCATGAGGATTGGCACTGCAATGAATCTGTAAATGGCTTTTAGTGAATCTGTAAATGGCTTCTGGTAGTTAAAATGAACCTTAGCAATCACTACCATTTGTTGAATATGCTTTCCTTTTTTTGCCATTTTTTTCCATTTCATATTTTTGCTTCTTTGTCAAAAATCAGGTTTGTGTGAATTGATACCAGGTCTTTGATTTGATTCCAATGATACTCCTGTCTGTGTTTAAGCCAATGCCAGGCTCTTTTCAGTAGTAGAGCTCAGTCAGGCATTGTGATACCTCCAGATGTTCCTTTGTTGTTACACGATTGTTTTGGCTATCCTGTTTTTTGTTTTGTTTTGTTTTATTTGCTTTTCTGTATGAAAAGTAGTACTTAATTTGCATCATTCATAGCCTCCCATCTCCTTCTGTATTTTCCAACTTTCTCTCAAATACATGACAATTTTAAAAATTATTTAGGAGACATACACAAATATCTACATGCTGAACTTTTGGTGGATAAACTATAAGGTGACTCATTTCTCAAGAAGGCTGATTCTCATCATCTTAGAAGTCATCTAGTCATTAAATACCTCTTACTTTTCATTTGGTGTGAGGCTTTATGAAAACTTTCTCATCCATATTGGCATGTGAGCTTGTGTTGTTACTGTGCAATTATTGCTTAGACCACATACTGTTGAAATTTCATAGTGTGTAGCTTCCCTGTCAAATATAGAAGACTATCTACAGTCAACAGCCTGGTCCCCTGGCTCTTACATCTTTCTTTCTCTCCTTCTTCAATATTCTTAGAGCTATCAATGTTTCTTTCTATCCTTCTTTGATGTTCTTAGAGCTATGACTGTTGATTATGTTCCAGATGCATATGAGAAACCCCCAGTAAATCTTTTTATGGAAATGGTTTGACAGTCCTATGAAATATGAAACATAGTTTGACATATACCTTAGAAATTTCAATGCTAGCTACATATGCACAATAACAAAACACATATAAACACAAAACCAAGCAACACAAAAACTTGTAAAGGAATTATCAAGGCAGTAATAATTAAAATAATTACATAAGAAGAACACCAGATGTTCATGCATTGGTAAATACAAAGCTCTGCCTCATCTATCCCTGGCCTGACATGTTATGCTACAATGAGAAAGAAAGCACTGATGTTACAGCCTGAAATAACAAAATGTATGACCAGAAAGAAACATTATACAGAAGGGAAGCCTGTGGTAGACTCCATTGACATAAAGCATCTCTAATAAGCAAATCCATAGAAACAGAGAGCAACAAGGGTTTGTCAGATGCTAATGAAAATAAATTCCTGTGTACTTCTGATAATGGGTCCAGGAACATTTTTGAAATGGTGGTAAAAAATATTTTACAATTAGAATGCAAAACTGACTAATGAACAGGGCTGGAGAGATGGCTCAGTGGTTAAGAGCATTGCCTGCTGTCCTGAGTTCAATTCCCAGCAACCACATGGTGGCTCACAACCATCTGTAATGAGGTCTGGTGCCCTCTTATGGACTACAGGCATACATGTAGACAGAATAGTGTATACAGAATAAATAAATAAATAAATAAATGACTAATGAGTATTGTAGATACGTTAAAAATCAATGAATTTTACATTAGAAAAAGGTGAATGTTAATATATCAGTTTCATTTGTATACACTTGTGTTATAAAAGTTAATCTTCAACAAGTACTAATGATGCTGTTCATATCTCACAAAGTACAGTATGAGGTTGACACATTCCAAGGAGCTTTTCCCATGAAGTTTATACCTGTTGTGTGTCTCTGTATTTATGTTAAATATAAAGATTCCCCTAAATAATATGACATTTCTGCCTCTGCAAGAAACAAGCAAGCAAAAAATAATAAATTTTTACTGAAAACATTTAGTTTTTATTACAATATTGTTATCAACATACTATGTGATTGGAAAAAACATAAATCGTACTAATAAAAATTAATTAACAGTAAAAGGTAGACAATTTAAATGGCTTTCTCAGTCAGCATGATTCATTTTGTAGAGAAGTTGAGTTTTTAGGAAAATAGTGATGAAGCATGATTAATAAAATCTCAGAGACAGAAATTAAGATTCAACCTGAGGGTCAGTAAAGAAAAACAGCCAGCCACTGGCTCTTACCTCTACCTCAGTCTGAAATGCTGATCCTGCTTCTAGGAATCTCAGAATGATACTGAGGCTGAAATCTGTTTCCTCCCATCTTATAATACTTTCCAGCTCTAGATTAAAGGTGTACACCACTAGTGCCTGATTTCTATGGCAAGTTTGTGTGGCTACTGGGTTAAATTTGTGTTATTGTAGCTACTCAATTTAAAGTGTATGTCATTGCTGCCTGATCTGTAAGGCTGACTGTTATGGCTGTTCTACTTTTCTGATCATCAGGCAAGCTTTATTTATTAAAATACAAATAAAATGCCATTACACAGTGCAAACATTTAGGTATTATTATGTACATATAGAATTGTGTATCACTCAATATTTTTGGATAATAGAATAAAATAATAAGTTGCTACAGTTTTAAAGTGTAAATTATTTTATATATACATGATTATAATACGTAATTTCTTGCATGGGATAGTTGAACATTATTGGTAAATATTAATTACTATATCTCACAGTAACCTGAACACAGAGAATATCTCAATACTTACCTCAAATAATAAAGTTGTAAGTTCTTAATTAAGTTCTGATACTCCCTTGGTGTCTGTTGTATCCTATTTCAACAGAAATAGAACACTTAAAAAGAGAGTTCTATCAATAATTTGAATTATGACACATAAAAATTGCTACAATATTTAGAAATATATATGTGTAAATGAATACTTCTATGCATGCAAAAATATTAGTAAAATAACTCACAATTTGAAAGTGAGTGGAAGATGGTGTGGTCCATTGTTTGGAAGAAGGAAAGCTAATGGAAAGACGTTGTAATTAAATTACAATCTCAAAAAAATAAAGAAGTATGTCATTGTTAGAAATAGTTGATAATCATGAAAACTGAAAGATATTTTTATGATACCAATATGAACTGATATCAAAACAGACTTAAAATTCTTTTTTATTTTATTTATTTATTATTTTTTTGTTGTTGAAAAAATTTCTGTCTCCTCCCGGCCTCTCATTTCCCTCCCCCTGTTCCCACTCCTCTTCCCCTTCAACCCACTCCAATCTCCCTCCCCCCACTCCATTCTCCTTCCCTCTCAAGTCTGAAGAGCAGTCCTGATTCCCTGACTTGTGGGAAGTCCAAGGTCCTCCCCCCTCCATCCAGGTCTAGGAAGGTGAGCATAAGCATGGGATAAAACCTGCTCTCTGAACATGGCAGACAACGAAGGCTGATGAGAAGCCAAGGAAAATGGCATTAGGTTTCGATCCTACTGCATGAACTGGCTTTGTGGCAAACTTAAAATTCTTTTCTTTTTTAAATCTTTTTTTTTAATTGAAAAAAAAATTTCCACCTCCTCCCCGCCTTCCATTTCCCTCCCGCTCCTCCCACTCCTCTCCCCCTCCCCCCACTCCTCTCCCCCTCCCTCTCCAGTCTGAAGAGCAGTCAGGGTACCCTGCCCTGTGGAAAGTCCAAAGTCCTCCCCCCTCCATCCTGGTCTAGGAAGGTGAACATACAAACTGGCTAGGCTCCCACAAAGCCAGAACATGAAGTAGGATCAAAACCCAGTGCCTTTTTAAGAACACAATTTTATCCTAGAAGAATAAATGTAGATTGTCTGCCCTTCAGCATGTGAGGTGATCATCACACATGGATATACACCGTATTTGGGAAGTTCCTAGTGGAGCAGAGCTATTATGAGGTTGGTCCATAATTGTGAGGATAGGGCTGCCAATAAAGACATTTTAGGATTTTGCAGGCAAATGGATGGAAATAGAAAACACTATCCTGAGTGAGGTAAGCCAGACCCAAAAAGAGGAACATGGGATGTACTCACTCATATTTGGTTTCTAGCCATAAATAAAGGACATTGAGCCTATAATTCGGGATCTTAGAGAAGCTAAATAAGAAGGAGAACCCAAAGAAAATCATATAGGCATCCTCCTGAATATTAACCTTCATCAGGCGATGAAAGGAGACAGAGACAGAGACCCAAATTGGAGCACCAGACTGAAATCTCAAGGTCCAAATCAGGAGCAGAAGGAGAGAGAGCAGGAACAAGGAACTCAGGACCACGAGGGGTGCACCCACACACTGAGACAATGGGGATGTTCTATCGGGAACTCACCAAGGCCAGCTGGCCTGGGTCTGAAAAAGTCTGGGATAAAACCGGTCTCGCTGAACATAGAGGACAATGAGGACTACTGAGAACTCAAGAACAATGGCAATGGGTTTCTGATCCTACTGCATGTATTGGCTTTGTGGGAGCCTAGTCAGTTTGGATGCTCACCTTACTAGACCTGGATGGCGGTGGGTGGTCCTTGGACTTTCCACAGGGCAGGGAACCCTGATTGCTCTTTGGGCTGACGAGGGAGGGGGACTTGATTGGGGGAGGAAAATGGGAGGCGGCGGTGGGGATGAGACAGTAATCTTTAATAAATAAATTAATAAATAAATAAAAAGAATGGAAAAAAAGACATTTTAGGGAAGTATTAGAAAGGACATGTATGTGCATGCAGGAAAGAATAATAAAAAAGGATTTGAAAATAGAAGAGAAGTATATGGAGACTTTGGAGAGAGGAAGGGGATGAAAAAATGGTACAATCATATTATAATCTTAAAAAAGAAATACAGTTTTAAAAAATGAAAAGGCAAAATACTTTTTTGACACACAAATTACATGTCAGGACATCCACAGAAAAGGACACTAAAATAGGACCACAGTCAAACTTTACCATGTTCTTTTAAATGTTATACTATCACTTTTTCTATTATAAATTTCATGGGCACTAATGTGTTTGTTATATTTACATTTAGTTATATCTTTCTTACAAATTTATCACTTAAAATTATGTAAAACTTCTTACTCTGAACTTCATGTGCTGCAATTGAATAATGCCTTGAATATAGAAATAAAATATTCAACAATCTTATCAACAGCTTCAAAATGACAAGCATTGCAGCTTGATTTAAAATGAATAACACAGAAGCATTTTCAATAATATTCTACTAAGCAAAAGATGGGACCCAGAGGGAAGTTGTGGTCTTACACACATATAGGACCTGGAATGAAATTGGGTTAGACAGTTAGTTTACCACACATCTTTTTTAAAATAGGATACAGAACAGAGCAGGGACTCTCAGATTTTATGAGATAAGAACTCGTATTCAAACATAACCCTCCTTCTCAGAGTTGGTTATTTCTTTTCTTTGGTTTGATTTTTTTTAAATGGTTTTGAGGGTGTGAGAGGGAACAATCAGAATTTCTCTTTTAAATCACTTGTCATTATTGCTAAGAAAGCTAGTTCCCCAAGCCCTTGGTCCCTCAGCCAATCTTGATAGATCAAGATATTATAAACTATGCAGACATAATAAGAGTTTGAATAGAAAAAATAGTGATAATGACTTCTTGCTAGAATCACATCCTTCACAATATAAATTTCCCCTTTCCCCACTGACTCTCAATTTTGTAATGTAACTAAGTGGTAGAATTCTGCCTTTTTGTTATAATATGATTTTAATGAAAGTATATAAGAGGTACTGTCACAATATTAAAATAATGGATTTCCTAAACTTTAAGAATATATTAAAATGTATTATCTAAGGTGATTTAGAGAAATTGAAAGCCTGGGAAAGAGGTAATAAAGAGAATTTGGTCTTTTTACCTATATAGACATCTATCACATGTACTTAGATAGTACAAAAGAATTCTAAAATTATTTTACTTGAAAATTTTACCTAAGGGTTAAATAAAACCAGTTTTACCCAACTAGCCAGTAGCTAGTTGATCAGCCCAATTGTTCCTCATGGATAGGAATCGGGGAGTTTTGAGAGTCCTCTTAAATGTTGGACATGAATGGAATCCTCTTGTCCATCTAGAAAGACATTGAGGGTAACCATAAGGGAAGTAGAGGGTTTTCATCCAGATTAGCAAGTGCTTGGGGAAGGTGGGGAAGTAAATTAATCATATATCATTCATCAGAATATAAATTAAAGGGCTCTTGAATAACCTAAAGGACCATGATTATAACAAGCAACTGTTTACATTGAGCTGACCCATGACAAGGCTGGAACCTTTGGTAGCTTTGTGTTTCTTGTTGGTCCCTAAAGGCTGCACATGTTAGCCTGCCTGATCTCAGTCAGTAAAAACATAAAAAGCACTGGGGATGGGTTTAGGAGAGAACAGAGAAGGCATCTTCAAGGGAAGTCATCTTAGCGTGACAGTCCACTTAGATGGCCCATAATGGCAATTAATGTGTCCTAGAAACCCCTCCAGGTAGAGAGAAAGATGAGTATAGGACCAGATAAGCGATTCAACATCTGGCATCCAAAAGGGAAAGATAACGAAAAGGGGGTCTCTGGGATTGGGCTCAGCCTCTAATTATTGTGTCAGCAAGATGATCAGCCTGGGAGTACACCTGAGGTGTGCCTCCCAGGGGTTTGTGAATCCATTCCAATGGCTCCCCTTCATGGGTTAAGACTACAGAAATTAGAGTAACACCAATGAACAACCAGAGAGAAAATGGCCAAAAAGTGGAATATCTCTTTATGGAGACTTTATCTGGGGCTTCTTGGAACTGTAGGAATAATGCCCGATAATCATCTGTAATTGTGACATTGTCTTGTGTCCCCTTATCCTTAAAAAGAGCAAATAGAAGCACAAGGCTGTCTTTAGGAAAAAGAACCCATGGTAGTAGCCAATTAATTTCTCCCAGGAGGCTCTGAAGTTAAGTCAAGTTCATGAATGCAGGAATATCCAGCAAGGGCTTAGGGGGACTGGTTTGAGTCGAGGTAAGATGAGACCTGAGTACCTTAAAGGGGGGTACTTTTTGGACCTTATTGGGGGCTACAGAAAATCTTCCTTTTCTAAGTATTGTGAGGGCCTGAGTTAAAAATCCCTCTAAATGGGTAGGCTCCCTATGCCCCAAGATTACATCATCCATATAGGCATAGGCAAAAGGGGTATCAGAGCCTAGCCAGGCCCCAAGAGTGTAGCCAAATATTGTTGGCAGACGTTGGGCTATTGGCCATTCTTTGGGGCAATATTGCCAATTAGGTTGAAAAATTTAAGGGAGGAATGGAGAAGGCAAATTTTTCACAGTCATCTTTATGTAATGGGATAAAAAAAACAATCTTTAATATCAATTACAGCTAGTGTATACTCTGAGTGTATAGTGGGAGTCCAGGAAATGCCCCTTAAAGGTGTGCCCAGTAACATTATTCTCTCATTTACTTTGCATAAGCCCAGAAGCATACACCAAGCTTCAGATGCCCTTTGAATAATAAATGCCATGTGTTCCAGGGGCTCATGAAATGACATATATATTCAAGGGTTATCTGTTTTTCCACCAGAAACTAGAGTGCCATAAGTTTGGGTTTAATTAATGGCCACTGCTCTACCCAAATGGTGTTTTCTGGCTTCCACATGATAGGACATACATGGGGGCAAGTGGCCCCTAGGATTGTCCTGTGGTGACCACAGCATCCATTTGTCCTAGCTTGTCCTGTCCCAAGAGGTTGTCTGTGAAGTTTTTGGCCACCAGGGGATGTATCTTTTCTTGTTCCCCATCAGGGCTAGTCTACCTCAGGAGGGTGATCATTTCCTTGGTACCGGAGTTGCCTCCCACCCCCAATATTGGGGGTCCAGCAGCAAGCTCCCACAGGAGGTACCTCCTCCTCTCAGAGCACTGTTCTATCTGCCCCTGTGTCAACTAGACAGTGAAATCTTTTTTAACTATGAAGACATTCATTTCAAGGTGGAGTCCAATCTCCATGGGGACAGTAAAGTTAGCCTGGGACACCCTGGTATGGGGTGTTCTTGTCCTTGCTTTGGAGGGGGTTCCTGCTTAAGTTGACAGGGCTGGAGGATGCCCCTCCTCTAGTTTAAAGGCTTTCCCTCTAGATCAAATTTGGCCTGACAATCCTTTTTCCAATGGTACCCTTTTCTGCTTCTAGGGCAGGGGATGGGGGGTAGCTTCGATCCCTCAGGCTAAAAGGTGGGAGAATGTTCTGGGCATTCTCTCTTAAAATGTCTCTTCTGCCCACATTTGAAAAAGGTCCCTCCCCTTAAGGCTGTGAAGTTCCTTGACCTTGGATTGCTAAGGCCTGGGTAATAACCTCAGTCATTGCTGATGTATGGTCTTGAGTGGCCAGGGCCAGTGATTGAGCTTGAATGCTGTTGTGTACCCACATCCTGGGAGGCCACTACCCATCTGCTCAGGGAGCCTTCCCTCAGTCCTACACAGGCCGTGTAGTAGACTGCATTCATACCCTCCCCAAACTAAGAATTTCACAAATTGGTCCTGGAGGTTTCCTGCCAGCAATTTACAGTGGACACCCTGCTGGACCTGGTCTATAAAGTCTGGCAAAGACTCAAAAGGTTTCTGCCTCACTCCAGCTATGGGGGACTCTATGAGTCCTTCATCCAGTTTGTACCATGCATTAAGTCCGGCCTAACTCACCTGATTAAGATATGGGCTGAGTATTGCTGTCTATTGTATTCCAGTGGAGTATCCATCTGCTGTCCCCACCAGCATAGCATAAATGATAGGTATAATGAGCAGGGCTTGCCAGTTGGATTCCACATGTATCCTGCATTCCTTTTTTAAAGAAGGCACACCATTTAATGAACTGAGAGCTGGTGAGGACAGCCTTAACCACATCCAGCCTGTCCTTTCGGACACATGGATGGTAGGCAATGTCCTACAGTAGGATCTGGGTCCAAGGAGAGTTTGGACCTCCCTCGGTTACCACTTTACTGAGCTCTTTGAGACCTTTAGCCTCCCATGGATACCATTCTAGTGGCCTACCAGGTCCTGGGGCCAGGTTAACTGGGGGGAGAGGGGCAGGCAAGCCGTTCAGTCCAAGATTTGAGTACCCTCGCAATTCCCTCTTAATGAGATAAGCCTCTGCATAGATTTCCTCTCCCACCCCTTCACCCCCAGTCACCCTTACTTCCTACCCCCTACCTATCCCACCCACTCCATCCCTTGGTCTAATCTAAGTCTGGTCATAGCAGTCTTGGTCATGCAGGTCCCTCCCCATGGCTGCATAGGGTGATGCTCCCTCCCAGTCCAAGGCACAAAAGGTGGGGCCCAGGATCCTTTGGGGAGCAAGAATCCAGAGCAGTGACTTTTGTTTCTGTCTTAACCGCCAATGTGCAGTTTGGTTAATGTGCTCCTTGTCAAATTTAGCCCATTCCTTTTCCTCTTTTTCTTTTGTGTTTTCTCTTATCTCTCCCGGGCCCTGTCCTGTCTTCTTTCCCTCTCTGGGCCCCTGAGGCGGGGGTGGGGTATTGTATCTAGGTGAAAGGACATTCTAAGAGCAGTAATTGTGGAATAGAATTTCAGGTGTGGCACAACACCAAAATGTTTTTCCCTTCACATGGCTGACTTCTCCACCCAGGCTCAGGAGAAAAGGTTGGAACTGGGGACCCAGGTGGCTAGGGTAACAATAGTGTCCCAGGTCTTGACAGCATTTCTATCAGACAATTCAAGACCTCCAGACTTAAGCATGAGCCACAAGGCCTTCAAAGCCAGCTCTTCATTAGAAGAAAAAGAATTACCCATACTGAATGTTTCACTTACCCTGAGAGACCACTTAGCCTTGGCAGAAATGTTGTTCTTTGAGCCCCATAATTGGGCACCAGTTGCTGGGTCTTAGCCCAACTGGATGAGGATGAGCCGGGTCTGAGGAAAGGTAAGTGTTCAGCTTGCCCATGCCCCAGTCTCCCTTGATCCAGGAGACAGTAAAAAGCAGCAGGGTGTTTAGTCAGGGAGTTTTTCATTTATTTTACCATAGTAAACATCTTTTAAAGCAAAAAACTACAGATCCATGGGGGGTAGAAAAGGTGTTAGCCAATCCTTGTAGAGGTCACCCTATTACACATTCAGGAACCCTACATTTACCTATTGTCCACAAGCTACTCACGTGCTGACATCATCTTGCCTGGTTCTGGTGTCCAATCAGGTCTTGGTAAAGAACTCAGGATCCATTGTTTGGCGCCATGTTAGCTGCCCTTGTGCCCTACAAACTCACACTATAGTGGACTTAAAAATCCAGAAGACATTCTGACAGGTTCCTCTTACTAAAAATGCCCAAAGATTTGATAATAATAAACCAATTTTCTTTTATGACATAAAAGTATTCTTTTATATCATGTCTAATCTGAAATCTATATATTTGCAAATATGAACAAAGCTCTGCTTAGGCAAGACAAACATAGCGTTATTAAAATGGGTGTATATAATTTCTGTAATACTTTTTGCTTCAATGATTTGTAGAAGGTCCTACTTTTCAATTAGCAAATGATTCAAAAATGCTATCAATAATTCCATAATTGAAGCAGTTGAAATAAAAGAAGTTATGAAATATTAATATTATGAAATTCTGATTATTGAAATGTATACAACAGCCCTACATTAGTGCATATGTAAGCAGAGGACAGGCTCTACCATCATCCCAAAAATTGGGGAGGTCTTTCAGCACATGTGTTGCTTTTATCGATTTATGTATAAAGAAACTGGCTTGACCTATAGCATGGGAGAATAATAATAAAGCTATGTTTGTCTTGCCTAAGCAGAGCTTTGTTCATATATGGAAATATAACCAATCCAAAAAAAGCTTACGGAATTTTCAGGAGGTGATGTAAGATGCTATCTTGAATAAACAATGGTTATACAAAAAGGTACCACTTCTCCAAGGGTATGAAGGTGAGAATCCACTTTTACTTATGGTACATGTCGACCTAACAACCACGTGCTAAAAATAGTCTCAAATATATTTACAAATTCCTGGATGTAGGCTACATCTCCAACAAACTGCCAAAGTTATACTCCATTGCTAATGAAAATCATTCCATATTAAATGAAAACGTATCTTTTGAATTATTTTTTTTAAGGCAACTTTGACATCTTTATTTCTCAGGCTGTAGATCATGGGATTCAACATAGGCACAACAATGGTATAAAAAACAGATGACAATTTACTTTGTCCCAGGGAACTAACTGATGATGGCTGAAGATACATGAAAGATGTCGAACCATAGAAAATAGCAACAGCCAAGATGTGGGAGCTACAGGTGCTAAAGGCCTTGCGTCTTCCCCCAGTGGATTGAATGTGGAGGATGCTGACGATGATGAAGATGTAAGAACTAAGAATGGTCATAGCTGGTATAAGAATGTTAAATGAACCAAGGGACCATACTAGTACTTCATTGATGAAAATACTAGAGCATGAAAGCTCCAGTAATGGGAAATAATCACAGAAATAATGCCTTATTATATTATCCTTACAGAAAAGCAATCTCATCATGAAGAAGGCATAAGCTGTGGCACTAATGAATCCCATACCATATACCCCAGCTATCATCCATAAACAGACTTTATAGGACATGGTTACATTGTAAAGCAAAGGGTTAGAGATAGCCACATAGCGGTCATATGCCATTACAGCCAACATGTAACATTCTGCAACAGCAAAAACACAGAAGAAGTAGAACTGGGCCATGCATTCTGGATAGGAGATGACATTCTTCTCTGTCACAAAGTTCACCAGCATTTTGGGAGTAATTACAGTTGACTGACAGCAGTCAATAAAGGACAGACTGCTGAGTAAATAATACATGGGTGTGTGTAGCTGAGAACTGAACATAATCAAGATGATCATGCCCAGGTTACCCACAACTGTAACCAAATAGACTCCCAGAAAGATGAGGAATAGGGGCAACTGGAGTTCTGGATTCTTTGTTAACCCATCAAGAATGAATTCAGTCACTGAGGTGTGATTTACTTCTTCCATTCTCTTCTGGAAACTCGATGTAAGAAGAAAATTCTATATAAAATAAAAATTTGAGTGCCCATTTTCCTATTGCACAATAAATTTTGAAACAGAATTCAATTACTTTTAGGTATCCTCAATCAGCAGTCATCCTATTTGTTTACTGAGCAGTCAGAGATTTTGTGGTCCTGAAAAGGGAGGTAGGCAAAGAAATAATCAAACAGGTGATTGCGTACTTGTGACTTTTTAATAAGAACTATGTGTACTGGTCCCAATTTCCTACCAAATGTAAAGCATTTTTAGCACCCCTTATAAGATGTTTCGAGTATTTGTCATGTCTTTGTCAAAGCACCTCTTTTTGTTAAAAAATATTTTATATGTTGTTAATTAAAAGTATTATAAAAATACTTCAATATCCATGCTCATGTCAATGGCAAACAAATTTAAGCATTAGATATAATTGTTCACTGTCTGTTATTTATTTTAAGCAGTGAATTGTCTTTCCATACCTCATATTACTGTGGCCCACAAGCATTACACAAAGAGAGCACCGTTGGTGAAATCTCTAGGCTAACATCCAGCTTGTAAGGCTTTGGGGACCTGCCTTTTGAATAGTCAATATTATTTCTTTGAAACATTGTGAAATCACAGTTTCCCTTTTTTTCATAGTGGGATTCTTCCCAACCATGTATAAATCATTCATTTTGCACAACTTCATTCTGTACTGGCAACTGAATGATCTGTTCCCAAACTGTGGGGCTGAGATGTGACCATTCACTCAGCCAAACCCTTGTTCCCATATTCAAATCTACATAAAGTTAGTCCTCCTAAATATACTTTATATAAGGATATCCAACTAGAAGAGGAATCTTGCAAATAGCCCGCATAAGAACTTGAAAAGACAGTCACAGAGTAGAAAAAAAGCATGTCTGCTTTACTTATAAACAGGACCGGATTGTCCAGAATTCTCTAACAACTGACTCAGGAGAGTGTGACCTACTAGTTTTTGCTCTACTGTAAAAAAATATATTAACATTTTGTATTTAACTCTGCCTATGTTTGTTTGACAAAAGATCTTAGTCTAGGAAATTAACTGTGCCTTTACCCCTAGAAAAATGATTGGATCACCAAACCAACTCAGAAGAAAGAAAGATATTCTCAACTAGGAGCCAGTGAGTACAGTACCTTGTTTGGTCCAGGGCCAAGTGTCATTGCTTTCTTCACACAGCTTATGATGGTTGCCATGGTAACCACAACACAAAAGACGAACAAGGAACAGAAGTGCTCAGAGAGTGCAATGGCACTGCTTTGTTTTTCTTTCCTTTTTCTATACATGGATCAATAACAAGCGTCTAGCTTACCTAACTGAACAAATGTAGTTAACGCAAATTTCCTCTCCTCTTAGAAATCTTAGCCATTCTTCTATTTATCCTCCTTTTCATATATGCCTGGGCACATCAAAGACACACACCCTCTGTGACCTAAGTAAGACAGGAGCCTGCTTATTCTGTCTTATCTGTTTTGTTGGCCCTAAGAAACTCATGTTTGGTATGGTATCATTGTTATTTGCCAAAGAATTGTTAACTATGCCTGTGCAGCCATTTAAACTGAAAATTTTGTGGGATAAAGAGATCATTGGAAGGACATCGAAAAAGTTTTGGGGAGAACATAGGAAAAATAAATGAATGAGAAGATGTTATGTGAGCTGACTTATTTTTTTCAACCTCAGATATCTTTAGTCAGTAGCTGCTTGCTGTAGTTTCCCTTCTAATCCTGAGGGGATTGGGAGACTGGCACCCCATGTAAATCTCAATATTATACTAGTAAAGTATGAACTCTTTTTTTCAGATTTCACATTCTAGAAGTTGGTCAATTTCATCAATTAATAATTAAGCTTACACATCTCTGCTAATTTTCCAAATTACAATTTTGGATTTTGTTTACTATGTCAAATTATAGTTTTCATTACATTTTTTTTTCTTGAAAATGTTTTCTGCTCTATGGATACTATTCCTTATTTAGACAAGGACTTCCTCTATATTCCAGACTGGCCTAGAATATACAAACCTCTTCCTTATTCATTCCCATGTCTCAAGGTAAATTTTAATGCAAAGCTTCTCTCAGTTTTTCAAATGTAATTCATGCTAGCATTCTCATTTGCTAAAAAATATCCCAAAAAACTCCAGCTGAATATGTCACTCAAGAAATTATAAATCAAATTTATCATGATATCTCAATGAAATATTTCGTAAATTGTTCTTCATTCCATAGATATAGTAACTTTAAAATTTTTGTGCTTTCTCTGAAGTTTTCTTATTTTGAGATGCATTGTGTTTTTACCATTTTTATTGAATCTACTCTAAAATTATAAAGTATTTCATAGCAGAGATTTTCTTATTAACTCTATTTTTTAGTAATTCTTATGAATTTTCTTTTAAATTAGTACTTCTAGAATGCCCTACCATGCATTTTGATCTTATTTAGCCCCTCACTGAAATCCTCCAGTTCAAGTCCCTTTGTGTTTTCTTTTTTCACCTATAATGCCCAGTTTGTGATGCCCATGAATTGTTACATATAGAACCTTCCATAAGAGTATGGTTAACTTACAAGGGACATTACTTAATGAAAATTAGTCTCCCTCTCTTAGGAGCAATCAAATGGCTGTTCTTCTCAGTTAGAGGCAGAACTTCCTGCCCACCTCTCCTCTCCATGCAGAGATTTGGTCTCTATTGAGCTTGCAACAGGACTTATATATATTACTGCAATTACTATGAGTTCATATGTACATTTGTCCTTTTGTGTCTTAAAGACATTGTTCCCTTGGATTCATTAACCACCTTGGTTTAATGGGTTTCCCCATTAGGAGTTTTTGGCCAATGACATCCCACCAACTACTGGAAAATTCACAAGCTCTTTGCAATGCTGTGTGTCTTTCCAGAGCTCAATGGAAAGACTTTGTTGCTGAAGGTATCCTGTACTTGGTCAAGGAGCATGAAGATCTCAGGATGATAATGGCTTGGAAGTGTCATCCTTATTGTCTGCCTTTCACAGTGTTAGGAGTTACCTTGGACACTACTGGAGGAGAAAAATGCTCAAAAATCTTATCCAGCTGTGCACTTTGTGAACTATAATAACATCTGGACAGGAAGACATTCTCATTAGTACATTAGTGGCACGAACATATAGGAATATTGAAAAATTTTCTGTACCACAAGATAAAACTCATATCTGACAATTTTGTCAGACTAAGAACCTCTTGATCTTGCTGCCTGTAAATACACTGCATTTGTTTATAAATATTTAAGTTGTTTATTTTTTAATTATTTTGTAAAGATATTCCATGTCCACAATGACATATTTTGCTGCTGTTATAATACCTATTGAGCAAAGAACTGTAATGCCTACACAAAAATTTTGATTATATTTTTTATACTTTAATTATTAAAACTTTAGGCACATCTTTTCTCACTAAGCTATGATGTAGTTTTTTATGCTGATATACTGTTTGAAACCTGCTTTTCTTACATAAAGGTATCAACAAAAGCTTTGTATTTTCTAGTCTTTGTATGTCAATTAACATTGTATTTTGATTTTATGAACATATGTCCTTATATTAAAACATTTCAATTGGATTTATAAAATTTTAAAAAGTAATAGAAATAGAATAAATTTTGAACAAGTTAGCACAAAATATCTAAATTCAATAAAAATTCTAATAAAACACAAAAGTCCTTCTACTCTGGATCTTTTACACAGTCCCGAGAGAACTTGAAGAAAATTTGAATAAGAAAAGAACTCACCGTAGGAATGTTTTAATACTTAACATGGTAGATAGATAGATGATAGATAGATAGATAGATAGATAGATAGATAGATAGATAGATAGATAGATAAAATTAAACCAAAAAAAAAAACAAACAAACTCTGAAGGCTAATAAAGTTATATAGAGATTTTTCATAATACATTTAGAGGATTGCACATATAAATTAATAGCTTTTAAGACACCAGTGTAGTACTTAAGCAACTTTGTCTACTTTGGATTACTTAAGAATTGACAGAAAAAAAATAATTAGAGGATAACGTTAAAAAATGTGTGTCTTAAAAAGTAACAGTAAGAAAATCTGGAAACTCTAGAGGTATATAACGATCAGTACAAAACTTTCTTTTTTGAATCACTCTGTATGTAACATTCACATACAGTTTTAGCAAGTATTTTAATTTCATTTTAAGAAAAGTATATTCATTATCATTATTAACTGTGTTTGTTTAAATGGTATGCATGTGCATTGGTGCATGTCACGGCACACATGTGAATGCAACAGAATGGCTTTGGAAAGTTTCTTCAATCCTTCAACCATGTAGATTCTGAGGACTGAATGCAGGTTATCAGCATTGCTTGCAAGTGCGTTTACCCTCTGAGTCATCTTGTCTGTCCAGTGAGAACTCTAATTTCTAAGAGAATAATGTATGTAGTAACTTTTCAATCAGATGTAAAACTACTTTGAATATGAAATATGAATTAATTTAATTTCCAATTTGTTATTCATCAAAATTAACTAAAATAATTCCAATAATAATAAAATTTACCAAATCAAAATTTAAACATGTATATGAAGAGAATAAACCTTCCTGCACTTTTTTTATACTCTTAGACTTAGTACCAAGAGAAAGCTGAATCTCCACAGAACAGCTCCAATTTTTTTTGACTTTTCTCAAAGTAACATCCACAGCTATAAATTTGTTCATATTCTATTTCAAGATTTATTGAATATTAGCATTATATCAACTTTCCATATTCCATACTCACCTAAAATATTAATCAATTATACCAGTTAAGCCAGTGTGATTACCTAATCTCTCGTCTTTGTATTTGGAAGTTATGTTATGTTATATATAGACTAGTAGCTTATATAACCATTAAGTATATTCAAAATTATATAAACAACTCTTAAATTTAATTAATTATAGAACTTTTTACTCCATGCTAAACTTGATGATTATAAATCACTTTAAAAAGCTTGTAGAGATCTGTATTGCATAAAGTATAAGAATAAAATTGTACAGTCATAAAAATACAAATTGTTTATGCTTTTGGGAGGCATTAAAATAAGTAAAATCAGTCTAATACTATGCTTCCAGGACAGTTTCAAGCATATTTCCCCACCAATTTTTTTACTTTTCCTTAGCTCTCTCTCATTCTCCATTTCCATCTAAATATATCTGAATTACAAAGGTAATGACAATGTCCTCAGGTCATTGCAGAAGTAAAGTTAAAGTGACATACAATCTGATTTAAAGAACTCACCACCTAAATCTGGAGTTTTGCATAAATTTAGTGGAATTGGACCCCAAATATGTGATAAAATTTGCAGGTAAAATAAAGATGACAGATAAAGGCAGTATATTTAGAATTTAAATGATTAATACTGCATACTGATATTCTTAGACTCAGTACAAATATGTACCAAACTCATAGTAATAATGTACAATAATCAGAAATTTGAGCTAATGAACAATCATAAAATTTGGAAAGACATCACCTCTTTTGAATTAATGATATGATGCTAATTATTTTATATTTTCATCTTTCGTAACATGTTTTTACTATATAATTATTCAAATGTCTTTAGATTCAATATCGTTCTCTAAAAATTTCTTTTGTCTACAAAGCACTTTATGGTCCACAATGATCATCAGAATGAATATTAAATGTAAAATATGTTATATTTAAGCTCAGTTGTTTCAAATTAGTTGCCTAACCAAAGCTAGTCTAATGGGAATATGCAGTTTGTAATGCAGAAGAAAGGTCTAATCTTTTCATTGAACTTAATTGCTTGAATTACCATCATCATAATAGGAATCACAGATTAGGAGGGTTTTATGGATTCTAACACTATGAAAGTTAACCCTTTGGAGTTAAACTTGAGCCAGATATTACACCTTTCCCAGGGTAAGGTGGACTTCTTGTGGCCAGCATGCCTTCAAAATTAATTCAAAGACAAAAATAACCATGGAAATGTATCCAAAGACAAATAAATTTCTTTTAAAAATATAAGACTTAATAGGACATAGAGAAATTATGGGGTGAAAATATTTCTTCATGTGTAAGATAAATGATTTAATGCAACTCATATAAAAACTCCAAAACATCAGTCCTTACTAGATCAAGATAGTCCACGCATCATTCTACAATGCATAGGGAAATGAACCTCTGGAACATCATTTATATATAAACAGCGATTGAACTGTGATAATAATTTAAATAAGATATGCAATACACATTCCAGTTCAAATGCATGCAATTAGAATATCAAGAAAAATTGAGCATGTGCTGAAGAGCTGAGTTTAGTCCTCATTCTCCTGTGGAAAACTTGGTGGTTACCGTCAGAAACCATGGTCTCTTCTACTTATCTCATCAAGCAATAATTATAATACAAATATCTATGTATTCTAGAATTTGGAAACATTGTTATACATGGATGCATTTCATCTGTCTGATAAAGATAATAATAGATGTCCCCTAAAGATGTGCAATGACAGATCAAAAATCATCCAGAATATATGTTTTCTTACATAATGTGATGATGTCTTGGGACTTTATTATATGCTAAGGGAAGGAAACAGAGAGAGCTTCTATTTTTGTGTGACATCTAAGATATTTAAGTATGTTAATATTAATTGAAATAAAGAAATTAAGAAATTATTCCTGGACATAAAATGTTTTCATACAGTGATATAAACAGACTATTTCAATATGCACATCAATTTTTTTTGTCAAATATTTACTTCCCTTTGAGTCTTCATAAAATTTTACTGACTGGCCCTTCCTACTGAATAATAAAAATTACTCCATTAGTAAATGAATAAATGAATCTAGTAAGTAATACAGATTTTCACAGTGGTTCCTCTAGACTCAAGAATCACTCTCTTTTTCTCCAACATTATCAGCACAAATTATACTTCCCACTCACAAACTCTTAATGCTGATGTGCTCAGTACTGTGCAATCATCACTACTGAGGTAGCCGGGAGCTGTATTTAGTCTCAGAACTACATTTGATGTTGATGTAATGACAGGTTAACAACCCTAAGTATTTCTTGTGCTCTAGGATTGGCAACAGTCTCACCTTTTGCAGTCACCTGAGCAGTTTTACCTCCTATACTCTGAAGGTTTATCTTAGAATTATATATGCTAACACCAAATAAAATGATCACAGAATCTCCAAGGACTTCCAACTCTCAGAAAGAAAACCCTTGAAAGGGAAACAAATGTCATTTCCCAAAAGGATAATCCTTTTCTGTTATCAAAAACAACCTCCTTTGGTGGTAGAGATTTATTTAGAAATGCCACCTAAATTAAAACCAATATTTTGATATACGAAATCGCAATAGAATTGAAAATTCTACATATCTTATGGCTACTAGTGCTGTCATTTCCAGCACACATTATAGTGATCTGGTCTTAAATGTCAGAAGATAGTCTGACATATCTTATTGAGAAGCTCTTAGAGAATTTAAAATAATAAACTAATTTCTCTTTCACAAAAGTTTGCTCTTATATCGTATCCAACTCAACAGTTTGTATACTTGAGGACTCGTGCCTCATCTACCCAAATAGGTGGGATTATAAGCAATCAATAAACAATGCATGAGTATTTGAAGGGTAAAGGACCAGTTTTGGTGTTCTTCAGACTGTCCACATTTTGGATGCAAGGTCTCTTACTGGCCTGGAATTAGGCAAGTAGCTAGTCTGTGTGACTAGTTTGTTTTAGCAGTACACCGATCTCTACCTCCCAGTTTGTGTTGGATTTGTCAGTATTCGTCCAGGTTTTTAAAAAAGATTTTTGAGGATAACTATATGTTTTTCTTTGGGTTCACCTTCTTATTTAGCTTCTTTAGGATCACAAATTATATACTCAATGTCCTTTATTTATGGCTAGAAACCAATTATGAGTGAGTACATCCCATGTTCATCTTTTGGGGTCTGGGTTACCTCACTCAGGATAGTGTTTTCTATTTCCATCCATTTGCATGCAAAATTCAAGATGTCATTGTTTTTTACCACAGAGTAGTACTCTAATATGTATATATTCCACACTTTCTTCATCCATTCTTCCATTGAAGGACATCTAGGTTGTTTCCAGTTTCTGGCTATTACAAATAATGCTGCTATGAACATAGTTGAACAAATGCTTTTGTAATATGATAGGACATCTCTTGGGTATATTACCAAGAGTGGTATTGCTGGGTCCTTGGGTAGGTTGATCCTGAATTTCCTGAGAAACCGCCACACTGATTTCCAAAATTGTTGCACAAGTTTGCATTCCCACCAGCAATGGATGAGGGTACCCCTTCCTCCACAACCTCTCCAGCAAAGGCTATCATTGATGTTTTTTATTTTTAGCCATTCTGACAGGTGTAAGATGATATCTCAAAGTTATTTTGATTTGCATTTCCCTGATCGCTAAGGAGATTGAGCATGACAGTGGGGCTGATCTATTGGGAGCTCACCAAGGCCAGCTGGACTGGGACTGAAAAAGCATGGCATAAAACCGGACTCTCTGAATATGGTGGTCAGTGAGGGCTGATGAGAAGCCAAGGACAATGGCACTGGGTTTTGATCTTACTTCATGTTCTGGCTTCTAGGGGGCCTAGCCTGTTTGGATGCTCACCTTCCTAGACCTGGATGGAGGGGGGAAGACCTTGGACTTTCCACAGGGCAGGGAACCCTGACTGCTCTTGGGACTGGAGAGGGTGGAGGAGAGGAGTGGGAGGAGGGGGAGGGAAATGCGAGGCTGGGAGGAGGTGTAAATTTTTTTCAATAAAAAAAAAAATAAAAATAAAAAAGATTTTTGAGATCTAACTTGAATCCTGTTGTTTGTAAAGCAAGTACTCAAGCAAATGAATTGCTTTTTCTGTCCCTATTTTTAACTACTGTTTTATATTATTATTTTTAATTGTGGAATAATGTAATTTAATTCATGGTTTTTGATGATTTAAATATTGTTTTCTAAAAGCAAAATCAGAAAGCAGTGCACTCACTTTGTTATAGACTTTCACAGTTGGTTTCAGATGACAACTTGACAAACACATAGAGTTACCTACCAAGAATGAACCTCAGAAGAGCAGACTAACCTCTGGCTAGTGTGTGATTCTTTTCCTTAACATCTATTTGGATAAAACCACAGCAAGAACATTCAGAGTAAAACATAGTATTCTTCCTTTAAATAATACAAAACCTTAATTTAGCAAAGAAAAGTAAGAACATTTATTAATTGGTGGTCCCATAGCTATAGCCAATTATTCTTTCAAAATTAACCATTATTTAATGACTGGGACATGATCATTATTCAGAAAACAATTTTCCAGTTTTATTGTTTTCCCTAGTGAATAATGACACAAATACATGCTACAGTGAAAGAAAATAGCTTTGAGTCTGAACTCAGAATGCTAAGAATGAAAGACACCATACCTCTATATTAAAAAGGTATATGAAGCAGACCAATGACTCTTTGCAATAACTCTTGTAGGTCAAGATATAGGGACAAAAGGGTTTACTTCATGACTCATGAAATATATTTTTTCTTTACTTTTTCTTAAAATTTATCTGGGTTGTGATGTCCTAACCGACAGAAGACTTTTATTTTGTGTTTGGTATTTAATATATTTAACTACATAAATAATAATCAAAATAAATTGGAAACTTATTCCTGGTCATAAAATGTAGTCAGTCAGAAATGTAGATAGTCTATTCCAATTTGTCCACTAAATATTCTGGTAAAAGCTTACTTCTGTTTAAGTGTCTTTAAAATGGAAAGAATCACACAAACCTTCTCCAGTTCATCATAACTGACTGAATTTTCTAGTGACTACTACAAAATTAAATTAAAAGCAGTGCAACTTCGTACTGTGAGCTAGAGAAGAATGCAGAGGATGGGCTAATTCTGTGCCTTCTGGACCTGAGAAAGTGGCTGATGCATTCTATAAGATTTAAAAATTACTCTGTAAAATATTGTATAAATTAACCTAATAATATATATTTTCCTGACTTTTCACATCGGTTCCTCTAGAGTCATGACATTAATCAAGTTGGGATGAACATTCTATTCTTATTTTCAAAAGCCTCAGAACCAAGTTTTACTGGCCCCTTGCAAAATCAGTAATGTTGATATGTAGTAACATGTGATCAACATTCTGTAGTCATCAGTGCTGAGAGATGAGAGCTTCAGGCACAGAAATATTTTGTTCTAATGGTAGGGTAACATCCCCAACAGCTTCTTCAGGTCTAGAGTTGGTAACAGTCTTAGCTTTCACAGTCACCTAAACAGTTATATCTCCTATGCTCTGAAAGTGACTCCTGGACTTGTATATGCCAGCTCCAAATAGCATGAAACCAACTCCAGAAAGGTTTACAACTCTCAGGGAACAAACCTTTAAAAGGGAAGCAAATGGCATTTTCCTTCTGCTTAATCTTTTTCTATCATCAAAAGTTGTACATTAGTCTTAAAATTTTATATGCAGAAACTATTTGTATTGAAAGCAATGTTTTATCAATTGAAATCTTAGTAAGATTTGATTTCTAAATTTCTTATATGCTACTAAATAGTGTTATTGGTTCAGTCCCATACTACACTGAACCCACACTGTAGTGGTCTTAAAAATCCAGAAGACATTCTGACAGGTACCTCTTAATGAAAAATGCCCAACAATTTGAAAATAATAAACCATTTTTTAATAATATAAGTCTTTTTTATATCCTGTCTAAATGGGTAATCTATGTATTTGAGGACTCGTCCCTCATCTATCTACACTGGTGGGATTAGAGGCAAGTACCAGTATACCAAAAAAGCTTTATTTATTTGTCTGTGTATTTGTATGTATGTAATGTGGTTGTGTGCACATGTGCATGCATGAGTATGTGAAGGGAAAAAAAAAACTCTGGTGTTGTTCCTTTGGGTGACCACTTTTTTTTGATGCAAGGTCTCTAACTAAATTGTAAGTAGCTAAGTAGGCTAGTCTGGGTGTTCAGATTGTTCTAGGAATCTAACTGTCTCTACCTCTGAGTGCTGTGATTACAATTGCTAGTTACCACTACTACTGAAAATAGGCTTTTGAGAATCAACTCAATCCTGGTGCTAATGAACAAAAACTTTAGCAAGTGAATTGTTTTTCCCAATCCTATTTTTAAATTACTTTTCTATTTTTAAACATATATTTATTATGTAAACAGTGTTCTACGTGCATATATGCCTGCATGCCAGAAGAGAGTACCACATCTCATTATAGGTGGTTGTGAGCCATCATATGGTTGCTGGGAATTGAAATCAGGACCTCTGTGAGAGACTCCTCATAAACTCTGCTTGTGAATATTTTTGATTCTTCTTGATATAAATATTGAGATAACCTGAAAAGAGCAGACTTCCCTGTAGCCATGTGTGTAACCTTTTGACATCCAATTGGATAAAACCATAGCAAGTACATTTATAATAAAATTGTATTTTAAATTTTTCCTTTAAGTAACCCCAACACTAACCTAGAGCTTCCAGAACAAGAACATTCAGCAGTTTCATGTATTCTTGTCGAACCCCTATATTTCATTCAATATTGCTCATGAGTTCATGAGTGAGGCTTATCTTTATTCAGAAAAAAAATGCCAATTTGAACTTTCTTCCATGTTAATAAGTAATACAAATAGAGGCTAAAATGAAAGACTATAACTTAATAAATTCTGAGTCTGATACTCAGAGAGGTAAGAGAGAAAAACAAAACAACATAACTCTACATTAAGAAGAAATATGAATATGGAGTTATAGGAAAATGAGGAGGAGTCATACAGCTGTTTGAAGAATAATGCACTTTGCCTTGCAACATATTTCCCATTGCCTTTCTAGTTTAAGATTGTATAAACACCTATGTGTGGAAACCTGTCTTCTGTTAACACATGCACTAATATAGTGCTGTATACTTTTCAATAATCAGAATTACACAATATTCCTATTGCATAACTTATTTTATTTAAATGGCTTCATTTATGAAATTATTCAAAGTATTTTTGAGTCATTTGCTATTTGAACAAGAAGACCTTCGACAAATCATTGAGGCAACAAAGGAAGATTGCAGAAATTTATGTATATACGTCTTATTAAAGTTAAAATTGGCTTGCTTAAGCAGAGCTTGGTTCATATATGATATAATAATCAACAAAAAATGGTTAGGAAATTTTAGCAAGTGATGTAGAATGCTATTGAATAAGATCTATTATAAAAAGGAGTAGCACTTCGCCATGGTATGAAGGTGAGAGAATCCACTTTTACCTTTGGAACATTTCTTCCAAATACCATGGGCTAACAATCATCTCACATCTAATGTTACTAATCCTGTATGTAGGCTATATCTTCCAATGAATTGCAGAAGTTATACTGAATAACTAATAAAAGTCATTCTTTGTTGTAAGGACATTTACCTTTTGTATTAATTTTTTGAGGGCAACTTTGACATCTTTATTTCTCAGGCTGTAGATCATGGGATTCAACATAGGCACAACAATGGTATAAAACACAGACGACAATTTACTTTGTCCCAGGGAGCTGACTGATGGTGGCTGAAGATACATGAAAGCTAAAGAACCATAGAAAATAGCAACAGCCAAGATGTGGGAGCTACAGGTGCTAAAGGCCTTGAGTCTTCCCCCAGTGGAATGAATGTTGAGGATGCTGACAATGATGAAGATGTAGGAACTAAGGATGGTCATAGCTGGTAAAAAAATGTTAAATGAACCAAGGGACCATAATAGTACTTCATTGATAAAAGTACTAGAGCAAGAGAGCTCTAGTAATGGGAAATAATCACAGAAGTAATGCCTTATTATATTAGCCTTACAAAAAAGCAATCTTATCATGAAGATAGCATAAACAGTGGAACTAAGAAATCCTATACCAAATACCGCAGCAATCATCCACAAACAGACTTGATAGGACATGGTTACATTGTAAAGTAAAGGATTAGAGATAGCCACATAGCGGTCATATGCCATTACAGCCAACATGTAACATTCTGCAACAGTAAAAACACAGAAGAAGTAGAACTGAGCCATGCATTCTGAATAGGAGATGACATTCTTATCTGTCACAAAGTTCACCAGCATTTTGGGAGTAATTACAGTTGACTGACAGCAGTCAATAAGGGACAGACTGCTGAGTAAATAATACATGGGTGTGTGAAGCTGAGAACTAAACAGAATCAAGATGATCATGCCTAGATTTCCAACAACTGTAACCAAATAGACTCCTAGAAAGATGAGGAAAAGTGGCAGTTGAAGTTCTGGATTATCTGTTAACCCATCAAGGATGAATTCAGTCACTGAGGTGTGATTTACTTCTTCCATTCTCTTCTGGAAACTCGACGTGAGAAGAAAATTTTATATAGAAGAAAGTGTCCATTCTCCTATCAATCAGTAAATTTTGAAACAGAATTTAAATTTTTAAGTATCCTCAATCAGCTGTCAACCTATTTTCTAGCCAAGTAGTCAGAGATTTTGTAGTCCTGGAAAAAAGAGGTATGCAAAAAATAATCAATCAGATGATTGCATACTTGTGACTTTGTCATAAGAACTCTGTGTATATGTATCCACCTCCTACCAATTGTAAACCATTCTAGCACCTCTTATTGAGTGTTTCAAGTATTTGTCATATCTTAGTAATAGCACCTCTTTTTTGGTAGAAAATGTTTTATATGTGGTAACTTAAAAACATTATGAAAAGACTTCAATAGCAAACTCAAATCAATGGCAGATAAATATAAGCATTGGATAAAATTAATTAATAAATAAGCTTACACATCTATGCTGTTTTTCTTAGTTAAAATTTTGCATTTTGTTTGCTATGTCACATTATAGCTTTCATTATATATTTTTTTTCAAGAATGTTTCTACTCTATGGATAACACTGTTTATTTAAAACAAGGGCTCCCAGACTGGACTAAAATTCACAATCCTTTGCCTATATATTCCCATGTTTCAGGGTAAATTTTTAAACAAAGCTTCAGTCAGTATTTCAAATAATTCATTTTAGCCTTTTCATCTGCTAAAAGTATCCTATGAAACTCCACCTAAATATAACATTTAAGAAATATATCCTTTTATGTCTTAAGGACTTTGTTCCCTTGGGTTCATTGACTACCTTGTGTTATTGGGTTCCATCATTTGAATGTGGAGTTGTTAGCCAGTGAGATCTCAATAACTCTTGGAAAAATCACAGGCTCTTATCGATGCTATTGTCTTTCTAGAGCTCAATGGAAAGACCTTGTTGTTGAAGGTACCCTGTACTTGGGCACAGAACTTGGAGATATCATGATATTACTGGCCTGGAAATGTCATTCTTATTGGCTACTTTCACAGTACTGGGCATAATCTCAGACACTACCAGAGGAGAAAAATGCTCAAAAATCTTATTCAGCTCAGCACCTTGTGAGCTATAAAAACATATGGACTGCAAAACAATCTAATTGTTACATTAGTGGCATGAACATATAGGAATATTGAACAATTTTCTTTTTTTTTTTTTTTTTTTTACAATTTTCTGCTCCACAAGATAAAACCTTTATATGACAACATTGTCATACTAAGAACCTCTTGATCTTGATGCCCATAAATGCATTGCATTTGCTTATGAAAGTTTCAGTTGCTTATTTTTTAATTATTTTGTATAAATATTCCGTGTTCACAATGACATTTTTGCTGCTGTTATATTATCTATTGAGCAAAGCACTATGAATCTAAACAAAAATTCTGATTACTTTAATTATTAATACTTGAGTCACATTTTTTTCATTAAGCTATGATATACTTTCTCTTTGCTGATATACTGTTTGAAGCCTGTTTTGTCTTACATAAAGGCATCACCAAAAGCTTTGTATTTGTTAATCTTGGTATGCCAATTATCACCATATTTTGATTTTATTAACATATGTCTTTTTATTAAGACATATTTTAATTAATTTTTAATATTTTAAAAAATTAATAGAAGAAATTATGAACAAGTTAGCACAAAATAGCAAAATTCAAGCTAAAAGCTAAAATAACATAGACAGTTCTTATATTTTATGCAGTTCTGAGAGAACCTGAAGAAAATTCTGATAAGAGAAGAACTCACCATAGAAGTGTTTTAATACTTGACATGGTAAAAAGAAAAAAGAAGAAAGAAAAAAAACACTAAGGCTCACAGAGATGTGCAAAGGGGTCTCATAATCCAATGAAAGGATTTCATATAAAAAAGTCATAGCTTTTAAGACATTATTATAGTACGTAAACAAACTTTGTCTACTTTGGATTACTTAAGAATTGACAGTTAAAGTAATTATAGAATAATGTTAAAAAATGTGTGTCTTAAAAAGTAACAATAAGAGAGTCTGAAAACTCTGGAGATATGTAACATTCAGTACAAAACTTTCTTCTTGAATCCCTCTGTATGTAACAGTCATATAGAGTATTAGCAAGTATTTTCATTTCATTTATAAATAGTATATTTATTATCATTATTAACTGTGTTTGTTTAAATGGTATGCATGTGCATTGGTGCATGTCATGGCACACATGTGAAGACAACAGAATGGCTTTGGAAAGTTTCTTTAATCCTTCAACCATGTAGATTCTGAGGACTGAATGCAGGTTATCAGCATTGCTTGCAAGTGCGTTTACCCTCTGAGTCATCTTGTCTGTCCAGTGAGAACTCTAATTTCTAAGAGAATAATGTATGTAGTAACTTTTCTATCAGATGTAAAACTACTTTGAATATGAAATATGAATTAATTTAATTTCCAATTTGTTATTCATCAAAATTAACTAAAATAATTCAAATAATAATAAAATTTACCAATGCTAAATTAAAACATGTATATGAAGAGACTAAACCTTGCTGCAGTTTTTTATAGTCTTAGACTTAGTCCCAAGAGAAAGCTGAGTCTCCACAAAACAGCTCCAATTTTATTTTTGACTTTTCTCAAAGTAACATCCACAGCTATAGATAATTTGTTCATATTCTATTTCAAGATTTATTGAATATTATCATTATATCAACTTTCCATATTCTAGACTCACTTAAAATATTAATCAATTACACCATTTAAGACATTATCATTACCTCATCTCTCGTCCTTGTATTTGAAAGTTATGCTATGTTATAGATAGACTAGTAGCTTATTAAACCATTAAATATATTCAAAATTATATATACAACTCTTAAATTTAGTTAATTATAGAACATTTTACTCCATGCTAAACTTGATGATTATGAATCACTTCGGGAAACTTGTAGAGATCTGTACTGCATAAAGTATAAGTATAAAATTGTACAGTCATAAAAACACAAAATGTTCTAGCACTTGGGAGGCATTAAAATAAGTAAACTCAGTCTAATACTATGCTTCCAAGACAGTTTCCAGCATTTTTCCCTACCCATTTTTGCTTTTCCTTAGCTCTCTCTCATTCTCCATTTCCATCTAAATATATCTGAATTACAAAGGTAATGACAATGTCCTCAGGTCATTGCAGAAGTAAAGTTAAAGTGACATACAATCTGATTTAAAGAACTCACCACCTAAATCTGGAGTTTTGCATAAATTTAGTGGAATTGGACTCCAAATATGAGATAAAATTTGCATTTAAAAATAAAGATGACAGGTAAAGGCAGTAAATTTGTAATTTAAATGATTAATACTACATACTGATAGTCTTAGGCTCAGTACAAATACGTACTAAACTCATAGTAATGTTGTACAATAAGTAAAAATTTGAGCTAATGAACAATCATAAAATTTGGAAAGACATCACTTCTTTTGAATTAATGATATGATGCTAATTATTTTATATTTTTATCTTTAATAACATGTTTTACTATATAATTATTCAAATGTCTTTAGATTCAATTTGGTTATCTAAAAATTTCTTTTGACTACAAAGAAGCTTATGGTCCCCAATGATCATCAGGATGAATATTAAATGTAAAACATGTCATATTTAAGCTTAGTTGTTTCAAATTATTTGCATAACCAAAGCTAGTTTAATGGGGCTATGCATTTTGTAATGTAGAAGAAAGGTCTAATCTTTTCATTGAACTTAATTGCTTGAATTACCATCAGCCTAATAGAAATCACAGATTAAGAGAGTTTTATGGAGTCTAACACTATGAAAGTTTTTCTTTTTGGAGGTTATCTTGAGCCAGATATTATACATTTCCCAGGGTAAGATGTATTTCTTGTGGCCAGCATGCCTTCCAAATTAATTCAAAGACAAAAATAACTATGGAAATGTTTCCAAAGAAAAATAAATTTCTTAAAAAAAATTAAGACTTACTAGGGTATATATAAACTATGTGGTAAACTATTTCTTCATGTGCAAGAAACACCCAAACCTAAATCCTTACTAGGTCAAGGTAGTCCATGCATCCCTGAATAATGTAAAAGTAAATGAAAATCTGGAACATCATTTATACATAAGCAGTGATTGAACTGTGATAACAATTTGAATAAGATATGCAATACACATTACAGATCAAAGGCATGCAATTAGAATATCAGGAAAAAATCAGTATATGCTGAGGAGCTGAGTTTAGTCCTCATTCTCCTGTGGAAAACTTGGTGGTTACCATCAGAAAGCATGGACCACTTCTACTTATCCCATTAAGCAATAATTATAACACAAATATCTATGTATTCAAGAATTTGGAAACACTGTTATACATGGATGCATGCCATCTGTGTGGTAAAGATAATGACAGTTGTCCCCCCGAAAGAGATACAATGACAAATCAAAAAGTCATCCAGAAAATATGTTTTCTTACATAATGTGATGATATCTTGGGACTTTATTATATGCTAAGGAAGTAAATGGAGAGAGCTTCATTTAGTGTGTGACATCTATGATATTTAAGTATGTTAATATTAATTGAAATAAAGAAATTAAGAACTTATTCCTAGGCATAAAATGTGTTCAGGCAGTGATGTAGACAGACGATTCGAATTTTTTTGGCAAATATTTGTTTCCCTTAGAATCATCATAAAATTGAACTGACTTGCCCATCTTACTGAATAATAAAAATTACACCATTAATAACTGAATAAATGCATCTAGTAAGTAGTATAGTACTTTCACAGTGGTTCCTCTAGAAGCATGAATACTCTCTTTTCCTCCAAGAGTCTCAGCACAAATTATGCTTCCCACCCACACACTCTCTAATACTGATGTGCTCAGCATTGTGCAGTCATCACTGCTGAGGTACCAGGGCCCTGTGCTTAGTCTCTGAAATACTTTCGATGTTGAAGTAATGACAGGCTAACAACCCTAAAATTTTCTTTTGCTCTAGAGTTGGTAACAGTCTCACCTTTTGCAATCACCTGAGCAGTTTTGCCTCCTATACTCTGAAGGTTTACCTTAGAATTATATATGCCAACACCAAATAAAGTGATCACACAGTCTCCAAGGACTTCCAACTCTCGGGAAAAAAAAACCTTGAAAGGTAAACAAATGCCATTTCCCAACAGGTTAATCCTTTTCTGTTATCAAAAACAACCTCCATTGGTGGTAAAGATTTATTTAGAGGTGCCACCTAAATTAAAAACAATATTTTGATAAGTGAAATCTCAATAGATTGAAGATTTTACATATCTTATGCTACTAGTGCTGTTGTTTCCAGCACACATTATACGGAGCTGGTCTAAAAGTCAGAAGAGAGTCTGACATATCTTATTGAGAAGCTGTTAGAGAATTTAAAATAATAAACTAATTTCTGTTTCAGAAAAGTTTGCTATTATATCATATCCAACTCAGCAATTTGTATATTTGAGGACTCAAGCCTCATCTACCCAAGTAGGTGAGATTATAGGCAATCAATCATCAATGTATGGGGAAACTTTATTTATTTGTCTGTGTATATCTACGTATGTAAATAAGTTGCATGTGCATGTATATGCATGAGTATTTGAAGGGCAAAGACCAGTTTTGATGTTCCTCAGACGGTCCACATTTTTGGATGCAAGGTCTCTTACTAGACTGAAATTAGACAATTAGCTAGTCTATGTGACTAATTTGTCCTAGCATTATACCAGTCTTTATCTCCCAGTTTGGGTCTGGATTTGCTAGTATTCATCCCTGGTTTTTAATAAAGATTTTTGAGATTCAACTTCAATCCTGTTGCTTGTAAAGCAAGTACTCAAGCAAATTAATTAATTTTTTCTGCCCCTATTTTTAACTTACTGTTTTATATTATTATTTTATTATTGGTGGATTATGTAATTTAATATGTGACTTCTTGATGATTTAAATATTGTTTTCTAAAAGCAAAATCAGAAGCAGTGCACTCACTTTGTTATAGACTCTCACAGTTGGTTTCAGCTGACAATTTTACAAACACATAGAGTTACCAACCGAGAATGAACCTCAGAAGAGCATACTAACCTCGGTCTTGTGAGTGAATCTTTTTCTTAACATCTAATTAGATAAAACCACAGCAAGAATATTCAAAGTAAAACATAGTATTCTTCCTTTAAATAATACAAAACCTTAATTTAGCAAAGGAAATCAAGAACATTTATAATTCGTTCTCCCCTAGCTATACCATTTTTTCATTCAAAATTAACCATAATTTAATGAATTGGACATGATCATTATTCAGAAAACAATTTTCCAGATTTATCTTTTTCCCTAGTGAATAATGATACAAATACATGCTACAGTGAAAGAAAGTAGCTTTGAGTCTGAAACTCAGAATGGAAAGAATGACAACATAGCTTTATATTAAGAAGATATATGAGGCAGACCAATGACTCTTTGCAATGAACACTTGCACATAAAGATATATAGAGAAAAGGGTTTACTACATGACTCACTGAGTCATAGTACAGCTTCCATGAAAAGATATTTTTACCTTCTATTCTTCTCTTTTTTTTCTTTACTTTTTGTTAAAATTTATCTGGGTTGGGTGGGGCAGGTCTGCAAAAGAATAGGGCAGATATGCAAGAACAGAAAATGAATGGAATCAAAGGTATGAAGTGAAGGACACAAAGAATAAATAAAAAGAAAAATAAAAAGAAGAAGACATATAAATATAGAATTATAGGTAATTGAGGAGGGATATATATCATAGTATGAAGATTATTGCATAAATAACCACAAAAATGTATAACACCTCCATTTCTGTGTCATGTTGTCATTCTAGTTTAAGATAGTAAAAATACCTTGTGGGTAGGAGTATAAGAGACAGTGTCCTTGGCCTTCATGTAAACTATTATAGTGCTGAATACTGTTCAAAAATCAGTTACACAAAGTTCATATTGCATAACTTATTTTTAATCATTTTTATTCTGAATTTAATTGAGCTATACATTTTTTTCCTGCTACCTTCCTTCTCCCCTCTCCATCTACCTTCTCTCATATTTCCCATGCTCCCAATTTACTCAGGTTATGTTCTCTTTTTCTACTTCCCATGTAGATTAGATCCATGTATGTTTCTCTTAGGGTTTTCATCATTGTCTAGGTTCTCTGGGATTGTGAATCGTAGGCTGGTTTTCATTGCTTTATATCTAAAAGCTACTAATGAGTATATATGATATTTGCCTTTCTGTGACTGGGTTACCTCACTCAATATGATGTTTTCTAGATCCATCCATTTTTCCTCAAATTTCAATATGTCATTTTTTTTCTGCTGTGTAGTATTCCATTGCATAAATGTTCCACATTTTACTTATTCATTCTTCAGACAAGGGTCATTTAGGTGTTTCCAGTTGCTGGTTATGACAAACAATGCTGCTATGAGCATAGTTGAGCACATGTCCTGTGGTATGATTGAACATCCTTTGAGTATATACCCAAAAGTTATATTGCATGGTTATGAGAAAGGCTGTTCCCTAATTTTCTGAAAAATGCCATACTGTTAGCCAAAGGAGCTGAACCAGTTTAGACTCCCTACAGTAATATAGGAGTGTTCCTTTTACCCCATATCCTCCCCAGCATAAGTTGTCATCAGTGTTTTTGATCTTGGCCATTCTTACAGGTGTAAGATGGAATCTCAGAGTTGTTTTGATTTGCATTTCTCTGATAGTTAAGGACGATGTGCATTCCTTAGGTGTCTTTCAGTCATTTTAGATTCCTCTCTTGATAGTTCTTGTTTAGGTCTGTACTCCATTTTTCTTATTAGAATATTTATTCTTTTGATGATCAATTTATTTTTGTGTTCTTTGTGTATTTTGGAGATCAGTCCTCTGTCTGATGTGGGGTTGGTGAAGAATTTTTCCATTCTATAAGCTGCTTTTTTGTCTTGTTTACCATGTCCTTTGCTTTACAGAAGATTTTCAGTTTTATATGGTTCCAGTTATTTGTTTCTCTCAGTGTCTGTGCTACTAAGATTATATGTAGGCGTGTTCTCCTGTGCCAGTGCTTGCAAGTATACTTCCCACTTTCTCTTTTGTGATAGTCAGTGTCATTGCCTTTATGTTGAGGTCTTTGATTCATTTGACGTGTTTTATGCATAGTGATAGATATGGATCAATTTTGATTCTTCTACATGTTGATATCCAGTTATACCAGCACCATTTCTTAAGTATGCTATCTTTTTTACATTTTATATTTTTTGCTTCTTTGTCAAAATTCATGTGCTCATAGATATGTACATTAATATATTGGTCTTTGATTTGGTTCCATTGGTTCTCTTGTCTATGTTTATGCTAATACCACACTGTTTTCAGTACTGTAGTTCTGTAGAGTGTTTGAAGTCAGGGATTGTGATTTCTCCAGAAGTTCTTTTATTGTAAATTGTGTGGGCTATTCTGGTTTCTATGCTTTTCCATATGAAGTTCAGTACCGTTCTTTCAAGGTCTGTGAAGAATTTTACTGGAATTTTGATGGGCATTGCATAAATCTGTAGATTGCTTTTGGTAAGATTGGCATTTTTAGTATGTTAATTCTACCTACCCAAAAGCACAGGAGAGCTTTCATTTTATGATGTCTTCTTCAATTTCTTTCTTCAAAGATTTATAGTATCTATCATATAGATCTTCCACTTATTTGGTTAGTGTTACTCCAAGATATTTTATTGTATTTGTGATTATTATAAAGGGAGATTATTCTCTGATTTCTGTCTCAGCCTATTTATCATCTGTGTAAAGGAGGGTAACTGATTTTTTTATGTTAATCTTGTATGTTGCTGCATATCTGTAAGTTTTTATGAGTTATAGAATTTCCTTGGTGGAATTTTGAGGTCACTTTTGTAAACTATCATATCATCAGCCAAACAGTGAAAGTTTCTTTTTTCCCGATTTGTATCCACTTGGTCTCCTTTTGTTGTCTTATTATTCTAGCTATGTCCTCAATAACTATATTGAATAGATATGGAGAAAGTGGGCAACGATGTCTAGTTCCTGATTTTAGTGGTAGTGGTATTGTTGTTACAATTTTTCCATTTAGTTTTATGTCAGTTGTTGGCTTGGTGAATATTGCCTTTTTTATATTCAGGTATGTTCCTTGTATCCCTGCTCTCTCCAAGATCTTTATCATGAAGGAATGTTGGAGTGTAGGAGGTCCTTCTGTTTGTGTGTTGCTTTCATTGGTTAATTAATAGAGAAACTGCTTAGCCTGATGGGCAGAACATAGATAGGCAGAGAAGACAGAACTGAATTCTGGGAGAAAGAAAGCAGAGAGAGAGAGCTGCCATGCAGCTGCCAGTCTCTGCAATAACAGCAGGAAAAAAAGCTGTGTCAATTTAAAATGAGGCTTCCTGGGCCCTGCCACCAGTGCAAACTCCATCTATGGAGCATTTGTGGGCCTGAGTATTTCTGTTCCAACTCAGGATCAGGAAGAAAGTACTTTGAGACCATGCCAATGGCTCGGCACTCCCCACCTGGGCAGGCTGTGGGATCAGGTCTACTAGGCGCACACAAGCAGGAGAGCATGGAAAATTTCTGCAGCCATGCACAGAGATGTTTCTAGGCTGCAAAATACTGTGCATTGCAGATTTGGCTTAACTCAGATACAAAGAGTTTATGTACTTCAGGCTCATTCTCAGAGTTAAATTGCTGAGTGCGGCTCCTACCTGGAGGCCCCAGAGCTAGCAAAATTGGTACGTCCACCATTTTAAAATTGGAGAGATGTGGAGCCAACATCCAGAGTAGCTGCAACCAAGCTGCTTAGCATTTTAAAAGCTCTTCAAGACAGTAGAGAATTAAAGACAATGCAATAGGAAAGAATCAGATATAAAAGACCTAAATAGGTCATAGTGTTAGATAAACGTACATAGGCTTGGGAGAGAGATGAAAAAGAGTATAATATGTCATAAAAATAAAGTTAATGCTTATAAAAGGGTAAAGTCTTTAAAGAGACAGAGTAAAGTAATAGAGTAAAAATGAGCCACATAAAATGAAAAATTCACAGAGAATCTAGATTGTGTATGTTATTGTGTTATTTTTAAATTTTTTGACTATGAAGGAGCTAAGTACAGAGAGGTGTTTCGTTGTATGGGCTGGTAAGATAAACCAGCATATATATTATAAGGGTATCATAACTTCAGAATTGGGTCTAAGGACACGTTGCTTGGGAAATAAGGTTCTTATTTTGTTTTCACAGAGGATGAGACCCTGTGAATTCCTTCTAGACAAATATGGTATGATAGACCACACTCTCCTGAAAGATTGCCATAAACACCCTCAAAAACATACTTTGCTCAACTGCCAACTGAGATGAACCTAGCATACAGGATACATCATGAAAGAACTGATTAAGAACACTCCCATACAGCACGAAGTAGTTTGGAGAGAAATAACTGTGTACATATTCCCAAATATTGTTTATAAATGTTCTTTTACATTTAAAAGGGTATATGGAATAGATACTAATAATTTGCATTGGTATGGATCTTGCTTTATTGATATGAATTTAAGGTCAATTTTGTTTTATGTATATGTATTTCTGATATTGATTAAGGTATTGTAATTGTGTAGCTTATTTAAAATGTAATGTATAATTAGAAAATATAGGTTGTTAATGGATAATCGATAATAGTCAAGCTTGTAGTCATATTAGTTAGATTTTCTAGATATATAGAGATATATTTCACTTAGACAGGCATTCTTCATATCTTTCAAAGACTACACAATATGACATTTAAAATGGTTTAATAACTTAGTGCTTTTTATGACAATGAAACATGTCTGCTCCTGGCAGCACCAATCTACTTCAAGCAGAAAATGGGCATCCAAGAGGCTCCTTATGGAGTTGGTTAGCCATTCGGGCAAGAAACTGCTCCTTTTGTACTGATGCATAAACTAGACATGAAGAACCTGCAGAGAGATGACTGTTAAACTTGCCTAAAGGTGAGATGATCCTTTGGAGTTCCTATTTCATAAAAGAGTCTGTGAGACATTCTTCAGGAAAAAGAAGAAAGTCATTAAACTGTCTTTTAAATTTCCTGCTTCATGGAAATGTCTGATGGATACTATGGGCCTGTAGGCTGAAGATGGATGCTCCAACAGTACAAAGTTTGGGTGACTGTCCAGGCAGCAAGATGTCTCTGTCAATTCTAGAGTTTTGGAAGTTGCTTACATTGCCCTTCTTGTTTACTTAGGTGATAGTATATCCTTCTGAAGTCTTTGATGGAGTTGAAGAATAGATAGACATGGTTTTCCTTTGTTATGATAAAAGATAAAATAGATATAAATATTGTAACTATAATTCTTGCTTGATAACTGTTTATATAATTTTACTATATTAAAATTAAAGCCTTCCTTTCCTTTTTAAACATAAAGGGAAATTGGTTTAGGAGGTCCTTCTGTTTCTCTGTTACTTTCATTGGTTAATTAATAAAGAAACTGCTTGGCCTGATAGGGCAGAACTTAGATAGGCAGAGAAGACAGAACTGAATTCTGGGAGAAAGAAAGCAGAGATAAAGAGAGAGAGAGAGAGAGAGCCACCATGTAGCTGCCAGGTCAGATATGCTAAATCTTTCCCCGTAAGCCACAACCTCAAGGTGAATACAGATTAATAGAAATGGGTTAGATCAAGATGTGAGAGTTAGCCAATAGGAGGCTAGAGCTAATGGCCAAGTAGTGTTTTAATTAATAAAGTTTTTGTGTAATTATTTTAGGGGTTAAGCTAGCTAGGTGACCGGGAAGACCAAGCAGCCCACTTCTTCTACAACAATGTTGTACTTTATTGAAGCCTTTTTCAATATCTAATGATATGATCATGTGGTTTTTATTCTTTAGTTTGTTTACATGGTGGTTACTTTTACAGATTTTCGTATTTTGACCCATTCTTGTATCTCTGGGTTGAAGCTGACTTGATCATGGTGGATGATTTTTCTGATGTGTTTTTGGATTAGAATTGCCAGTATTTTATTGAATATTTTTGCATCAATATTCATGAGTGAGACTGGAATGTAATTCTTTTTCTTAGTAATGTCTTTATGTGGTTTTGAGTATCTGGGTAATTGTAGTTTCATAAAAAAGAGTTGGGTAATGTTTGTTCGCTTTTTATTGTGTTGAAAATTTTGAGAAATATTGATATTAGTTTTTTGAAAACCTTGTAGAATTCTTAGCTGAAACCATTTGGTCCTGGGCTTTTTTGGTTTAGAAAATTTTGATGACTGTTTCTATTTCTTTAGCAGTTATAGATCTATTTAATTTGTTTTTCTGGTCTTGATTTAATTTTGGTAAGTGATATTTATCAAGAAAGTTGTCCATTTCTTTCATGTTTTCCAATTTTGTGGAATATAGTTTTTTAAAATATAACCTGATGACTCTCTGGATTTCCTCCATGTCTGTTATTATGTCTCCCTTTTCATTTTGTTAATTTGGATATTCTCTGTCTGCCTTTTAATTAATTGGATAAAAGATTGTCTATTTTGTTGATTTTCTCCAAAAACCAATCTTTTGTCTCATTGATTCTTTGTATTTTTTTGTTTCTATTTTGTTGGTTTTAACTCTCAATTTGATTATTTCCTGCCATCTAGTTCTTCTGGGTGAGTGTGCTTCTTTTTGTTCTAAAGTTTTCAAATGTTCCGTTCATTCACGAGTGAGGGATTTTTCCAACTTTTTGATGTAGGCATTTAGTTCTATGAACTTTCTTCTTAATACTACTTTCATTATGTTCCATGTATTTGGGTATGTTGTATGATAGAAAGTCTTTAATTTCTTTATTTATTTCTTCCTTGACTCATTGAAGATTCATGTAAGCATTGTTTAATTTCCATGTACTTTCTGGAATTAGTATTGCTATTGAATTCCAATTTTAAGCCATGATGATCTGACAAAATACATGGTTTATTTCAATTTTTTGTATCTCTTGAAGCTTGAGGCTTGTTTTGTTACCTAGTATGTCTTCAGTTTTTGAGAAGGTTCCCTGAGATGCTGAAAAGAAGGTATATTCTTTTATGTTTGGATGGAACATTCTATAAATGTCTGTTCATAACTTATTTTAATTGTTTAACTTACAGAAATAGGAAAATTATTTTATGAGCAATTTTCAAATTGATCAAGAAGGCCATCTACAAAACATTGAAAAAAATCATGGAATATTGAAAAAAATTATTTATTCCCAACTTAATAGAAGAGATAAGTCAGGCTTACCAAAACAAAACTGAGTTCATATGTGTAAATATAAACAACCACAAAAAGGATTTAGGAAATTTTCTGCAGGGGATATAGGATTAATTCTGTTTACACAAGACAGTAGCAATTGGCCATGGGTATGAAGGTGAAAATCTACTTTTAACTTTGGTACATTTCTTTCAAAAAATCTTGTATTAACAATAATTCATACCTAAAGTTATTAATTCTTATTTGTAGACTGTATTCTTCTACAAATTTCAGAAGTTATTCTCTATTGCTAATGAAAACTATTCTTTGCTGAGTGGAAGTTTATCTTTTACATTAGCTGTTTTAGAGCAAGTTTGACATCTTTTATCTCAGACTGTATGTAGATCATGGGAATAAATATTGGCATAATTGGTATAAAATACAGGTGACAGTTTACTTTAACACAAGTAGCCCTCTGATGATGGATGAAAGTACATGAAAGCTGTAGAACCAAAAAAGACAACAACAGCCAAATCCCAGGAATCATATGGTGGCTTACAAGCATCTGTAATGAGATCTGGTGCCCTCCTCTGGCGTGCGGGCATACATGGAGGCAGAATGTTGTATACATAGTAAATGAAAAATCTTTAAAGAAAAAAACAAGAACTCTGAATCTAATCTTTGTTTAGCTTTTCCCCCCCTGACTATTATCTATAACAAATTGTAAACAACACTCTAAACAAAGACAAACATTCATAACTCAATTTATGGGAATTTTCACATAGTTTTCATGGATATTTCCTGCTAATTGGGGTCACTGAAAATCTTATGAGGACCCAAATAAAATTTAGGATTATGATCAAGTCCTGACTTGAGTATTTTGTGAGACTGGAGCATGTCAGCCAGCATTCTGTTCTGCATGTAGAACAGAGAGGAAACTGCTAACAGATATTTTTCAGAGTGTCTTCCTTAATAATACCTGATTTTTCTAACCAAGAATGAATCCACAGCTTCTCATTTCCTGTAGCAATAAAAGCAAAACCTCTTCTCCAAAGAAACGTTTATTTTTATTTAAATTTTGAAGTCAAGGCATTTTCAAAATACATAGGTTGTATGTATTTTGAAATGCAAGAACATTTATAATCAAATGTCTTTTAGCCATTGATACATTTTTATCAACAAGGGCAACACAATAAAACACAGTATCCATGTTCTCTGTGTATTTTCTATCTTCATATAGCCTTTATTTTAATCTATTTTCTTTATTTTTATTTCTTTATTTTGTTTTTTGAGACAGGGTTTCTCTACATACCTTTGGCTGTGGTGGATCTCATCTGTAGACTAGAATGTATTCAAACTCACTTAGATCTTCCTGTCTCTTTCACTCATACACCACCACATGCAACTCTTTATTTTATTTTTAAGGACTTTTTTTATCCTTTCTCTTTCTCCCAAGCTTATGTATATTTTTAAAAATACTGTAAACCATTTAGAGGGTTTTTTTCTGTCTAAATACTTATCTTTTTCTGAGCTCATGAGTTTTTAATCTGCTAAGCAGCATGGCTAGGATTAAAGTTGCAATTTTGGTGGCTGGCTCTGCCTCATTCCTTAACTTTGTGAGAGTCTAACTTCATGGCAGACATACAGGTAGAGATATGTTTATTGCCACTGCTTTGTAGAATTTCTAGGCCATTGGCACCACCAAAAAGCATGCTGTCAGCTGCTCATAAACACCATTCAAGTATTGGTGACAGAGCCTCTTAAAAGAGCTATATTTGCTGCTAAATCTGAGTCAGGAAACCTCTCTTAAAGGAGCCATGCCTCTACTTCCCTCCATCAAACAGAGCCCATCTGAGAAAATGCTGTCATCAAGAAGTGTTGCTTAACACTCTTCTTTTCTGTCCAGAATCCCCTCTCAAGCACTCTCAGGTATTATGTGAATATATTTGCTGATCTTTGGGTGCCACTTGTAGCACCATTTTCTCAGGTGGGTTCTGTTTGCTAGAAGAAAGCAGAGGCATGACTCGTTTGAAAGAGGCTTCCTGACACTGCATTAGTGGCAAATATCTCACAGTTCTTTTAAGATACCCTATCACCAAACACTTAAATGTTGTCATATGCATGCCATCACAACAAACGTGACATTCTGCAACTAGAGGATAACATTCTTCTCTTTCACAAAGTTATCCAGCATTTTGGGAGTAATGATAATAAACTGATAACAGTCAATAAAGGACAGACTGCTGAATAAATAATACATGGGTGTGTGAACCTGAGAACTAAACAGAATCAAGATTGTAGTACCCAGGTTTCCCACCATTCTAATAACAGATTTCTAGGAAGGTAAGGATCAGTTGCAACTGGAGCTCTGGAGCTCCCTTCTTTTTTCAAATAATTTGGAAGCCTAAAAACATGAGTTGCAGAAAGAGCCATTTCATAGTGGTCAATACAATTTTTAGCTATGATTCAACAGTGATTATTGATTCTTCCAGTTCATCACAAATTCAGCTTCTGTTTCTAGAAATTTAGGTTGGGCATTCAGAAAGCTGAATTGGATTCCAAAGCAGCATATTAGAAAGTAAAAAGGAAAGCCATCCTTATATATGCATATTTATAAAAATATGATGGAGTCTATAGAAAATTCAGAATATGTTAATAATATCTATTAGAAGAAAATAACAATAAAAACAACTTAAAGATTACAAGAGTCTTACAAAAGTTCAATTGAATGATAACAAATTTTACTTAGTCACTGAAAACTTTCCTTTTCTGTGGGTCTGTGGTTTAAATAAAAATTGGGTCTGATAATCACATTGGTATTAATTGTTTAATCCATAATTGCTTTTGCTTTCTAGGATCCTTTGGTATTCCCTATGAATTTTAATATTGTCTTTGTATTTCTGTGAAAATGTCATGGGGATTGGTAATGCAATGAATGTAAATGGCTTTTAGTATTACACCAAATGAACTTTAGCACTATCATTTGTTGAATATGCTTTATTTTTTGCCTTTTTTCCATTTTATATTTTTGTATCTTTGTCAAAAATCATGTGTGTGTGAAACAATACCAGGTCTTTGATTATGAGTCCAATGATCCTCCTGTCTTTGTTTATGCCAGTACCAGGCTGTTTTCATTACTGTAGCTCTATTGTCTGAGGTTTCTGTACCACCAGTTCTCCAAGCCGTTTAGCACCACAAAACCACACAGCGGTCTACAATTGGTCCATTAGCTCAGACTTCTTATTAACTCTTACAGCATATATTAGCTGTATATTCTTATTTGTATATTATGGTCTGTATTAGCCACATGGCTTGGTACCTTTTTCAGCGAGGTGCTAGATATGGATCTATTTTCATTATTCTACAAGTTGACATCCAGTTATGCCAGCACCATTTGTTAAAGATGCTTTCTTTCTTCCATTGTATAATTTTAGCTCCTTTGTCAAATATCAGGTGTTCATAGGTTTGTGGATTAATATCCTGGTCTTCGATTCTATTCCATTGGTCAATATCTTTGTTTTTATGCCAATACCAAGCTGTTTTCATTACCGTAGCTCTGTAATAGAGTTTGAAGTCAGGGATGGTAATGCCTCTGGAAGTACTTTTATTGCATAGGATTGTTTTGACTATCCTGGGTTTTTTGTTTTTCCATATAAAGTTGACTACTGTTCTCTCAAGGTCTGTGAAGAATTTTGTTGGGATTTTGATGGGAATTGTATTGAATTAACCCAATTAAAAAATAGGGTACCGAACTGAAGAGAGAATTGGGAATATACCCAAGAAATGCCCAATCATACTACAAAAGCATTTGTTCAACTATGTTCATAGCAGCACTATTTGTAATAGCCAGAACCTGAAAACAACCTAGGTGCCCCTCAACAGAAGAATGGATAAAGAAGGTGTGGCACTTAATACACTTTAGAGTTCTACTCAGCGGTAAAAAAACAATGACATCTTGAATTTTGCATGCAAATGGATGGAAATAGAAAACACTTTACTGAGTGAAATAACCCTGACCCCAAAAGATGAATATGATATGTACTCACTCATAAGTGGATTCTAGCCATAAACAAAGGACATTGATCCTATAATTCATGATCCTAGAGAAGCTAAATAAGAAGGGGAACCCAAAGAAAAACAATTATTTATTCTCCTGGATATCGGAAGTAGACAAGATCACTGGGCAAAAGTTGGGAGCACGAGGGTGGGGGTGGGTTGGGGAAAAGAGGGGATGGGGGAGAGAAGGGAGAAGGGGAGGGTTGTAGAGAGCTTGGGGAAATGGGATGGTTGAGAGGGAGGAAGGGTGGATATGGGAGCAGGAAAGAAGATATCTTAACTAAGGGAGCCATTTTCAGGTTGGGAAGAGAAGGGTTCCCAAGTGTCCAAGGGGATTTCCCCAGCTAGGTCCTTGGGCAGAAGAGGAGAGGGTGCCTGAACTGGCCTTCTCCCATAGCCACACTGATATCTTGCATATTACCATAGAACCTTCATCTGGCGATGGATGGAGATAGAAACAGAGACCCTCATTGGAGCACTAGACTGAACTCCCAAGGCCCAGATGAAGAGCAGAAGGAGGGAGAACATGAGCAAGGAAGTCAGGACCGGCAGGGGTGTGTCCACTCACTGAGATGGTGGGACTGATCTAATGGGAGATCACCAAGGCCAGCTGGACTGGGACTGAACAAGCACGTGATCAGAAGGGACTCTCCGAATGTGGCTGACAATGCAGGCAGACTGAAAAGCCAATGATAATGACACCTGGTATTGATTCTACTGCATGTACTGGCTTTTTGGGAGTCTAGTCTGTTTGGATGCACCCTTTCCTATACCTGGATGGAGGGGGGAGGGCCTTGGACTTCCCACAGGACAGGGCACCCTGACTTCTCTTAGGACTGGAGAGGGAGGGAGAGGATGATTGGGGGGAGTGGGAGGGAAAGGAGAGGATGGGAGGAGGTGGGAATTTTTAGTAAATAAATAAATACATAAATAAAAAATAAATAAATGTAATCAAAAATGGTTTTGAAGGTGTGAGGAGGGTCAATCAGAATTTTTTTTAAATCACTAGTCTCTATTGCTAATAAAGCTGATTCCCAAAGCCATTGTTCACTCTCCCAATGTTGGTAGATGAAGATATTATAAACTGTACAGACATAATGAGAGTCTGATTAGAAAATGTAGAGATAATTACCTCTTGCTAGAATCACATCCTTCACAATTTAAATTTCCTTTTTCCCTTTGATTCTCAATTCTGAAATGTAACCAAGTGGTAGAATTCTGCCTCCTTGTTAAAAAATGAATTTAATAAAAGTATGTAAGCGGTACGGTCACAATATTAAAATAATGGATTTTCTGAAATTTAAGAATTTATAAAAAGTGCATTACCTAAGGTGATTTTGGGGAAAAAAATGGAAAAGCAAGTGAATTAATACAGGAAATTTGGTCTATTTTGGATCATTGCATATATATATATAATATATATATATATTTCAGTGTTATATTTTTAATTTTATTGTTTAGATATTGAATATGCACAAATAATTTTTGATGATATTCTAATACCTTTTGAGAAAGCATACTAGTGATTGCACAAAAAATTTCGATTACCTATTTATTACTTTAGTTTTGAAACTTGAGTAATACCAATTTCACTATGCTATGATATATTTTCATTTGCTTCAGTGCTGTTTGAAGCCCTTTCTTGTCTTATATAATTGCAAATGAAAGTCTTATATTTAGTAGTTTTCCTGTGTCAAAAAGTTTGTGTCCTTATATTAAAACATATTACAATTTAAAATCTAAAATTAAAACAATAATACAAATGACATGAGTCAATCTAATAAAATACAATAGTACGGAGAGAATGTGAAGAAATTTTTAATAAGTAAAGAACTCACTCTAGTAATATCCTTAATACTTAATATAGTAAATAATCACATCTCATAACCTTATGAATAGGTTTGTTATAATACAATGAATGGATTTAACATCTAAAATAATAGCTTTTAAGACACAAATAAATGCTAAAAGCAACCTTTGTCCATTTGTTTGCATTATAGAACTTAAAGGAAAAATTATTATAGCATAATGTTTAAAAATGCATCTTAAAATTTAAAATTAATGGAATCTGAAAACTCTGTATGTTGAACATGGACACACACTATTGGCAAGTGCTTTAATTTCTTCTTTAAAATACTGTATTAGTTATTATTATTATTATTGTTTATATGTGTATTCACACAGGTCTATGCTATGGCTCACATGTAAAAAGCAGAGAATAACTTTAGAGAGTCTCTTTTCTCCTACCACCATGTAGATTCTGAGAATGAAAGATCATGAGGATTGTATAGCAAGTGCCTGTACCCTCTGAGTCATCTTGTCTTCCCATAAGTACCTTAATATCTAAGAAAGCAATGTATGTGGTTGTTTGTCAATCAGATGTAAAACACATATGAATTTGGAATATGAATTAATTTATTGTCCAATGCTATTATTCATCAAGTTACCTAAGATGATTACAGCACAGTAAAAAATTACCAATGCAAAAATTTACTTGACAAAAGAAAAAGCGATTTTCTGTTTATACTCTTAGCCTTATCCCTCAGAGAAAACTGAATCCAAATTAATTTCTAACTCTTCTCAAGGACACTTCTACAGCTGCAAACAATTTTTTCTTATTCTACTTCTAGAATTACTGACTTTTACTATCATATGAACCTTCTACATTCTATACTCAGATACATTAATCAAGACAGTGTCATTTTCTCCTCTTATATTTTTAAAAATTATTTTATATTGTAGACAGACTGTAGCTTAAATCCATTAAAATATTCTCAAAATTATTTATTCATCTCTTAAAATTTATTTGGTATAGAACTTTTAATCCAAAGAAAACTTGACAAATATAAATCTCTTCAGGTAACATGTAGACTACTGAACTGCTTTTTAAAGAATGAAACTATAAACCTATAATAACCCAAAATAATTATGCCTTTGGGACTCTAAGATAAGTAAAGTAGTGTACGATGAAGCTTCAAAGGCATTTCCTGGCATCTTTCCCCACCAAAGGTCTCATTCTTTCACCCTAGTACTCTTTCTCTTTCTCTTTCTCTTTCTCTTTCTTTTTCTCTCTCTTTCTCTCTCTCTCTCTCTACTTTCTATCTCTAACTAGTGCTGAAATATAAAGGAAATGAGATCGATTCAATTTGGAAGAACTAGCATTGTATATCTGCCATATTAGCATATATTAACTTGACTTTACTGTAAATATATGATAAAATTTACAGATAAAATAAAACTTAGATGAAGAGGCATGGCATTATTGCATCATGATGGTCTTATGCTAAGCACAAAAGTGTAGTAATATTCCCAGCAATGTTGCATAATAAGATAAATTTGAGCCAATTTGTAACCATAAAATCTTCAATATTGTCATTTCTATTCAATTCAAAAATATTCTCCTAAGGAATTTTGTATTTTTACCATCCATAAAGATGGTTTTCCTTTCTAATTATCCCAATATCTATAGATGTAATATGGTTTTCTGAAAATTTATTTTGTTTTCAAAATTCCTATGATCCTCAATAATTATCAGGATAAAATAAAAATTCAAAACCTGTTGTACTCAAGCATAGTTGTTTCAAATTAGATACCTGACCAAAGGTAGTTTAGTGTGGCTATAGATTATAAAATGTAATGGAGAAGGTCTAATCTTGTCATTGAACTTAATCACTTGAATTCTAATCAGCATAATAGTAATTACAGATTATAATGGTTTTATAAAACCTAACATTTGCATACTTTTCCTTTTTGAGATAGACTTGAGGCAGTTATCACACATTTTTCTTAGTGAGGTGAACATCTTGGGGCCAGCATGCTTTCAAAGTTACTACACTTCAAGTAGAGAAGCTAAAAATAAATCAGGAATAGGGATCAATGGGGCAATAAAAACTATTTAGAAATTTTACATTTAATGAGGAATATATGGTGTGAAAATCATTATTTTTTTCTGCATCCAAGATACAAGGTTTTATGCAATCCATATTAGAGCATTGAGGATTAATTCCTAACTAAATCAGGGAGATCCACACAGCCTGCCTGATGCATCAGGAAATTTGTCCACTCAATGTTCTGGTAAAAGCTTACTTCTTTTTAAGTGTCTTTTAAAATGGAGGGAATCATGCAAACCTTTCATGTTCATCAAAACTGACTGAACTTTCTAGTGACTACTACAAAATTAAATTCAAAGCAGCACAACTTCATACTGTGAGCTAGAACAGAATGCAAAGAATGGGCTAATTCTGTGCCTTCTGGACCTGAGAAAGTGGCTGATGTATTTTATAAGATTTCAAAATTATTCTGTGAAATATTCTATAAATGAATTCAATAAGATATATTTTTTCTCACTTTTCACAGTGGTTCCTCTAGAATCATGACATTCGTCAAGTTGGGATGAACACACTACTCTCCTTATCTCAAAAGCCTCAGCACCAACTTTTACTTGCCACTTGCATAATCACTAATGTTGATATGTAGTAACATGTGATCAACATTCTGTAGTTATCAGTGCTGAGAGATCAGGCCTCAGGCTCAGAACTATTTTTGTAGTTACTCTAATGGTAGGGTAATGTCCCCAAGAGCTTCTTCAGCTCTAGAGTTAGTAACAGTCACACCTTTCACAGTCATCTGAACAGTTATGCCTCCTATACTCTGAAAGGGAACCCTGGACTTATATATGCCAGCTCCAAATAGCATGAAAGCACACTCTTAAAATACTAACAACTCTCAGGAAAGAAACCCTTGAAAGAGAAGTAACTGGCATTTTCCTGCTGCTTAATCTTTTTCTATCATCAAAAATTGTACATTAGTTTTAAATTTTTTATATACAGAAACTATCTGTTTTAAAAGCAATGTTTTATCAGTTGAAAGTTGAGTAAGATTTTATTTCTACATTTCTTATATGCTACTAAACAGTGTTGTTTGGTTCAGTCCCACACTACAGAGTACCCACACTATAGTGGTCTTAAAAAGCCAGAAGACATTCTGCCAGTTACATCTTACTGAGAAATGGCCAAAGAATTAAAAATAATAAACAAATTTTCTTTTATAATATAAAAGATCCCATTTTAATCTATATATTTTAGGACGCATGCCTCATCTATCTATAGGCAAGTATCAATGTACCAAAAAGCCTTATTTATTTGTCTGTATATTTCCATGCACATAATGTGGTTGTGTGCACATTGCATTCATGAGTATATGAAGGGTAAGAACATTTTTTTTTACCAGAGTAAAAACTCTGGTGTTGTTCTTTAGACTGTCTACTTTCTTTGATGCAACGTCTCTGATGCAAGGTCTCTCACTGACTTGTAAGTAACTAAGTAGGCTAGTCTGGGTGCCCAGATTGTTCTAGGAATCTGTCTCTACCTCTGAGTGCTGTGCTTATAATTGCCAGTCACCACTATTTCTGAAAATAGATTTTTGAGAATCAACTCCGATCCTGGTGCTCATAAACAAGAACTTTAGCAAATGAATTGTTTTTTTCCAATCCTATTTTTAAATTACTTTTTAAAAAGATTTATTATGTAAACAGTGTTCTACATGCATATATACCTGCATGCCAGAAGAGAGTACCACATCTCATTATAGACAGTTGTAAGCTACCACGTGGTTGCTGGGAATTAAATTGATGACCTCTAAGAGACACTGCTCATAAACTCTGCAGGTTGATCTAAATATTCTTGATTCTTTTTGATGTAAATATTGAGTGAACCTGAAAAAAAGCAGACTGCCCTATAACCATGTGTGTAACTTTTTGACATCCAATTGGATAAAACCATAGCAAGCATATTTATAATAAATGATATTTTAAATTTTTCCTTTTAGTAACCATAATCCTAACCTAGGGTTTCCAGAACAAAAACATTCAGCAGTTTCATGTATCCTTGTCTGACCCCTATTTTTTCATTCAAAATTGCTCATGAGTTCATGAGTGAGGCTTATCTTTATTCAGAAAAAAAATGCCAATTATATCTTTCGTCCATGTGAATAAGTGATACAAATGAATGCTAGAGATGTAAGAGAAAAAAAACAACATAACTCTACATGAATAACTATGAATATAGAATTATAGGAAAATGAGGAGATAGTATACAGCTATTTGAAGAATATTGCACAGATAACCACGAAATGCACTCTGCCTTGGTTCCTGTTTACCATTGCCTTTCTAGTTTAAGATAGTATAAACACCTTGTGTGTGGGATGATTGTAGAACCTGTCCTCTGCTTACACATGCACTAATATAGTGCTATATACTTTTCAATAATCAGAATTACACAATATTCCTATGCATAACCTATTTTATTTCAATTACTTCACTTATGAAATTATTGAAAGTATTTTTGAATCATTTGCTAATTGAACAAGAAGATCTTCTACAAATCATTGAGGCAACAAAGAACTATTGCAGAATTTATGTACATCCATTTTATTAAAGCCATTTACATTTGGCTTGTTTAAGCAGAGCTTGGTTTATATATGATAATACCCACCCCACCCCCCAAAAAAAAGCTTACAGAATTTCAGCAGGTGATGTAGGATGCTATCTTGAATAAACTCTATTCTACAGAAGAGTAGTACTTCGTCACGGGTATGAAGGTGAGAATCCATTTTTACATTTGATAAATTTCTTCCAAATATCATGTGCAAACAATCATCTCACATCTAGTGTTACTATTCCCTGTATGTAGGCTATATCATCTAAAAGTTGCAGAAGTTATACTCTATTGCTAGTGAAAGTCAGTCTTTGTTGTGTGGAAATTTACCTTATGTATTAATTTTTTTAGGGCAACTTTGACATCTTTATTTCTCAGGCTGTAGATCATGGGATTCAACATAGGCACAACAATGGTATAAAACACAGATGACAATTTACTTTGTCCCAGGGAGTTGACTGATGGTGGCTGAAAATACATGAATGCTAAAGAACCGTAGAAAATAGCAACAGCCAAGATATGGGAGCTGCAGGTGCTAAAGGCCTTGAGTCTTCCCTCAGTGGAATGAATGTTGAGGACGCTGACAATGATGAAGATGTAGGAACTAAGAATGGTCATAGCTAGTATGAGTATGTTAAGTGAACCAAGAGACCATAATAGTACCTCATTGATAAAAGTACTAGAGCAAGAGAGCTCTAGTAATGGGAAATAATCACAGAAGTAATGCCTTATTATATTAGCCTTACAAAAAAGCAATCTTATCATGAAGAAAGCATAAACTGTGGCACTAAGAAAACCCATACCATATACCCCAGCAATCATCCACAAACAGACTTGATTGGACATGATTACATTATAAAGCAAAGGGTTAGAGATAGCCACATAACGGTCATATGCCATTGCAGCCAACATGTAACATTCTGCAACTGCAAAAACACAGAAGAAGTAGAACTGAGCCATGCATTCTGGGTAGGAGATGACATTCTTATTTGTCATAAAATTCACCAGCATTTTGGGAGTAATGACAGTCGACTGACAAAAGTCAATAAAGGACAGACTGCTGAGTAAATAATACATGGGTGTGTGAAGCTGAGGACTAAAAATAATCAAGATGATCATTCCTAGATTTCCCACAACTGTAACCAAATAGACTCCCAGAAAGATGAGGAAAAGTGGCAGTTGAAGTTCTGGATTATCTGTTAACCCATCAAGGATGAATTCAGTCACTGAGGTTTGATTTACATCTTCCATTCTCTTCTGGAAACTCGACATGAGAAGAAAATTTTATATAGAAGAAAAATGTGAGTGTCCATTCTCCTATCAATCAGTAAATTTTGAAACAGCATTCAAATTTTTAGGTATCCGCAATCAGCTGTCAACCTATTTTCTACCCAAGTAGTCAGAGATTTTGTACTCCTGGAAAAAAGAGGTATGCAAAGAATAATCAATCAGATGATTGCGTACTTGTGACTTTGTCATAAGAACTCTGTGTATATGTACCCGTTTCCTACCGACTGCAAACCATTCTAGCACTCCTTATTGAGTGTTTCAAGTATTTGTCATGTCTTAAAATAGCACCTCTTTTTTGGTGGAAAATATTTTATATGTGGTAACTTAAAAACATTATGAAAAGACATAAATAGCAAACTCAATAATGGCAGATAAATATAAGCATTTGATAAAATTAATAAATAAGCTTACACATCTATGCTGTTTTTCTTAGTTAAAATTTTGCATTTTGTTTGCTATGTCAAATTATAGCATTCATTATATTTTTTCATGAATGTTTTCTACTCTATGGATAACACTGTTTGTTTAAGACAAGGGCTCCCAGACTGGCCTAAAATTCACAGTCTTTGCCTATATATTCCCATGTTTCAGGGTAAATTTTTAAACAAAGCTTTAGTCAGTACTTCAAATAATTCATTTTAGTCTTTTCATCTGCTAAAAGTATCCCATGAAACTCCACCTGAATATATCATTTAAGAAATATATCTTTTTATGTCTTAAGGACTTTGTTCCCTTGGATTCATTGACTACCTTGTGTTATTGGGTTCCATCATTTGAATGTGGAGTTGTTAGCCAGTGAGATCTCAATAACTCCTGGAAAAATCACAGGCTCTTATCGATGCTATTGGTCTTTCTAGAGCTCAGTGGAAAGACCTTGTTGCTGAAGGTACCCTGTACTTGGTAACATAACTTGGAGATATCATGATATTACTGGCCTGGAAGTGTCATTCTTATTGGCTATCTTTCACAGTACTGGGCATAATCTCAGACACTACCAGAGGAGAAAAATGCTCAAAAATCTTATCCAGCTCAGCACCTTGTGAGCTTTAAAAACATATGGACTGCAAAACAATCTAATTGTTACATTAGTGGCATGAACATATAGGAATATTGAACAATTTTCTGCTCCACAAGATAAAACTCCTATATGACAACATTGTCATACCAAGAACCTCTTGATCTTGATGCCCATAAATGGGCTGCATTTGCTTATGAATATTTTAGTTGTCTATTTTTTAATTATTTTGTATAGATATTCCATGTACACTTTTGCTGCAGTTATATTATCTATTGAGCAAAGCACTATAATCCTACACAAAAATTCTGATGACTTTAATTAATGATACTTGAGTCACATTCTTTCTCATTAAGCTATGATGTACTTTCTCTTTGCCGATATACTGTTTGAAGCCTGTTTTGTCTTACATAAAGGCATCACCAAAAGCTGTGTATTTGCTAATTTTGGTATGTCAATTATCACCGTATTTTGATTTTATTAATATATGTCCTTATATTAAAATATATTTTAATTGAATATTTAATATTTTAAAAATAAATAGAATAAATTATGAACAAGTTAGCACAAGATAGGTAAATTCAAGCTAAAATAACATAGACAGTTCTTTTAATCTGAATCTTTTACACAGTTCTGAAAGAGCCTGAAGAAAATTCTGATAAGAGAAGAACACATCATAGAAATGTTTTAATACTCGACATGGTAAAAAGAGAAAAAACAAACAAACAAACAAAATCTAAGGCTCACAGAAATGTGAAGAGGATTCTCATAATCCAATGAAAGGATTTCACATATAAAGTCAGAGCTTTTAAGACATTATTGTAGTACATAAGCAACCTTTGTCTACTTTGGATGACTTAAGAATCGACAATTAAAATAATTATAGAATAATGTTAAAAAAATGTGTGTCTTAAAAAGTAACAATAAGAGAATCTGAAAACTCTGGAGATATGTAACTTTCAGTACAAAACTTTCTTCTTGAATCTCTCGGTATGTAACATTCACATAGAGTATTAGCAAGTATTTTCATTTCATTTATAAATAATATATTTATTATCATTATTAACTGTGTTTGTTTAAATGGTATGCATGTGCGTTGGTGCATGTCATGACACACATGTGAAGGCAACAGAATGACTTTGGAAAGTTTCTTTAATCCTTCAACCATGTAGATTCTGAGGACTGAATGCAGGTTATCAGCATTGCTTGCAAGTGCGTTTACCCTCTGAGTCATCTTGTCTGTCCAGTGAGAACTCTAATTTCTAAGAGAATAATGTATGTAGTAACTTTTCAATCAGATGTAAAACTACTTTGAATATGAAATATGAATTAATTAAATTTTCAATTTGTTATTCATCAAAGTTAACTAAAATAATTCAAATAATATTAAAATTTACCAATGCTAAATTAAAACATGTATATGAAGAGAATAAAACTTGCTGTACTTTTTTTATAGAGCAGCTCCAATTTTATTTTTGACTTTTCACAAAGTAACATCAACAACTATAAATAATTTGTTCGTATTCTATTTCAAGATTTATTGAATATTAGCATTATATCAACTTTCCATATTCTAGACTCACCTACAATATTAATCAATCACACCAGTTAAGACAGTGCCATTACCTTGTCTCTCGTCTTTGTATTTGGAAGTTATGCTATATTATAGATAGACTATTCGCTTGTACAACCACTAAATATATACAAAATTATATATACAACTCTTAAACTTAGTTAATTATAGAACTTTTACTCCATGCTAAACTAGATGATTATGAATCAATTTGGGAAGCTTGTAGAGATCTGTACTGCATAAAGTATAAGAATAACATTATACAGTCATAAAAATACAAAATGTTTTTGCATTTGGGAGGCATTAAAATAAGTAAAATTAGTCTTATTATATGCTTCCAAGACAGTTTCTAGCATTTTACCCACCCATTTTATGCATTTCCTTCGCTCTCTCTCATTCTCCATTTCCATCTAAATATATCTGAATTACAAAGGTAATGACAATGTCCTCATGTCATTGCAGAAGTAAAGGTAAAGTGAAATCCACTCTGATTTAAAGAACTCACCACCTAATTCTGGAGTTTTGTATTATTTAGTGGAATTCGACTCCAAATATGTGAAAAAATTTGCAGGTAAAATAAAGATGAAAGGTAAAGGCAATAAATTTGTAATTTAAATGATTAATACCGAATACTGATATTCTTAGGCTCAGTATAAATACGTACCAAACTCATGATAATAATGTTCAATAAGCAAAAATTTGAGCTAATGAACTATCATAAAATTTGGAAAGACAACACCGCTTTTGAGTTATTGAATATGATGCTAATTATTTTATATTTTCATCTTTCATAACATGTTTTTACTATATAATTATTCAAATGTCTTTAGATTCAATAGGGTTCTCTAAAAATTTCTTTTGCCTACACAGAACCTTATGGTCCACAATATTCATCAAAATGAATATTAAGTCTCTTGCCAACCCTAAGGTGGCTCCCTTAACAAAGAATTGTGCTTCTGTGCTCCCCTATATAACCTTCCTTTATCACAATCATCCTGTTTCCCCAAGTTCCCCCCATCCTCCCCTTCTCACTTTTCTCTTCCCATTCCCCCTTACCCGCATCTCACCCCACCCCCAAGATCCCAATTTTCTCCCCGGCAGTTTTGTCTACTTCCCATAGCCAAGAGGATAATTATATGTTTTTCCTTGGGTTCACCTTCTTATTTAGCTTCTTTAGTTTCACCAATTATAGACTCCGTGACCTTTATTTATGGCTAGAAACCAATTATGAGTGAGTACATCCCATGTTCCTCTTTTTGGGTTTGGGTTACCACACTCAGGATAGTGTTTTCTATTTCCATTCATTTGCATGCAAAATTCGAGAAGTCGTTGTTTTTTACCGCAGCGTAGTACTCTAATGTGTATATATTCCACACTTTCTTCATCCATTCTTCCATTGAAGGGCATCTAGGTTGTTTCCAGGTTCTGGCTATTGGGAGCTCACCAAGGCCAGCTGGACTGTGACTGAAAAAGCATGGGATAAAACCTGACTCTCTGAACATGGCGGACAATGAGGGCTGATGAGAAGCCAAGGAAAATGGCATGGGGTTTTGATCCTACTTCATGTTCTGGCTTTGTGGGAGCCTAGCCAGTTTGGATGTTCACCTTCCTAGTCATGGACGGAGGGGGTAGGACCTTGGACTTTCCACAAGGCAGGGAATCCTGTCTGCTATTTGGACTGGAGAGGGAGGGGGAGAGGAGGGGGGAGGGGGAGAAGGGTGGGAGGAGGGGGAGGGAAATGGGAGGCTGGGAGGAGGTGGAAACTTTTTTTTTCCTTTTCTCAATAAAAAAAATGAATGTTAAATGTAAAATATGTTATATTTAAGCTCAGTTGTTTCAAATTAGTTGCCTAACCAAAGCTAGTCTAATGGGGCTATGCATTTTGTAATGCAGAAGAAAGGTCTAATCTTGGCATTGAACTTAATTGCCTGAATTACCATCATCAAAATAGGAATCACAGATTAAGAGGGTTTTATGGAGTCTAACACTATGAAAGTTTTTCGTTTGTAGTTAAACTTCAGCCAAATATTACACATTTCCGAGGGTAAGGTGTACTTCTTGTGGCCAGCATGCCTTCAAAATTAATTCAAAGAAAAAAATAACCAGGGGAATGTATCCAAAAACAAATAAATTTCTTTAAAAAATTTAAGACTTACTGGGATATATATAAATTATGGGGTGAAAATATTTCTTCATGTGCAAGATAAATGATTTAATGCAACTCATATGAAAACACCAAAACATAAATCCTTACTAGATCAAGATAGTCCATGAATCATTCTATAATGCATAGGGAAATGAACATCTAGACTATCATTTATATATAAACAGCAATTGAACTGTGGTAATAATTTAAATAAGATATGCAATACACATTCCAGTTCAAAGGCATGCAATTAGAATATCAAGAAAATTGAGCATGTGCTGAGGAGCTGAGTTAAGTCCTCATTCTCCTGTGGAAAACTTGGTGGTTACCATCAGAAAACATATTCTTTTCTACTTATCTCATCAAGCAGTAATTATAACACAAATATCTATGTATTCAAGAATTTGGAAACACTGTTATACATGGATGCATTTCATCTGTCTGATAAAGATAATAATAGATGTCCCCCTAACGAGGTACAATGACAGATCAAAAATGATCCTGAATATATGTTTTCTTAGATAATGTGATGATGTCTTAGGACTTTATTATATGCTAAGGGAAGGAAATAGAGAGAGCTTCTATTAGTGTGTGACATCTAAGGTATTTAAGTATGTTAATATTAATTGAAATAAAGAAATTAGGAAATTATTCCTGGGCATAAAATGTATTCAGGTAGTGATGTAGACAGACTATTTCAATAAGCACACCATTTATTTGGCAAGTATTTACTTCCCTTAGAGTCTTCATAAATTGATCTGACTGGCCCTCCCTACTGAATAATAAAAAATACTCCATAAATAACTGAATAAATGAACCAAGTTAGTAGTCGAGTACAGATTTTCACAGTGGTTCCTCTAGACTCATGAATCACTCTCTTTTTCTCTAAAATTGTCAGCACAAATTATACTTCCCACTTGCAAACTCTCTAATACTTATCTGCTCAGTACTGTGCAATCATCACTGCTGAGGTATCAGGAAACTGCACTTAATCTCAGAACTACATTTGATGTTGATGTAATGACAGGCTAACAACCCTAAGAGTTTCTTGTACTCTAAAGTTGGCAACAGTCTCACCTTTTGCAATCACCTGAGCAGTTTTGCCTCCTATACTCTGAAGGTTTACCTTAGAATTATATATGCCAACACCAAATAACAAGATCACACAGTCTCCAAGGACTTCCAACTCTCAGGAAGAAAACCCTTGAAAGGGAAACAAATGCCATTTCCCAACAGGATAATCCTTTTCTGTTATCAAAAACAACCTCCATTGGTGGTAAAGATTTATTTAGAGATAAAACCTAAATTAAAACCAATATTTTGATTAATGAAATCACAATAGAATTGATGATTCTACAAATCTTATGGCTACTAGTGCTGTCATTTCCAGCACACATTATAATGAGCTGGTCTTAAATGTGAGAAGATAGTCTGACATATCTTATTGAGAAGCTCTTAGAGAATTTAAAATAATAAACTAAATAAAATTTTTCTTCACAAAAGTTTGCTCTTATATCGTATGCAACTCAACAATTTGAATACCTGAGGACTCATGCCTCATCTACCCAAGTAGGTGGGATCATAAGCAATCAATCAACAATGTATGAGGAACTCTTATTGATTTGTCTGTGTATATCTGCACATGTAAAGAAGTTGCATGTGCATGTATATGCATGAGTATTTGAAGGGCAAAGGATCAGTTTTGGTGTTCCTCAGACTGTCCACATTTTTAGATGCAAGGTCTCTTACTGGCCTGGAATTAGGCAAGGAGCTAGTCTGTGTGACTAGTTTGTTTTAGCAGTATACCAATCTCTACCTCCCAGTTTGTATTTGGATTTGCCAGTATTCATCCCTAGTTTTTAAAAAAATATTTTTGAGTTCTAACTTGAATCCTGTTTCTTGTAAAACAAGTACTCAAGAACATGAATTACTTTTTCTGCCCCTATTTTTAACTACTGTTTTATATTATTATTTTTTAATTGTGGAATAATGTAATTTAATTCATGGCTTCTTGATGATTTAAATATTGTTTTCTAAAAGCAAAATCAGAAAAAAAGTGCACTCACTTTGTTATAGACTCTCACAGTTGGTTTCAGCTGACAACAAGACATAAACTTAGGTTCACTTACCGAGAATGAACCTAAGAAGAGCAGACTAACTTCTGGATTGTGTGTGATTCTTTTTTTTAACATCTAATCAGATAAAACCACAGCAACAACATTCAGAGTAAAACATTGTATTCTTCCTTTAAATAATACAAAACGTTAATTTAGCAAAGAAAAGTAAGAACATTTAATAATTGGTGGTCCCATTACTATACCCAATTTTTCATTCAAAATTAACCATTATTTAATGACTGGGACATGATCTTTATTCAGAAAACCATTTTCCAGTTTTATCTTTTTCCCTAGTGAATAATGACACAAATACATGCTACAGCGAAAGAAAATAGCTTTGAGTCTGAAACTCAGAATGCTAAGAAAGGAAGACACCATAGCTCTATATTAAAAAGATATATGAAGCAGACCAATGACTCTTTGTAATGAACACTTGAACATAAATATATATGGACAAAAGTGTTTACTACATGACTCAGTGTGTCATAGTCCAGCTTCCATGGAAAGATATTTTCACCTTTTTTCTTTCTTTTTTTTATTTATTGTTAAAATTTATCTTCTTTGTGTGGGGCAGATCTGCAAATGAATAGGGCAGATATGCAGGAACAGAAAATGAATAGGATCGCCAGGAGGTGGTGGCACATGCCTTTAATCCCAGCACTTGGGAGGCAGAGGCAGACAGATGTCTGTGAGTTCGAGACCAGCCTGGTCTACAAGAACTAGTTCCAGGACAGGCTCCAAAACTACAGAGAAACCCTGTCTCGAAAAACCAAAAAAAAATATATATATATATATAATAGGATCAAAAGTATGATGTTATGGACACAAAGAATAAATATAAACAAAGTTAAAATGAAGAAGACATATAATATAGAATTATAGGTAACTGAGGAATAATCATATCATAGTTTGAAGATTGTTGCATAGATAACCACAAAAAATGTATGACACCTCCATTTCTGTGGCATGTTGTCATTCTAGTTTAAGATAGTAAAAATACCTTGTGGGTAGGAGTATAAAAGACAATGTCCTTGACCTTCATGTAAACTAATGTAGTGCTGAACACTATTAAATAATCAGAGTTATACAGTGTTCATATTGCATAACTTATTTTTTAAATAATTTTTATTCTTAATTTTATTGAGCTATACATTTTTTTTCTGCTCACCTTCCTTCTCCCTTCTCCTTTTCCATTCTCGCATGTTCCCCAGGCTCCCAATTTACTCAGGTGATCTTCTGTTTTTCTATTCCCCGTGTAGATTAGATCCATATATGTCTCTCTTAGGGTCCTGATCGTTGTCTAGGTTCTCTGGGATTGTGAATTGTAGACTAGTTTTCTTTGCTTTATATCTAAAAGCCACTTAGGAATGAGTACATATGATATTTGCCTTTCTGGGACTGGGTTACCTAACTCAATATGATGTTTTCTAGATCCATTCATTTTCCCTCAAGTTTCAATATATCGTTTTTTTTTCTGCTGTATAGTACTCCATTGTGTAAATGTTCCACATTTTCCTTATTCATTGTTCAGACAAGAGGCATTTAGCTTGTTTCCAGTTGCTGGTTATGACAAACAATGATGCTATGAACGTAATTGAGCAAATGTCCTCGTGGAACAATTGACCATCCTTTGAGTATATACCCAAAAGTTGTATTGCTTAATTATGATAAAGGGTGTTTCCTAATTTTCAGAGATATTGCCAAACTGTTAGCCATAGGGGTTGAATAATTTTGGACTCCCTACAGAAATGCAGGAGTGTTCCCTTTACGTCATAACCTCTCCAGCATAAGTTGTCAACATGTTTTTGATCTTGGCCATTCTTTTTTTTTTTTTTTTTGACTTTTTTTTTATTGAGAAAATGAAGAAAAAGTTTCCGCCTCCTCCCAGCCTCCCATTTCCCTCCCCCTCCTCCCACCCTTCTCCCCCTCCCCCCTTCTCTCCCCCTCCCTCTCCAGTCCAAAGAGCAGTCAGGGTTCCCTGCCCTGTGGAAAGTCCAAGGTCCTCCCCCCTCCGTCCATGTCTAGGAAGGTGAACATCCAGACTGGCTAGGCTCCCACACAGCCAGAACATGAAGTAGGATCAAAACCCCGTGTCATTGTCCTTGGCTTCTCATCAGCCCTCACTGTTCGCCATGTTCAGAGAGTCCGGTTTTATCCCATGCTTTTTCAGTCACAGTCCAGCTGGCCTTGGTGAGCTCCCAATAGATCAGCCCCACTGTCTCAGTGGGTGGGTGCAACTCTCGTGGTCCTGACATCCTTGCTCATGTTCTCCCTCCTTCTGCTCCTCATTGGGACCTTAGGAGCTCAGTCCAGTGCTCCAGTGTGGGTCTCTGTCTTTATCTCCATCCGTCACCAGATGAAGGTTCTATGGTGATATGCAAGATATTCGTCAGTATTGCTATAGGATAGGGTCATTTCAGGTTCCCTATCCTCAGCTGCCCAAGGAACTAACTGGGGACCTCGCCTTGGGCTCCTGGGAGCCACTCTAGGTTCAAGTCTTTTGCCAACCCTAAGGTGGCTCCCTTAACTAAGACTTGTGCTTCCGTGCTCCCCTATCCAACCTTCCTTTATCCCAATCATCCTGTTTCCCCATGTCTTGTTCCTGATTTTAGTGGTATCGCTGTCATGTTTTTTCCATTTAGTTTTATGTCGGTTGTATTAACAATAATTTATACCTAGAGTTATTAATTCCTATTTGTAGACGATGTCGTCCTACAAATTGCAGAAGTTATTCCCTGTTGCTGATGAAAACTATTCTTTGTTGAGTGAAAGCACATTTTTTACATTAGCTTTTTTAGAGCAAGTTTAACAAGTCCTAACTTGATTATTTTGTGAGACTAGATCATGTTAGCGAGCATTCTTGATATTGTTCTGCATGTAGATAGAAAGGAAACTGCAACAGAGGTGTTCTAAAATGTTGGATCTTCTAGGCCATCCACTGCTTTCAGAGACTTTTCAGGGAGACTTCCTTGATCAAAACTGGTGTTTCTAACCAAGAATGAATGCACAGCTTCTCATTTCCTATAAAACAATAAAAGCAAAAACTCTTTTCCAAAGACATGCATATTTCAACTTAAATTTTGAAGTCAAAGCATTTTCAAAATATGTAGGTTGGATTAATCCAAGGACATTTATAATCAAATGTTTTTTTTTTGCAATTGTTGTTTTTCATCAACAAAGACAACACAATAAAATAAAATATCCAGATTCTTTGTGTATTTTCTATCTCCACATAGCCTTTATTTTAATTTAATTACTTGATTTCTATTTTTTAGTTTTTGTTTATTGAGACAGGGTTTCTTTACATATCTTTAGCTGTGGTGGCTCTCATCTGTACACTAGGCTGGACTCAAACTCACATAGATCTCCTGTCTCTTTCACTCAAGTGCTGGAATTAAAGGAATACAACACCACTCCCAACTCTTTATTTCATGTTTTAAGAAATTTCTTTATCCTCTCTTTCTCTCCTAAGTCTATGTATATTTTTAAAAATACTATAAACTGTTTAGAGTTTTTTTTTTTCTGTCTAAATCTGTCTTTCCTGTATATATCTATCTTTTTCATCAGCAAATAGTGAACACATGAGTCTTGAATCTGCTAAGCAGCATGGCTAGGATTAAAGCTGCAACTTTGGTGGCTGGCTCTGCTCCATTCCTTAGCTTCCTAAGAATCTAACTTTATGGCGGAGGTACAGGCAGGAGATATGTTTATTGTCACTGCTTTGTGGAGTTTCTGCGTCCATGACATCACCAAGAAGCATGCTGTCAGCTTCTCATGAACACCATTCAAGTATTTGGTGGCAGGGCCTCATAAATGAGCTATAAGATATTTCCTGCTAAGGCTGAGTCAGGAAGCCTTTCTTAAAGGAGCCATGCCTCTACTTGCCTCTAGTGAACAGAGCCCATCTGAGAAAATGCTGATACCAAGAAGTCATGCTTAACACTGTTCTTTTCTGTCCAGAATTCCTTCCTGAGCACTCTCAGGTATTATGTGAATGTAGTTGCTGAACTTTGGGTGCCACTTGTAGCACCTTTTTGTCAGGTGGGTTCTGTTTGCTAGAGGAAAGCAGAGGCATAACTCATTTGAAAGAGGCTGTCTGACATGGTATTAGTGGCAAATGTCTCACAACTCTTTTAAGACACCCAGGGACCAAACATTAAATGTTGTCATATACCATCACAACCAACATGTGACATTCTGCAAATGTAAAAACACAGAAGTAGTAGACACGAGCTATGCATTCTGGTTAGAGGATGAAATTCTTCTTTTTCACAAAGTTATTCAACATTTTCGGAGTAATGACAATGGACTGCCAACAGTCAATAAAGAACAGACTGCTGAATAAATAATACATGGATGTGTGAAGCTGAGAACTAAACAGAATCAAGAGTGTCGTTCCCAGGTTTCCTATCATTCTAATAACATAGATTGCTAGGAAGATAAGGATCAGGTAGAACTGGAGCTCTGGAGCCCCTTCTTTTTTCAAATTATTTCAAAGCCTAAAAACATGACTTGTAGAAAGAGCCATTTCATAGTATTTAATACAATTTTACCTGTGATTTAATGATTTAACAGTTAATTGATTCTTCCAGTTCATCACAAATTCAGATTCTCTGATATATGAGATTTTATGTTCCAATAACATCTTGTGTCTTGATCATAATATTTTCTCCATTGAACCAAAAATGTTTTTTGTTTTACTATATAAATAGTATCCTCTAGGAAAGACTTCCATTAAAGATAATGATGAGGACCATATCTATCTCATCACTTTATTTCTGGTTCTAGAAATTTAGGTTGGTCAATCAGAAGCTAAATTTAATTTAAGGGCATCATATTATAAAGGAAAAATGAAAACCATCCTTATATATAAATGAATATAATAAATATGATGGAGTCTATAGAAAATTCAGAATATGTTAATAATATCTATTAGAAGAAAATGAAAATAAAAGAAACTTAAAGATTACAAGATTTTCACAAATGTTCAATTGAATTTTCACAAATTTTACATCATCAATGGAAGCTTTCCTTTTCTGTGGGTCTGTGGTTTAACTAAAAATCAGGTTTGATAATAATATTAGTATTATTTGTTTAATCTATAATTGCTTTTGATATCTAGGTTCCTTTGGTCTTCCTTATAGATTTTAAAATTGTCTGTATTTCTGAGAAAATGTCATGAGGATTGGTACTGCAATGATTCTGTAAATGGCTTTTGGTGAATCTGTAAATGGCTTCTGGTAGCTAAAATGAACTTTAGCAGTTCACTACCATTTGTTGAATATGTTTTCTTTTTTACCATTTCATATTTTTGTTTCTTTGTCAATACTTGGGTGTGTGTGAATTGATACCAGATCTTTGATTTGAATCCAATGATCCTCCTTTCTGTGTTTATGCCAATGCCAGGCTGTTTTTTACAACTGTAGCTCTGTTGTCTGGGGTGTCTGTCCCACCAGGTCCCCTAGCTGTCTAGTCCCAAAAAATAACACAGAGGTTTACATCATTTATAAACTGATTGGTCCATTAGCTCAGGCTTCTTATTAACTCTTATAATACATATTAGCCCATTATTCTTGTCTATGTTAGCCACGTGGCTTGGTACATTTTTCAGAAAAGCAGCCACATCTTGCTTCCTCTGTGGCTTGATCACGACTGCACAAAGATCTTCCCTCTTTCCAGAATTATCATTGTCCTGTCTCTAATTTCTGTCTGGCTATTGGACAATCAGCATTTATTTAAAATATAATTGACAGGGTACAGACCAATTATCCCACAGCATTTCTCCACTTTAAAAAAAAAAAAACAAAAATGCTGAATCTGATATCCTCTGTGTAGCTTTTTTTCCTGATCATTATCCATAACAACTTGTAACCAACATTCTAAACAAATGAAAATATCCATAGTCCACTTGTTGGGAATGTGGGCATAGTTTACCGGGCTAATACCTGCCCATTGGGGGGGTGCTGATAATATTATGGGGACGTAAAGAAAATTTAGAATTATGATCAACTCATGACTGGAGTATCTTGTGAGGCTTCATCATCTTAGTAAGAAGTCTTGAAAATTTTCTGGAGGTAGAACTCAGACATCTGGGCCATCTGTTCCTACCAGAGATTTCTCAGGAGATCTTCCTTGATCAAACCTGATTTTTCTTTTCTTTTTTTAAATTTTATTTTATTTTATTTTTTATTTGTTTATTAATGATTTCTGCCTCCTCCCTGCCACCGCCTCCCATTTCCCTCCCCCTTCCCCGATCAAGTCACCCTCCCTTGTCAGCCCAGAGAGCAATCAGGGTTCCCTGCCCTGTGGGAAGTCCAAGGACCACCCACCTCCATCCTGGTCTAGTAAGGTGAGCATCCAAATTGCCTAGGCTCCCACAAAGCCAGTATGTGCAGTAGGATCAAAAACCCATTGCCATTGTTCTTGAGTTCTCAGTAGTCCTCATTGTCCACTATGTTCAGCGAGTCCAGTTTTATCCCATGATTTTTTAGACCTGGGCCAGCTGGCCTTGGTGAGTTCCCCATAGAACATCCCCATTGTCTCAGTATGTGGGTGCACCCCTCGCAGTCCTGAGTTCCTTGCTTGTGCTCTCTCTCCATCTGCTCCTGATTTGGACCTTGAGATTTCAGTCTGGTGCTCCAATGTGGGTCTCTGTCTCTGTCTCTTTTCACCACCTGATGAAGGTTACTATTCAGGAGGATGCCTATATGTTTATCTTTGGGTTCATCTTCTTATTTAGCTTCTCCAGGATCACAAATTATAGGCTCAATGTCCTTTATTTATGGTTAGAAACCAAATATGAGTGAATACATCCCATGTTCCTCTTTTTGGGTCTGGCTTACCTCACTCAGGATAGTGTTTTCTATTTCCATCCATTTGTATGCAAAATTCAAGAAGTCATTGTTTTTTACTGCTGAGTAGTACTCTAATATGTATATATTCCATACTTTCTTCATCCATTCTTCCATTGAAGGGCATCTCGGTTTTTTCTTAACTCAGAATGAATTCACAGCTTCTAATTCCATGTGGAAACAAAATAAAACCTCTTCTGCAAAGTAACATATCTTTAGACTTCAATTTTGAAGTCAAGGTATTTTCAAAATACCTATCTTGGATTAATTCAGCAGCATTTATAAACAAATATCTTTTGGAAGCTGTTGCTCCTTCCTGAGCATTCAAACAATTTAAAAAGAACATAATAACATACAGTATTCAGATTCTCTGTTTGTTTTTATGATTTTAATACATAATTAATTGTATGGGACAGTGAAACATTATTGGTGAATATTAATGGCTATATCTCACCTGAACACAGAGAATATCAAAATAGATACTTAAAATTATAAAGTCTTAAGTTCTTTTTTTAATTTATTTATTTATTAAAGATTTCTGTCTCTTCCCCGCAGCCGCCTCCCATTTCCCTCCTCCTCCCCCAATCAAGTCCCCCTCCCTCATCAGCCCAAAGAGCGATCAGGGTTCCCTGCCCTGTGGGAAGTCGAAGGACCACCCACCTCCATCCAGGTCTAGTAAGGTGAGCATTCAAACTGCCTAGGCTCCCACAAAGCCAGTACGTGCAGTCTTAATTAAGTTCTGAGACTTCCATGGTGTCTTCTTCACCCTATTTCAATAGAAATATAACTTAAAAAGAGGGATATAGCAATAATTTAAATTATAACATATAAATTTGCTATGATATTTAGGAATATATATGTATGAATAAACACACCTATGCATTTCACACTGTTAGTGAAATAACTCATAATTTGAAAGGAGTAGGAGATGGTTGGCCCATTGTTTGAGGAAGGAAAGCTAAAGGAAAAATTTGTAATGAAATTACAATCTCAAATAAAAATAAAGAAGTATGACATTGTTAGAAATAGTAGATAATCATAATGAGTGAAAGAAATTTTCTTATGATATCATTATGAACTGATATTCAAACAGGCTTAAAATACTTAAGCACACAATTGTATGAAGTTCATCATAGCAGAAGAATAAATGTAGATTGTTGTTCAGAATGAAAGGCAAACATTGCACATGGATATATATGGTATTTGGAAGGCTCCTAGTGGAATTATGAGGCTGGTCCATAGTTGTGAGCATAGGGCTGCCAATAAAGACATTTTTGGAAAATATTAGAAAGAACATATACATACATGCAGGTGTGAATAATGAAAAATTATTTGATACTAAACAAGAAGTATATAGAGGCTTTGGAAGGTGGAGAGGAGAGAAGAAATGGTGTAACCATATTATAATCTTTAAAAAGAAATAGTTTTAAAAAAAGGCAAAATACTTCATTGACACAAGAATTTCATGACAGGAATTCCCCAGAAAAGTACATTAAATAGGATGACAGTCAAACTTTATAATCTTCCTTTAAATTTTATTCTATCACTATATTTCATTATAAAAATTATGGGCACTAATGTGTGTCATATATTTACATTTAGTCATATCTTTATTACAAATTTATCCCTAAAATTATGTAACATTTCTTTTTACACTGAAATTCATGAGCAACCCTTGCATAATGACTTGAAATAGGAATAAAATATCCAACAAGCTTATCAACAGCTTCAAAACAAAAAGCATTACAGGGTAAATACAAATGAATGAATATAAAAGCATATTTCTTAATATTCTACTGAGGATAAGATGGGACCAGACAGGAGTTGTGGTCATACACATATAAAGGACCTAGAATGGAAGTGGGTTCAGACAGAAAGCTACTAAACATCTTTTTACAATAGGATACAGAAGAGAATAGGGAAGTCTAACATTTTAAGAGATAAGAACACATATTCAAATGGTTTTGAGGGTGTGAAGAGAGTCAACCAGAAGTCTTCCTTTAAATCACTAGTGTTTATTGCGAATAAAGCTGGTTCCCAAATCTATTGTTCACTCTCCCAGTGTGATGGAGGAAGGCCATTGGTTAAATAAACTGCCTTGGCCCTGATAGGTAAAAACATAGGTGGGACGAGTAAACAGAACAGAATGCTGGGAGGAAGAGGAAGTGAGCTCAGAGACGCCATGCTCTGCTCTCCCGGGCAGACGCACACGATGAAGCTCCGACCCAGGATGGATGTAGGTTAAGATCTTCCCTGGTAAGCCACCTCGTGGGCTACACAGATTATTAGAAATGGGCTAGTCCAGGTGCGAGAGTTAGCCGAGAAGAGGTTAGATATAATGGGCCAAGCAGTGCCTAAAAGAATACAGTGTCCGTGTAATTATTTCAGGGCATAAGCTAACAGGCGGCCAGGGTGCTGGGGATGCAGCCCCACCGCTCCTACTTCTACAGAATGACGCCCAGACGTGTGGACAACCGAATCCACTGAAAGCCTGAGAAAGCTTGAGAAAGAGTAAAGCATGTTTGCTTGGTAGCAGCAGTTTCTTGGGTCTGCTCTTCTTGCTAGAGGCAAGCAAGCGCTCTCATCCTGACTCAGCTTTAGCTGAAAAACCCTGCAGCTCATTAAGAAGTCCTGCTACGAAACACTTAAACGGTGTTGACGAAAAGCTGAATGCATGCTTTTCAGTTTTCAGCAGTAGCAGGAGAAAAGCTGCGCCGTTTAAAAATGCCGGCTTTCTGGGCCATCCTGCCAGGGCAAACTCTGACTTTTTGAGGCAGGAGGTCAGCTACAGAGAGAGCATTTGAGTGTTGTAGCTGGTTTGCTGGCAGGGACCTTGAAATGACATAGAGTTGTAGCAGTAAACATTGCTACAGCCAGTACCTCAGCCATGAGGCTGGAAAGCTAAGGAATGGACTGGATCTAGCTGGCAAAGCCACAGCTTTAATCCTACCCATATTGCTCAGTAATTTAAAGGCTTGTGTGGTCAGAAAAATAGAGATATACAGTAAAGAGAGATTCAAAGACAAAGAAAATTTCTAAATGGTTTACAGTGTGTTAAAAATATATGCAAGCTAAAAGTTAAAAGTTCTTAAAAGTAAAAAAAGGAAGAAAGAAAGTAGTTGGGTGTGGTAGTACACCTTTAATCCCAACACTTGGGAGGTAGAGGGAGATTGACCTCTGTGACTTCAAGGTGTGGTAGCACACGCCTTTAATCCCAGTGCCCAGAAGGCAGAGACAAACAGATCTCTGTGAGTTCAAGGTGTAGTAGCGTACCTTTAATCCCAATGCCTGTGAGGTAGAGACAGGCAGATCTCTGAGAGTTCAAGGACAGCCTGGTCTACAGAGTTATTCCAGGACAAAGATACAAAGAATATAAAATAAAAGTAAAAATAAACGAAATAGAGGTTAAAATAAAGTGCACAAAGATGGAAAATACACAGAATTTTGATACTGGATGCTATTATGCTCTCTTTGAATTGTTTGAATTCTGAGGAAGGAGCAACAGCTGCTAAAAGATATTTGTTTATAAATGCTGCTGAACTAATCCAACATAGATATTTTGAAAATGCCTTGACTTTGAAATTTGGATCTAAGGACATGATGCTTTGGAAAGGAGTTTCTTATTTTGTTTTCACAGAGGGTGAGAGTCAGTGGATTTATTCTATCTGAATATGGTATGATGGACCACGCCCTCCTGAAGGGTTGCCATGAACAACTTCAGAAAATTGCTTCGCTCAACTGCCAACTGAGATGAAACTAGCACACAGGTTATACCATGAAAGACCTAATTAACGATGCCCCCATTCAGCAGGAAGCAGTGTGGAGAGAAATAGCTGCGCCCATGTTCCCATATATTGTTTATAAATGTTCTTTTACATTTAAAGGGGGAAGATGATATAGATGTGAATAATTTACATTGATATGGATTTTGCTTTAGTGATTTAAATTTAAGGTCAATTTTGTTATATGTATATGTGTTTCTGATCTTGATTAAGGTATTGTGATTGTGTAGTTCATGGAAAAATGTAATGTATATAGGTTGTTAATAGATAATCATCAATAATAGTCAAGCTTGTAGTCATATTACTTAAGATTTTCTAGATGTACATAGATATATTTTAGATAGGCATTCTTCATATCTTTCAAAGATTATAGAATATGGCATTTTAATTGTTTTAATAACTTAGGACTTTTCATGACAATGAGACACTCTGCTCCTGGCAGCACCAATCTACTTCAAGAAAAAGATGGGCATCGAAGAGGATCCTTATGGAGTTTGATAGCCATTTGGGCAAGAAACTGCTCTAGCCTGGACTATTGCATAAACTGGACACAGAGAACCCGCAGAGAAAGGACTACTGAACTTGCCTAAAGGTGAGATGATCTTTCGGGGTTCTCGATTCATGAAAGAGTCTGTGAGACATTCTTCAGGACAAGCAGATAGTGAATGCCTTTGAAATTTCTTGCTTTGTGGAAATGTCTGCTGGAAACTATGGGCATGTAGGCCGAAGATAGATGCCCCAACTGTACAAAAGAACTTTGAGTGACTGTACAGGAAGCAAGATGTCTCTGTCATTTCTAGAATTTTAGAAGTTGCTTATTTCTTGTTTACTTAGGTAATATTATATCCTTCTGGAGTCTTTGATGCAGTTGAAGACTAGATAGATAGTTGTAGTTGTTTTCCTTTGTTATGATAAAAGATAATGTAGATATAAATATTGTAACTGTAATTCTTACTTGATAACTGTTTTGTTATATGTAATTATGCTATGTTAAAGTTAAAGCCTTCCTTCCTTTTTGTTTAAACAGAAAAAGGGGAAATGATGGAGGAAGGTCATTGGTTAAATAAACTGCCTTGGCCCTGATAGGTAAAAACATAGGTGGGACGAGTAAACAGAACAGAATGCTGGGAGGAAGAGGAAGTGAGCTCAGAGACGCCATACTCTGCTTTCCCGGGCAGACGCACATGATGAAGCTCCGACCCAGGATGGATGTAGGTTAAGATCTTCCCTGGTAAGCCACCTCGTGGGCTACACAGATTATTAGAAATGGGCTAGTCCAGGTGCGAGAGTTAGCCGAGAAGAGGTTAGATATAATGGGCCAAGCAGTGCCTAAAAGAATACAGTGTCCGTGTAATTATTTCGGGGCATAAGCTAACAGGCGGCTGGGGTGCTGGGGATGCAGCCCTGCCACTCCTACTACTACACCAGTGTTGGTAGATAAAGATATTATAAACTGTACAGACACAATAAGAGTCTGATTAGAAAAAGTAGAGTTAATTACCCCTTGCTAGAATCATATCCTTCCCAATTTAAATTTCCTTTTTCCCCACTGACTCTCAATTCTGAAATGTAACCAAGTGGTAGGATTCTGCCTCATTGTTAAATGAATTTACTAAAGGTATAAAAGAGGTATTGTCACAATATTAAAACAATGGATTTCCTGAAAGTTAAGTATATATAAAAAGTGTATTATCTAAGATGATTTTGGGAAATGAAAAAAACCTGAAAAGCAGGGGAGTGAGCTAATACAGAGAATTTGGTTTACTTTGGAGCATTGTCTATATATATTTCAGTGGTATATTAATTAATTTTATTGTTTAGATATTGAATATGCACAATTAATTTTTGATGATGTTCTAATACCTATTGAGCAAAGCATACAAGTAATTGCACTAAAAATTCTAATTATCCTTTTCTTACTTTAATTTTGAAACTTGAGTAATACCATTTTCACTAAGCTATGAGGTATTTTCAATTCACTCCTATGCTGTTTGAAGCCTGTTTTGTCTTATATAAGTGCAAGTACAAGCCTTATATTTAGTAGATTTCCTGTGTCAGTTGTGTCCTTATATTAAAACATATTCCAATTTAATTTATAAAATCAAAACAAAATAATACAAAAGACATAAAAGTCAATCTAATAAAACACAAATAGTCCTGAGAGAATGTGAATAAAATTTTAATAAGTGAAGAACTCACCCTAGTAATATTCTTAATACTTAAAATAGTAAATAATCACACCTTACAGTCTTATGGATAGGTTTGTTATAATCCAAAGAATGGATTTAACATATAAAATAATAGCTTTTAAGACATAAATAGTACTAAAAGCAACCTTTGTCTATTTATTTTGCATTATAGAACTTAAAAGAAAAATCATTATAGCATAATGTTTTTTAAAAAGCATCTTAAAAGTTTAGAATTAATGGAATCTGAAAACTCTGAATGTTGAACATGGACACAAACTATTGGCAATTGCTTTCATTTTTTAAAATACTGTATTAATTACTATTATTATTGTGCTTGCTTATATATGTATTCACACAGGTCTATACTATGACTCACATGTAAAAGCCTGAGATTAACTTTGGAGTGTCTCAACCAGTGGGACACAAATTGAGAGTCCAAACCTTTGATAGGAGAAATGAAGGGACAAGAGACACAAGAAACGGACAGCAAGTCTGTATTCTGATCAAGCTGCCAACTTTATTTTTTATCAAGTGCATTATATAGTAAAAGGCAGAGGAGAGGGTAATTTGCTGGAATGTCAGGTCTGGAGACATCCCTAGCTGACAGGAAGATATACGAAAATGCTGAGGGTCTGTAAAAGTTAATTAACAGAGGGATGCTAATTTCTTCTGAAACCTGGGTCCTGCAGGCATAACTCACAGGGGGAGATAAGGGTTGTTTCCTGGGCCCTCAACATGCCCTACAGAGGTGTATATCTTACTTAATTTGTGACTTAGATGGCTTGACTATAACCAAAATACAGGTCTTTGCTCCCAGCATTGGAGAGGCTGTTTTCTCCTACCACCTTGTGGATTCTGAGAATGGAAGATCATGAGGATTGTGTAGCAAGTGCCTGTACCCTCTGAGTCATCTTGTCTGCCCATTAGTGCCTTAATATCTAAGAGATCAATGTATGTGTTGTTTTCAATCAGATGTAAAACACATATGAATTAATTTATTTTCCAAGCGATTATTCATCAAGTTACCCAAGATGATTACAGCATAATAAAAATTACCATTGCAAAAATTTACTAATAAAAAGCAAACCTTACTGAATTTTCTGTTTATACTCTTAGCCTTATCCCCAAGAGAAAACTGAATCTCCTCAGACTAGTTCCAACTTAATATCTAATTCTTCTCAAGGTCACTTCCACAGCTGCAAGCAATTTGTTCCTATTCTACTTCTAGACTTACTTTTAATATCATATGAGCTTTCCACATTCTATACTCAGATACATTAATCAAGCCAGTGTCATTGTCTCATCTTATTATATTTTTAGAAATTATTTTATATTGTAGACAGACTTTAGCTTAAAACATTAAAATATTCTTTTTTTATTTTTTTATTATTTGTTGAAAAAAAAAATCCCTGCTTCCTCCCAGCCTCCCATTTCCCTCCCCCTCCTCCAGCCCCTCTCCCCCTCCCCCCACTCCTCTCCCCCTCCCTCTCCAGTCTGAAGAGCAGTCAGGGTTCCCTCCCCTGTGGAAAGTCCAGGGTCTTCTCCCCTCCATCCAGGTCTAGGAAGGTGAACATCCAAACTGGCTAGGCTCCCACAAAGCCAGAACATGAAGAAGGAACAAAATCCCATGCCATTGTCCTTGGCTTCTCATCAGCCCTCATTGGCCGCCATGTTCAGAGAGTCCGGTTTTATCCCATGCTTTTTCTGTCACAGTCCAGCTGGCCTTGGTTAGCTCTCAATAGATCAGCCCCACTGTCTCGGTGGATGGGTGCACCTCTCGTGGTCCTGACTTCCATGCTCATGTTCTCCCTCTTTTCTGCTCCTCATTGGGACTTTGGGAGCTTAGTCCGATGCTCCAGTGTGGGTCTCTGTCTCTATCTCCATCCATCGCTAGATGAAGGTTCTATGGTGATATGCAAGATATTCATCAGTATGGTTATAGGATAGGGTCATTTCAGGTTCCTTATCCTCAGCTGCCCAAGGAACTATCTGGGGACATTGCCCTGGGCACCTGGGTGCCACTCTAGGTTCATGTCTCTTATCAACCCTAAGGTGGTTCCCTTAATTAAGTTATGTTATTCCCTGCTCCCCTATCCAACCTTGTTTTATCCCCAATCATCCCGTTTCCCCAAGTACCTCCCCTCCTCCCCTTCTCATTTTTCTCTCCCCATCTCCCCTTACCCCCATCCCACCCCACCCCCAAGGTCCCAATTTTTTGCCCAGCAATCTTGTCTATTTCCCATAGCAGGGATAATAAATATATGTTTTTCTTTCGGTTCACCTTCTTATTTAGCTTCTTTAGGATCACAAATTATAGACTCAGTGACCTATATTTATGGCTAGAAACCAATTATGAGTGAGTACATCCCATGATCCTCTTTTTGGGTCTGGGTTACCTCACTCAGGATAGTGTTTTTTATTTCCATCCATTTACATGCAAAATTTGAGAAGTCATTGTTTTTTATGGCAGAGTAGTACTCTAATGTGTATATATTCCACACTTTCTTCATCCATTCTTCCATTGAAGGACATCTAGGTTGTTTCCAGGTTCTGGCTATTACAAATAATGCTGCTACGAACATAGTTGAACAAATGCTTTTGTCGTATGATAGGGCATCTCTTGGGTATATTCCCAAGAGTGGTATTGCTATTTGTCTCTTAAAATTTATTTCCTATACAACTCTTAATTCAAAGAAAACTTGACAAATATAAATCTCTTCAGGTATGAGTGGAATAATAAACTGCTTTAAAAAAGAATGAAACTGTAAAACTATAAAAGCTCAAAATATTTATTCCTTTGGGAGTCCTTAGATAAGTAAAGCAGTGTACAATGAAGCTTCAAATGCATTTTCTGGCATCTTTCCCCACCCAAGTCTCATTATTTCAACCTACTACTCTCTTCTCTCTCTCTCTCTCTCTCTCTCTCTCTCTCTCTCTCTCTCTCTCTCTTTCTCTTTCTCTCTCTCTATCTCTCTCCTCTTGTTTTCTATCTCTAACTACTGCTGAAATACAAAGAAAATTACATCCATTCTATTTTGAAGAACTAGCCCATAAATCTGCCATATTACCATATATTAAATAGACTTGACTCTAAACATGTGCTAAAATTTACAAATATAACAAAACTGAGATGAGGAGGCAATAAAATTTTAATTATAATGGTTATTTTTGCATTATGATGGTCTTATGCTAAGCACAAAAGTGTAGCAAATTTCACAGTAATGTTGCATAATAAGATACCTTGTGTGTGGGATGATGGTAGAACCTGTCCTCTGCTAACACATGAACTAATATAGTGCTGTATACTTTTCAATAATCAGAATTACACAATACTCTCATTGCATATCTTATTTTATTTCTATTGCTACATTTATGGAATTATTCATAGTATTTTTGAATAATTTGCTAATTGAACAAGAAGACCTTCCACAAATCAGTGAGGCAACAAAGAACTATTGCAGAAATTTATGTACATCCATCTATTTAAAGTTATGTTAGGCTTGCTTAGGCAGAGCTTGGTTCATATATGAAAACATAACCAACCAAATAAAACAGCTTAGGAAATATTCAGCAGGTGACGTAGGATGCTATCTTGAATAAGCTCTGTTATACAAAGGAGTAGCACTTCGCCATGGGTATAAAGGTGAGAATCCACTTTTATCTTTGGTGTATTTCTTCCAAATACCGTGTGCTAACAATCGTCTCACATCTAATGTTACTAATCCTGTATGTAGGCTATATCTTCCAATGAATTGCAGAAGTTATACTGTATTATTAATGAAAGTCAGTCTTTGTTGTGTGGAAATTTACCTTTTGTATTAATTTTTTGAGAGCAACTTTGACATCTTTATTTCTCAGGCTGTAGATCATGGGATTCAACATAGGCACAACAATGGTATAAAACACAGATGACAATTTACTTTGTCCCAGGGAGCTGACTGATGGTGGCTGAAGATACATGAAAGATAAAGAACCATAGAAAATAGCAACAGCCAAGATGTGGGAGCTGCAGGTGCTGAAGGCCTTGCGTCTTCCCCCAGTGGAATGAATGTTGAGGATGCTGACAATGATGAAGATGTAAGAACTAAGAATGGTCACAGCTGGTATAAGAATGGTAATTGAACCAAGGGACCATGCTAGTACTTCATTGATAAAAGTACTAGAGCAAGAGAGCTCTAGTAATGGGAAATAATCACAGAAATAATGCCTTATTATATTATCCTTACAGAAAATCAATCTCATAATTGAGATAGCATCAGCTGTAGCACTAATGAATCCCATACCAAATACCCCAGCTATCATCCATAAACAGACTTGATAGGACATGGTTACATTGTAAAACAATGGGTTAGAGATAGCCACATAGCGGTCATATGCCATTACAGCCAACATGTAACATTCTGCAACAGCAAAAACACAGAAGAAGTAGAACTGAGCCATGCATTCTGGGTAGGAGATGACATTCTTCTCTGTCACAAAGTTTAGAAGCATTTTGGGAGTAATGGCAGTTGACTGACAGCCGTCAATAAAGGACAGACTGCTGAGTAAATAATACATGGGTGTGTGAAGCTGAGAACTGAACATAATCAAGATGATCATGCCCAGGTTACCCACAACTGTAACCAAATAGACTCCTAGAAAGAGGAGTAGTAGAGGCAATTGGAGTTCTGGATTCTTTGTTAACCCATCAAGGATGAATTCAGTCACTGAGGTGTGATTTATTTCTTCCATTCTCTTCTGGAAACTCGACGTGAGAGGAAAATTTTATATAGAAGTAAAATGTGAGTGTCCATTCTCCTATCAGTAAATTTTGAAACAGAATTCAAATATTTTTAGGTTGTCAATCAGCTGTCATCCTATTTTTTTACCTAAGTAGTCAGAGATTTTGTAGTCCTGGAAAAAAGAGGTATGCAAAGAAATAAGCAATCAGGTGATTGCATACTTGTGACTTTGTCATAAGAACTCTGTGTGCTGGTATCCATTTCCTACCAACTGCAAACCATTCTAGCCCCCTTTATTGAGTGTTTCAAGTATTTGTCATGTCTTAGTAATAGTACTTCTTTTTTTGGTAGAAAATGTTTCATATGTGGTAAATTAAAAACATTATGGAAAGACATCAATAGCCAAACTCAAATTAATGACAGATAAAATTTAGCATTGGATATAATTGTTCATGGTAATTTTCTTATTGTTCCTAAATATCTGTGAAGTACAAACACATCTGCAACTATATAAAATGATGAAATGTTTTGCTTATTTGTAATCTTTTCATATGTGTATGACTGTGTGTGATTTACTTAAGCAGTGATTTGTCTTTTACACATTTATGCAGATTTTCCAAGTTAAAATTTTGCATTTTGCTTGCTATGTCAAAATATAGCTTTGAATATAATTTTTAAGGATATATTTATTGAGAGATATATTCAGGTGGATCTTCATGGGATATATTTAGCAGATGAAAAGCCTAAAATGAATTACATTTGAAGTACTGACTGAAGCTTTGCTTAAAAATTTACCCTGAGACATGGAAATAAATAGGCAAGAGGATTGTGAATTTTAGGCCAATCTGGGATATAGACGGTGCTTTTATCTTGAATAAACAATATTATCTCTGAGAAAACATTACTCTCTGAGAAACTAGGGCAACAGAATAACTTTGGAAAGCTTCTTCAATCCTTCAACCATGTAGATTCTGAGGACTGAATGCAGGTTATCAGCATTGCTTGCAAGTGCTGTTTACCCTCTGAGTCAACGTCTCTGTCCACTAATTGCACTAGTTTCTCAGAGAGTAATGTATGTAGTAGTTTTTCAATCAGAAGTAAAACTCTTATGAATATGAAATATGAATTAATTTAATTTCCATAGTTGTCATTCTTGAAAGTTAGCTAAAATAATTCCAATAATAATAAAATTTATCAATGCAAAAATTTAAATATGTATATGAAGAGAATAAACCTTGCTGCTCTTTTTTTAATAGTCTTAGACTTGGCCCCAAGAGATGATGAGTCTCCACAGAACAGCTCCAGTTTTATTTTTAACTTTTCTCAAGGTAACATCCATAGCTGTAAAGACTTTGTTGCTATTCTATTTCAGGATTTATTAAATATTAATATTATATCAAATTTCCATATTCTAGACTCAGCTACAAAATTAATCCATTACATCAATTAAGCCAGTGTCATAACCTCATCTCTTGTCTTTGTAGTTGGAAGTTATGTTTTACTATAAATAGACTCTTAGCTTATAGAAGCATTAAATATATTTGAAATTATATATACAACTCTTAAATGTAATAAATTATAGAAATTTTTACTCCATGCTAGACTTGATGATTATGAATTACTTTGGGAAGTTTGTAGAGATCTGTACTGCATAAAGAATAAGAATAAAACCATACATCATAAAAATATAAAATGGATGTGCATTTTGGAGGCATTAAAATAAGTAAAATCAGTCTAATTTGTGCTTCAAAGAGAATGTCTAGCATTGTTTCCCCCCACCTATTTTTTGCTTTGCTCCAGCTCTCTCTCATTCTTCATTGCTTTCTACATATTTCTGAATTACAAAAGAAATGTCATTGTAGCAATAAAAGGTAAAATGGCATTAACTCTGATTTAAAGAACTCATAACCTAAATCTGAAGTATTAGCACATATTTATAGGAATTGGGCTCCAAATGTGTGATAAATATTTCAGATAAATTAAACCTTGCAGTTAATGGCAGTAAATTTGTAATTTAATTGATTAATACTGCATCCTGATGGGCTCAGGCTAAGTACAAAGATATAACAATACTCATAGTAATGTTGTACTATATGCAAAAATTTGAGACAATGAACAATCATAAAATTTGGAAAGGCATCACCTCTTTGAGTTAATGAATATGATGCTAATTATTTTATATTTTTATCTTTTATTAAATGTTTTACTATATAATTATTCAAATGTCTTAAATTCAAAATGGTTCTCTAAAATTTTCTTTTGCTTGAAAAGCACCTTATGATCCCCAATGATCATCAGGAGGAATTGAAAATGTAAAATATGTTATGCTTAAGTTTGCTTGTTTCAAATTACTTACCTAACCAAAGCTAGTTTAATGGGGTTATAAATTTTGTACTGCAGAAGAAAAGGTATAATTTTGTCATTGAACTTAATTGCTCTGATTACCGTCATCATAATAGGAATCACAGATTAAGAGGATTTTATGAAGTCTAACACAATGAAAGTTTTTCCACTTGGAGATAAACTTGAGCCAGATAAAACACATTTCCCAGTGTATGGTATACTTCTTGTGGCCAATTGTTTTCAAAGTTACTTCAAAGATAAAACTAACCAGGGAAATATATCCACAGACAAATAAATTTCATAAAAAATTTAAGACTTATTAGGAATATATAAATTATGGGGCAGAAATCATTTCTTTATGTGCAAGAAAAATGATTTGATGTAATCCACATGAAAACACCAAAAACATAAATCCTTACTAGGCCAAGGAAGTCCATGAATCCCTGTATGATGCATAAGGAAATAAATATCTGAAACATCATTTATACATAAGCAGTGATTAAACTGTGAGAATAATTTAAATAAGATATGTAATACACATTCTAGTTAGAAGGTATGCAATTAGAACATCAGAAAAGATTCATCATGTGCTGAGGTGCTGAGTTTAGTCCTCATTCTCTATGAAATACTTGCTGGTTACCATTAGAAACCATGGTCCTCTTCTACTCATTCAATTATGTTGTAATTTTAATGCCATTATCTATGTTTTTAAAAATTTGGAAACACTGTTATACATGAATGGATGCTATCTCTGTGGCAAAGACAATGATAGATGTCCCCCTAAAGAAGGACAATGGCAGAACAAAAATCAACCACCATATGGTTTCTTACATAATGTGATGATGTCCTGGGACTTTATTATATACTAAGGGAAGTAAATGGAGAGAGTTTCATTTAGTGTGTGACATCTAAGATATTTAAGTTTGTTAATATTAAATGAAATAAAGAAATTAGGAACTTATTTCAGGACATAAAATGTGTTCAGACAGTGATGAAGACACTGTATTCCAATTTGTACACCCAACTTTGGCAAATATTTACTTCCTTTTAAATCTTCATTAAAATTGAAGGAATCCTACAGCATTATCCAATTCACCAGAACTGATTGAACCTTCCTACTGAATAATAAAATTTACTCTATTAACAACTGTATAAATGAATCTAGTAAGTAGTATACTACAGATTTTGCCAGTGGTTCCTCTAGACTCATGAATCACTCTCTTTTTCTCTAACAGTCTCAGCACAAATTTTACTTCCCACTTGCAGACTCTCTAATACTGATATATTCAGCATTGTGCAGTCATCACTGCTGAGGTACCACGGCCCTGTGCTTAGCTCAGAACTACTTTTGATGTTGATGTAATGACAGGTTAACAACCCTAAGAACTACTTTGGCTCTAGAGTTGGCAACAGTCTCACCTCTTGCAATCAAATGAGCAGTTATGCCTCCTATACTCTGAAGATCTACCTAAGAAGTATTTATGCCAACACCAAATAACGTGATTGCCCAGTCTCTAAGGACTTCCAACTCTCAAGGAGAAAACCTTTGAAAGGGAAGCAAATGCCATATCCCAACAGGTTAATCTTTCTCTTTTATCAAAAATAAACTCCATTTGTAGTAAATATTTAATTAGAGATACCATCTGAATTAAAACCAATATTTTGACAAATGAAATCTCAATAGAATTTGAGATTCTACTTTTCGTTTTTTTTTTTATTAAAGATTTCTGTCTCTTCTCCACCTCTGCCTCCCCTTTCCCCTCCCTCCCCCAATCAAGTCCCCTGTCCCTCCTAAGCCCAAAGAGCAGTCAGGGTTGCCTGCCCTGTGGTAAGTCCAAGGACCACCCACCTCGATCCAGGTCTAGTAAGGTGATCATCCAAACTGCCTAGGCTCCCACAAAGCCAATAGGTGCAGTAGGATCAAAAACCCATTGCCATTGTTCTTGAGGTCTCAGTAGTCCTCATTGTCCACTATGTTCAGCGAGATTCTAGTGTTTTTGTTTCCAGCACATAGTATAGTGAGCTGGTCTTAAAAGTCAGAAGATAATATGACACTTATATCTTACTAAAAAAAACAGAGAATTTAAAATGATAAACCAATTTCTATTTCACAAAAGTTGGCTATTATATCCTATCCAACTCAGCAATTTGTATATTTGAGGACTTATTCCTCATTTACCTGAGTAGCTGGGATTATAAGCAATCATCATTGTATGAGGAAAACTTATTTATTTGTCAGTGTATATGTACACATGTAAAGAAGTTGCATGTGCATGTATATGCATGAGTATGTGAAGGGCAAAGGACCAGTTCTGGTGTTGTTCCTCAGGCTGTCCACATTTTTGGATGCAAGGTCTCTCACTGGCCTGTAATTAGGCAAGTAGCTTGTCTGGGTGACAAGTTTGCCCTAACAATCTGCCTGTCACTAACTCCAGTGTTGTGCTTGTATTTCCCAGTCACCATTCCTACTTTTTAAACTAGGTTTTTGAGATCCAACTTGAATCCTGATGCTTGCAAAGCGAATACTTAAGCAAATGAAATGAATTCCTTTTTCTACCCCTATTTTTAAATTACATTTTCATATCATAATTTTATTATTGGGGGATTACATAATTTAATTTGGGCTTCTTGATGATCTAAATATTTTTTTTTCCGAAAGCAAAATGAAAGAGCAGTGCCCTCACTTTGCTATAGACTCTCTGAGTTGGTTTCAGCTGACAACTTGACAAATACCTAGAGTCACCTGAAGAGAAAGAACATCAGAAGAGCAGGCTGAGCTCTGGCCTTGTATGTGAAGTTTTTTTTTTTTTAACATATAGTTGGATGAAACCATAGCAAGCACATTCAGAGTAGAACATGGTATGCTTCCTTTAAATAATACAAAAATCTTAATTTAGCAAAGGAAAGCAAGAACATTTTAATAGTTGGTGGTCTCTTTGGCTTTAACTCACCTTTCATTCAAAACTAATCACAATTTTATGAATGGGACATGATCATTAATCAGAAAACAATTTTCCAACTTTATCTTTTTCCCTAGTGCATATTTTCACCTTCTCTTCTTTTCTTTTAATTTATTTCTGTTAAATTTTATCTGGGGGTGGGCTTGGCTGATTCATTATATGATATAATTGAACATTATAGATTAGTGTCAAGGACTGTATCTCAGTGACATGAACTCAGTGAATATTTTAATTCTTAGCCTTCAGTGTAAAGACTCAAGTTCTTATCTCCTAGTTCTAAATGTGATTAGGAACATCCCATCTTGGCCCTGATATCAAATTAAAAAAAGAAACAAACAATAAAACAACACAACCAAAAGCAAAACTTTAAGATTTCAACTTAATCATCGTCAGAGTAAAATCAAGAATGTAAAAGACAATGAATTTGGAGAATATGTGGGGAAACAATAACCCTCATTCACTCTTGATGAATTGCAAACTGGGGCAGCCTCTTTGGTAGTCAGAGTGGTGAATTCTAATAAGCAAGCAAGCAAGCAAGCAAGCAGGCAAGCAAGTAAATACATAGCCATTTGCCTATGCAATACCATCCTTTGCCCAAGTGACTTGATTTTCTACAACATGGATTATTGTTCAGCCTTGTTGTCTGCACCTCTATTCACAAAAACTAGGAAATGAAAATGACCTTTTAATCATGAATTAATAATGAAAACCAAGTACACATACACAGTAAAATTCCATTTTAGATCAGGTGTTATCCCAATAGCCAGTCATAGACTGGAAATATCTCCTAATAATCTTTTTTTCCCTTTCTTTTTTTATTGAATTTATTGAGGTCTACATTTTTTCTTCTCCCCTCTCTGCCACTCCGCTTCCCCCTTTCACCCTCCCCCATGGTCCCCATGCTTCCAATTTACTCAGGAGATCTTGTCTTTTTCTACTTTTCATGTAGGTTAGATCTATGTAAGTCTCTCTTAGTGTTCTCATTGTTGTCTAAATTCTCTGGGATTACGGTTTGTAGGCTGGTTTTCTTTGCTTTGTATTTCAAAAGCACCTATGAGTAATTACATGTGATAATTGTCTTTCTATGATGTTTTCTAGCTCCATCCATATGCCTGAATCTTTCAAGATGTCATTGTTTTTTTCTCTTGTGTAGTACTCCATTATGTAAATGTGCCACATTTTTCTTATCCAGTATTTGGTTGAGGGACATTTAGTTTCTTTCCAGGTTCTACCTATAACAAATAATGCTGCTATGAACATAGTTGAGCACATGTCCTTGTGGCACAATTGAGCACCCTTGGATATACACCCAAAAGTGGTATTACTGGGTCTTGAGGAAGGTTGTTTCCTAATTTTCTGAGAAATAGCCACACTGACACAGAAAAAGTTTACTGAAGATCTTTTTCTATTCTGTAGGCTGTTGATTTGTCTTGTTGACCATGTCCTTTGCTTTACAGAAGCTTTTAATTTTCAGGAGGTCCCATTAATTAATTATTTCTCTCAGTGTCTGTGCTGCTGGGGTTATATTTAGGAAGTAGTCTCCTATGCCAATGCATTCAAGTGTACTTCCCACTATGTCTTCTATAAGGTTCAGTGTGACTGGCTTTATGTTGCGGTTTCTGATTCATTTCGACTTGAGTTTTGTGCATGGTGATAAATATGAGTTGAATTTCATTCTGCTACATTTTGATATCAGTTATGCTAGCACCATTTGATAAATATTCTTTCTTTTTCCATTTGAAATTTTTTGCTTCTTTGTCAAAAATCAGGTGTTCAAAGGAGTGTGGGTTAATATCCAGGTCTTCTATTCAGTTCTATTTGTTCTCCTTTCTGTTCTTATTCAATACCAGGCTGTTGTCAGTACATTGAGTTTGAAGTCAGGCATTGTGATACCTCCTGAAGTTCTTTTATTATGCAAGATCGATTTGGCAATCCTGCATTTTTTTCTTTTCTATATAAAGTTGAGTACTTTTTTTCTAGGTCTGTGAAGAATTTTGCAGGTATTTTGATGGGCATTGCATTGGATATGTAGATTGCTTGTGGTAAGATTGCTATTTTTACTATGTTAATTCTGCCTACCCAAGAGCATAGGAGATCTTTCCACTTTCTGGTGTCTTGTTCAATTCTTTCTTTAAAAATTTAAAGTTCTTGTCATACAAGTCTTCCACTTGTTTCGTTAGAGTTACTATGATATTTTATGCTATTTGTGGCTATTGTGAAGGGTGTTAATCTTTGAAAGTCATCAAGAGTCCACAGCCAGTCTCTCTTAATTTGTGACTTTTGTGTTCTAATTTTCTATAAACCTATTCTGTAACCTAGGTAATTAACAGAATCTTCTCTTTGAATCTTTTCAGGAGCAATTTGTAATTGCCATTTAGGCAAGACTTTCTATACTTCTTCAAACATCCTGTCTAAAGAATCTGTATTTGAATCAGATACCAAAATGTCATCCATGTAATGTAAGGTTATAGACTTAGGAAAATACTTACATTATTTACAATGGCTGGCTGACAAGTATTGGCACAAGGTGGGACTATTGAGCATTCCCTGTGAGAGGATGGTCTAGTGATATTCCCTAGTAGGATGAGAGTTATTATAAGTAGGCACTGTGATGGTAAACTTTTCTCTATCCTTTTCTTGTAAAGGTATAATGAAGAAACAGAGAAGGCAGAAGAATTCCAGATTGTAGAGGGCCCATAGGTTGAATACTTTTCTGATAGCCCTTAGATCTGTCACCATTCTCCATTTTCCATATTTCTTTTTAATGACAAATACAGGAGAATTCCAAAGGCTGGTTGATTCTTCAATATGACAAGCAACTAGTTTCTCTTGTACCAGCTTTTCTAAAGTCTGCAACTTTTCTTACACTAGAGGCAACTGGTTAACCCATATTGCTTTCTCAGTTAACCATTTTAGAGGTAGGGTAGGGCTGTTTGTACCTCTGAATGTTTAGCAATTGCTTTGTGTTCTTGTACAGGCTTAATGGCTGATGTCCATCATCTATAATGTCTTCTAATATTTTCCTCAGAAACATAAGTTTTGGGGATGCAGGAATGTTAGCCTGGATATTCCATTGCTGCAATAGGTCATAACACCACTAGTTCATTGCAATATTGACTATATATGGCCTCAAACTTCCTATTTTTCCTTCTTTTGTGTGTTTTTTTTTTCCTGAGATAGGGTTCCAATTCCCAGGACTGAACACCTACCTCTTGAAGAGGCCAATTTGGATTCCAAGATTCTGGAGTAATGATATTTACATCTGCATCCATGCCTAATAAGCCTTCAATAAAAATTCCATTTATAAACACTCTTAGCTTTGGTCTTTAATTGTTTATAGAAATCTACCAGAATAGAGGTTTCCTCTGTCCTACTGGAGTTTTGACTCATCCTTCACATTTAACCCATTATTCAGACAAGTATTATTAACAGCAGGCATTGGATTTTTAATTTTCTGGGTGAGATACATTCTCCACATTAACTTGGAATGACTGGACCACATTCATTTTGAGCCCTCCAAGTGGTCTCCCATGGTGTTTCCCGATGGTGTTGGGTTGCCTTCTTTATCAATTGTTGACCTACACCCATTGATCCATTGTCAGCTTCTGCCACACCTCCTACATATACCAGAAGGCTGAGTCTTCCTATTTCTGCCATTCCCAGAGAAAATATTATTCCGAAAAATCTATTGTCTATAATCCCTTCTCAAATGTCCCATTCTACCACAATTAAAACATTTGGTATTTTAATGTCTTCTCTTACTTACCATTAAAAACTGCTTTTCCTACCCAAGCTTCAGTACCATAGTCAAGTGTCTCAACATTCATTGTATGCAAGACCCATTTATCCATGGGTGCTGATCTGTTCTTTAAAGGCCCAAGGATCTTTTTGCATTTTATGCTGGCATTCTCATAAGCCAAAGATTAAATTATTATATGTCTAGCTTCTGGGTAAGTTACCCCTATTTATACAGCCCTAGTTAGTTTTTGCAAAAAGTCACTAAAAGGTTCTCTCTGACCCTGTTAACATTAAGAGATAATTCAACTCTTTTTCTTAGTTCCTGAATCCTGTCCAAAGCCTTTAACGTTGCTGTGCTACATAGGAACAAGGTGTAATCATCAAAAAGAGCTTGATCCTGAGGATCAAGGAAAGTCTTTCACCTAGAATTTGATCTAGGGAAATCTCAAGTCCTTTTGTTTTTTTCTTATTGCCCTAACATTGTTGCTTCCTCTTTTAAAAAGCATCTCTAAAGTAATTGCAGTTAACCTTCTAGGATAGCTGAGATTAACTGAGTCCAAACTTGAAGCACTGCTTTGCTACTAAAAGCCCACATTTTGAACATTTCCCTCACAAAGAATGAATGTAGTCCATAAGCTACAATTGCTTACTTAGTTTCCTCACAATCAGTCATATGTATAGACTCCTGTGAATATTCTTTGACAATATTAGGGTACTTGGGGGCCAGATAATTTTTCTGATGTTATTACTTCAAAGGCAGGCAGAACTCTGGAGAAGCTATCCTAGAGATTTTTACGTACCAACAAGTTTAAATTTTGCCTTTTTACCTTTTGTTCCTGGTCATCAAATTTGATAATTTTCTCAATCTTTTCAAATCCGTTTACCACTGCCTTTTGTAATGCCTGGATCTTCTGTCCAGTGTTCTGCTCTATTGCCCTCATTGAGGATTCCAAGGTATTAAGTCTGTCCAGTAGAGATAATCTCTCATCCTTGGCCATAATCTTTATAGCATGCATATCACCTTCCTGGAGAGATAATCTATCAGCCAATCTGTCATACTCCTTTGACAGAGCCTGGTTAATACAATCAACAGTGTGAATTCTCTCAAATAATGTTTCAGAACCCACTGTCATTGATTGGTTTCTATGTGCCAAATCAGCTGTATCCTTCTCCAGAGTGCTGAATTTTCCTTTAAATAAATTACTATCAGTCTGTATCATTTCTAAAATCATCTCATTGATTGAGTTTTGTTAGTTAAATTGTATCTTCCTTAGGATTTCCAACCTCTTTTTTAAGAAGCTTGGTATCAGTCTCTATCATTTCTAAAAGATCCTCGGTTGACTGAGTTTTGTTAGTTAAATTAAATTGATCGTATCTGTATCCTTTTTCAGATTTCCAACTTCTATCTGAGAAGCCTGGTTTCAGTTTGTAAAGACTGTACCATTTCTAAAATTCCTAAGTCTTAGCCCTATTGTCAAATTATATTTTTCAGAAAAAAATTACTGAGGAAAAGACTAAACCCCAGAATCAAAAATAGTGATGTAGAAGGGACATCATATAAGCCTTGTAAAACCTTACACATGGTGTAAGTAAAGAGACTATTAATACCTTGGATGGTTAAGTTTTCTGACATATTGCCCTTTTAAATTAGCAACTTATAATTTATATTTTGGACATTAAATCTTACCTGTGGTTTAATTAGCTAGATGCAATCATTGTTACCAGCCAGAAGGTATGGCAAGCCACCTACAAAACAAACCTAGCTGGGCCCAGCAACACACCTGAAGTCATGTAACTGGTCTGAATCTGATTTTCGTGTGAAATGCTAAAAGATATGCTTAGTTAAAAATAAAGTTACTTACTAGAAATCATAGACTGTGTGCACTGTTGTTGGTCATGATCATCAGCAGCCACAGGAGCACAGGGATAACAAGATAACATTAGGCACCCAGGAAAGCCTGTATCTGAATTTCCACGTGGTGTGCAGAGGCAGGACACAGACACTGGGACTTGCATATGGGATATTGGAGATCCTCTGAGGTGAGTAATGAGATAATATAAGGAACTGCAGCTGATCTGTAGCAAGAAAAGCCTCCACTCTGCGAGAATTCTATATCCATGGCCAGCTGAGAAAGGGCTCATACCAAGCCTGGCACACTCTGAGCCAGTGGTGTGCAGCAGAGCCAGGGTGGGGTTCTAAAACCAAACATTCAAGCACCAGAGGATGATGTAATTCACAAAACAATCCCACACAAGTTCAGAATTTTGAATAATAAAATGGTTATTTATTTAACGGAAAAATTTACAGATCACTGACCTAGGTAACAGTCCTCTGTGCAAACATGAATAGAGTCTAGCATCCGGAAGCAGGAGCTGGAAGCAAGAGAGCAGGCACACATTTACTATAGCTTTTGGAGTATAAGTGATCACGCCTAAGTGGGTTGGTATCTTAAAGGCTATTGGCTGAAGGAGCAGAATGTGCTCCCACAGCACCTCTGGACTGCTCCAGGACTCAGAGAAATTAAGGTGTGGCCCGATCTACACTCTAGTCAAGCTGACCTATGGATGCTGAGCACATGTGGGAATGAAGGAAGTGTAAGCCACATGTTCCAGCAATGACTGCAGGCCATTGTCACTCAAATGTGGCCATACGTGTACACAGGCTGTAGTCTGAATATTCAAAGTTTGCAGGCAGCTGCCACAACCATGGGCCTATAGCAAGACTATAGAGACCTCCAGGAACCACAACTACAGTCAATTTCTGACCTATGGCAGAAATGCTTAGCCACATAGAGGACAGCTATATGCTGTATGGCCCAGCAAACAGTTATAGGCTGAGGTCCCCAGTTCCCAAAAGCATGGCTGAGCTCATCAGATTGTTAAACAATGTGATATATATCCACATTATTTACCTGTACTCTAATCAGGGAGTAAATCCTTAGGGTCTGCTTCCTAAACATGCACAGCAAATGGTTGTTACTCATATTGCAGAAATTTAAAATTAAGATTTATGCATGTGACTTTCAATATATATTCAGGTTTCTTAATGGCCTCTGCACAAACTGAAGAAGGCACTAAGCATGTGATAACTCATTGCTTAAAGTGTTTCTCATACCTGGGAATCCCTAAATTATAAAGATGGATAATGGGTCCAGATATAATAGTAAAATTTTTCAGCAATTCTATTCTTAATGGAGTATTGAGCAAAAAAAAAAAAAGACATTCCTTATAATCCTCAAGGACAAGGAATTGTGGAAGCATGCCCATAGCTCCTTGAAAACACAACTTCAAAAGACAAAACTCAGTCACCACACAATGCCTTCAATCAAGCCTTCTTTTACTCTAAACTTCTTGAATGTGAATACCTGTGAACAATCTGTCACAGATAGATTTTAGCATGATGGCACCAGAGTGACATTCACTTAAGCAAAATGGAAAGGCCCTTGTACTGGATTATGGAAATGACCTGGCCCTGTTTTAATATTGGGTCAAGAACTTGTCTTTTCATAGGCAGAGAATGAAGCACAATGACTCCCAGGTCTGGTCTATTGTCTGCAGCAAAAGATACCATCTCTGATGACACCATATCTTCTGTGACACCACAGAAGAGATGGAATGAGACTGCTGAACCTGCATTCCTGACCCTCTTATGTCTTCAAGCTGCAGGCTGAGAAGGGAGGGGAGATTATGATAATGGTTGGCGATTTTGAGCTTCTTGGAGCACTCACTGCACAAATTTAGTGAACCCTGTTTACTTAGGAGCTGGCCTAAAAATGCTGACTGAATATTTGGCAGTTTATCCATACTTTATCTTGGTACAAAACTCACTTTTGCCAGTACGGTGCTCAGTCTGCTGTTGAAATAAAAAACCTAAGAACTGTACCTCAGAAAATTTCCCCTCTGAGAGAAAAAGACTGGTTAAAGAAATGGAACACTATTATGGAGGCAAAGAGTGACTGAAGGCCCTCTTCAGAGATGAAGAGGAGTGACATAATAGGTTTTTTTTTGCTACTCAGAGACTGGAAGATTCAAACTTATCTTTGGAATTTAAAAACAGCAATACAATTAAACTATAGGTGAGAAAAAAGACTCAAAGCTCACCCACCACAGAAACAATCTCTTGTCTTTTGATTAGAATGGATTTAAGAGAATTGTGATTTGATATATTGTGTGTTTATTGTTAATTTCCATAGAATTTATGATAGTGACTTTAGTTCACTATGAAGATGTTACTGATCACAAAAAGGTTGGAGCTTGTCTGAGAAAAATTTGGCATGGAAAGTCCTTATATTTATATGTTTAATAAGACAAATTTGAATAGTGATGTAGCTAAAAACCATTAAAGATATCCTGGACCAATTTAAAAGGTTCATCCCATCTTAGTCATCTACAAGTCCTTTTTTAGGAGATATTGTGGTCATAGGAGCAGGTATATTACAAAACATAATCTGTCTTCTTATGATAATTTATTTGTTGGTGTAATCTCTTGGTATAAAGTTGGGCCAGAGGTACATAGCACCTAGAGATTCACTTTCCCTTAATCCTTTATTTAAAGAGTCTCATAGTTAACAATAGGTAAAATCTTCCCTGACCCCAGACATTCAGAGACAGGACATACATGACAGAATATAAGTGTAGATGTTAAGTGAAAGATAAGTATGGAAAGTGGAAGAAGATGCCTAATCCAATAACAGTCATATTGTAAGGACATGGAAAAATTTAAGAAACTATGCTTCATTAGGAGTTGGTTAAGGCCCAGGATTCAAGTAACTTTGCAACATCAAGAGCTAGTTGAAAACAGAAAACTCTACAAAAGTATAAACCACAAAATGTTCCCAGCAGCTAGCCCCCTGTCAACACCCAGCTTTTTGGTCTAGACAGAAGCAGGAGTAACTACTCAGGAAGGGCAGGAGGGCATACGCAAATGCAGAAGGAGCCGCTTACAGGGAAATAGGGTATGCAGAAATAGTCCACCCCCTGTATCTAGCAAAACCAACCCCCATGGCCCTAAGTAAACCTGGCTTGTGGTTTTTGCCTTTATATGTCAATCCAAAATGAGGAACAAGAGCTCTCCTCACTTTGAGCTTTCAGCTAGCTGGACTATATGCACACAGAAATAAAACTTGCTTTTGCATTCTGGACTTGACTCGATAATGGTGGTCTCTCATGGAGGTCTCAACTTGGGTACAACAATATGTCCTATAGAAGAAGCACAGGCTTTGTCAACTAACTTCAGAAGGGAAGAATACATGGGGCTCAACTGAAGTGGATTCTCTCCACCTTGACTGAAGATTAGAGAGTTTAAGCCTGCTCTTGCTCTTTCAAAGGAAGTCTGACTTAAGGAATGGCTACAAACAAGATACCTGAACTAGGGTGTGCTTACTTGGTGTTTTGGATATTAAGATGACGCATAGGGTGAACACACCCTACACTGGCCAAAGGTCAGAGAATTCAAGTCTATTCCTGCTCTATCACTTCTTCATTCACCTTAGTGACATTAGTTGAGGTGAGGCATGCAGTAGATCTTTTGTCTAAAACTGTTCTTCATAGTGAATCATTAGTCATGTTCAAGACCTCTGATGTTTGGTATATCAACAATATTGAATGTATACCAAAACCCCTCTCAGGTATCCTGCTCTTGCCCTGAGTCATGGAAATCCTGTAGTTTTGGTTCCACAGGACTAGTTCATTTATGATTCCAGCAGGTCATAGATGGTGGGCCAACTCAATTTGTTGTATATTGGTCTGGATGGTAGCTGAGTTGTTCACCCCAGGCCTCCATTATAACTGTGTCCCCTCAGTCAAGGGACAGAGCAAGCTCTCTTTCACCCATGCCATCTGGATTATTTTACCCTTGCCTGTGGTGACTGTGGAGATGTATCTACCAGAGACAGTATCGTATCATCAGGGTCAGCTATGCCATGTGGGAGTTGGATGGAGCAAACTCATTTGCTGAAGCAGCCAGTTAGGTACAGGGCCAGATTTACCAGGGCCAGATAAGGGAAAGAACAATTCCAATAGTCTCCTAATTTTCCAAATTTATTATTTTCAAGGTCCCCACTATAACATAAGCCACAAACATCAAGGTAGATGCCAACTGATGATGTTCTACAGACCCATTTATGACCCTCTACAGGAATTCAGGGTTGGATGTTACTATGATACTGGGTAACAGCACAGGCCATTCAGATAAGCACAGCCCCCCTCAGCAGCATGGCCCTAGGATCAACATGGCCTCAAGTGGCAGTTCATTCCCCAGGCACCTGCATGGTCTTCAATGGTAACAGGAGCCATGGACATTATCACAGACCCTGGCTGTGGTAGACCAGACATGGTCCTTGAAACATAGTCACTATGAGTGGCTAATGAGAACATAAAGCCTAGAAGAAAATCTAATAATGACACCATCCCAAACTAATATAATTTCTAGTTGCATACTTAGTACTGATCATGTCAAACAAATATGTGTAACATTCTTACTGAATATGGAGATAATCACAGAAATCCATAGTTTATGTAAATAGAGGGAACAACTGATATTGGGGTGAAGAGCAAAATTTAATCCATATACAATAGAATCGCTCTACCTAAAGATCAGGAAATCTTTTGGAAAAGGAAGAAAGAATGTTCAAAGAGACAGAAGACAAGAAACTTTAAGTGAGATTGTGTATCACCTATGTATGACAGGGAAGTGGCATCATCAAATTTTAACAATATTTTTTCAAAATAAGAGCACAAAATGATACTATTTGATATACCAATATTGAAAGAGGAGTACTTAGAATCCCACACTTAGATGAAGAGCTACAGGCAATAAATGATTGTTGAGATAGATTAAGTTTTTCAGTGGTTAAGCCCTCTAATATATATGTATGTATATATGAATAAAAGAAACAAAGGCCATTAATTTGAGAAAGAGAAGAGGGAACATGGTAGTGGTTGGAGGGAGATGAAGGGAAGGGTATAATTACAGCATTTACATATAATATTCTCAAAATATAATAAAATAATTAAAAAGAAGGGTGTCAGTTTGTTATAAATAAAAATGAAATTTATTTATTTTATTTTATTTTTTTTAGTTGTTGCAAAAAAATTATTTTTAAAGGGATGGTTATCAATTATGACAGTTATATATAACATGATAGGTGTGACCCATTGTGGGCATATAAATACACATGTCATCCTTACTTTCAGTTTACATTGTTGATTCTGTGAAACATATGCCATAATCAATTCTGAAATTTATAATAGTAAAAGTTATCAAAGTGTTATAACAAATGAGTAATAATATTGACAAGCCAATTAAAATAAATAGGATCAACTCAAATGATATATTTGTGGATATATCATTCTTCCAATAAATAATCCTCATATTACTTCTGACTACATAAATGTTTTTCTTTCAAGTATTTTCTTAAAGGCAACACTGACATCCTTGTTCCTCAGGCTGTAGATCATGGGGTTCAGCATGGGTACAATAATGGTATAAAACACAGATGACACTTTCCCTTGGTCCATCGAATTCACTGATGATGGCTGCAGGTACATGAATGCTAAAGATCCAAAGAAGACAGCAACAGCTAAGATGTGGGAACTGCAGGTGCTGAAGGCTTTGGACCTGCCCTCAGTAGATTGAATGCGGAGGATACTAGCAATAATGAAGATATAGGAAGTAATAATGGTCAGGATTGGGACAAAGATATTCAATGTACCAAAAAATAGAATCAACAATTCATTGATATAGGTACTAGAGCATGCAAGCTTCAAGAGTGGAAGAAGGTCACAGAAATAGTGGTTGATCACATCTAATTTGCAGAATTGAATCCTAATCATGAAGCCTGTGTGAGCTGATGCACACAGAACACCAATAATATACACTCCTGAAATCAGGGAACTGTAAATCTTATAGGACATAGTTACATTGTAAAGTAAGGGATTGCAAATGGCAACATATCTGTCATATGCCATTGCAGCTAATATGTAACACTCTGCAATGGCAAAAATAAGGAAGAAATAGAGCTGAGTCATGCATCCAGAGTAGGAGATGAGGTTCTTCTCTACCACAAAGCTCACCAGCATTTTAGGGGTAACAACTGTGGATTGACAGAAGTCAATGAATGACAGGCTGCTGAGGAAATAATACATGGGGTTGTGCAGGTGGGAACTGAGCCCAATTAATATGATCATGCCTAAATTCCCCAATACAGTGACCACATAGATTCCCATGAAGAGAAGGAAGAGAGGCATCCGGAGCTCTGGTTTCTCTGAAAGCCCAGCCAAGAAGAACTCAGTCACTGTACAATGGTTTCCTGCTGCCATGTCCTCCATTCAGATCCTGAGGAGGAAAAGAAGAATAAGATTGTCAGACTGAGATCATTATTCCTTTCCATGTACACAAAGACCCCATACACAGTGTTTCTGCTTTGGAATACCTTTAAACTCTGTAAAATTACCTTAATTGGAGCATCCTAGGTAAATAAAATATATCTTTTATTATTTTCAAACTTTTCCTTAAAAATGTATTTCATATAAAATACTATCACTGAGTTCAAGCTTTGAAAATTTTTGTGAGTTCAAAGCAATATCTCTACTCTGAGAATAGGAGTGGATATCAGTGAGAAAAAGTGACCAATAGGGGTGAGGAAGCAAGCACTCCCTAAAAAATAGTGATTTGGTACCCAAAATATAATTTTTTCAAGGAATCTACAAAGCTCTAATTTTCAAACATTTCCATTTTTTAAACTCTTAACACAGTTAAAGTCTTAAATTTCTAAATGTGAAAATTAAATGACATCTGGAGCAATCATTGTACAAAGGTACTGGATACATGCTGCTCCTAGGATGAGATTTCTCTGTTTAAATAGGCCATAGAGACAAAGTGCCCATGCTCACTCCTAAGAGTGTACCAATGACACTGTGAGCTAATACAATAAACTCTTTGTAACATACTGTATAAATAAAAAAGTATTACTTTCATCTTATGTCTCAGAAAGTCTGACATATAATTTTGTGTTATAAGTTCATACTGACATTTTCTCAAAGGAAAAATCAACCATAGATGAACATAAAAATTAGAGAAACTGACCTAGCTCAGTTCTCCCCCCCCCATTTATAATCTGAGAACTAAGAAGGATTGCAATTCAGAAACACATAAATTGAGGGAAAATATAATTATTACCCTGTATCCTACTGAATTGTGAACAAATAACCACAGATTCCCAACACAGAGTTTAGACTTTAAAAGATCAAAAATTTTAAATGTTTTTTAAAAATGTAACCATTTTTGTGTTACATAGATAGCAACATAAATCCCAGAAAAGATTAGATTAATCTGCTTAAATCTACAGATGTAAGTATAAGTAGACAGATAAAATATAACATCTTGAAGAAAATACTGAGGAAATTTTTGACCGCCATGGAATACTCTAACTTCCAGATTTCTTAGGACCTCACACACAAATAAATAAAGGATGAAACATACAATGATTCTAACCACAAAATTAAAGATCCAGAAAATAAGGAGATCTGTGAAAAAAAAACTCTCCTGTTGGAATGACCCGGCCAAATTATGATTTCACAGCAGCAGGGACTGCCTCGATGGCCCATGTAAGACAACTGAGACTGAAATAGTTCATCACACAATTGGTGGCTCTGGGGACATCTGATACTTCCCCTAACACTGATCTTTAGGCAACTCATAGATTATGGAATGTTCAGACATTGTCTTTAGCTGTGTAGTTACTATTAAGGCCCCAATACTCCAATGGATAATTATAAACTATGGTCACACAATTGAACTGGTTATTACAAATGGGTGAGAAACACAACAAAAAAGTCATGCGTGTGGGAAAAGGACTTGTAGCAAGAACGAAGTGTAATAGGGGAATACTGGACATAAGATGGGTGATGGTTATATATATAGTGTGTATGTCTGTGTTGATGCATCTATCTGCGTCTGTGTGTGTACATAAATGAAATGGTTAAAAACTTTTTATTAAAATTCATATACACATTATTTAAATTTAAAATTACAGTCCTCTTCTAAAGGCCTGAGAATCACTATTTAAGGCATAGAAACCATGTAAGATCCAGATGTGGTGGCTGCCTACAAGAAAACAGTGTGTCTAGACACATTAGAGCAGTTGTACACAGAGGGCTCACAAGGATTTTGACAGCAGAGACATGACATGTGGAAGATAAAGTCAGAAAAAAAACCCAGCTGAGGAGCTTTTGGCAGTCTTTATCTGCTGGGAGAGGATGTATTAGTTTATTCTAAAAGTACAGACCCCAACAGGTTGACCATGTTAAAGATTGAGACACTTATCCAAGAATATTTGGATGGAACAAATTAGCCATTATGGGAAAACAATGGAAACAGACAACAATGCTGCATGGGAAGGGGCATGGACCTGACAAGAGTTGGGAGATGAAGAGTGAATATGATTAAAGCTTTTTGTCCAAAATTTCAAAGAATTATTAAAAATTAAAAATATGTTGAGGCTTAAAGGGATAAAAATAAGGTGACAAACCTACAGTGACTGAATACATCTGCTGAATGGCTTTACAAAAAATATGTAAAATATTTGTAGAAGTGAAATTGTAAAGACCAAAGATTCTTTAAAATAAAATATATATAGGACTGAAAAATGAACCTTATAAAATACCTAAAAAGTCAGTATGTGAAAAGAAAATATGTATATGAGCATAAGCTCATTGAAAATAGACATTAGATTGGGCTACCAGGCGGTCTTGTTTAGGTGCTGAGGAGTTCCATCTGGACGGGTGAGTGTGTGCTATACAGGGGCAGTCTGTCCCCTAAGAGAGCACAAACCCCCCTTCCCCAGCTCCTTCTGCAGGGCCATCTTTCTTACTCATGACACAGCCCCCCAGCACCCTCCCCCCAACCCTGCCCTGCTGTAAGCTAGGACCAGCGCTCAAGAACAGTTTTAAGCTCCTACACTAAGGCTACCCACTCAGAGCGGTGAGTGCCTGCCTGCAGGGCAGGCCTCAAGGTCCCCAGTAAGGGAGCCCAGGCAGCTCCAGCTTGTGCTCCTGGATCTTCTGTGCTCTCCTGGACTCAGCCCTGCCTGCCACTTTCTTCCTTTTGTCCCCGGATCAGTGGGCTACCAGGCAGCCCTGGTTAGGTGCTGAGGAGTTCCATCTGGACGGGTGAGTGTGTGCTATCCAGGGGCGGTTTGTCCCGGAAGAGAGCACAAACCCCCCTCTCCCAGCTCCTTCTGCAGAGCTGTCTTTCTTACACACGACCCCCCCTCCCTCAAGCCTGCTTGGTCTGCAAGGTCCTTTGATCAGGAACAGTCTTCTGCTCCTACACTAAGGGTACCCACTCAGAGCGGTGAGTGCCTACCTACTGGGCAGGCCTCAAGGACCCCTGCAAGGGAGCATAAGCACCTTCAGCTTGTGAGGCAGGGTCCCCTGTGTGCTACTCGTCCTCACCCTACCCCCCAAGTTCCCCCTTTTGTCCGCGGGTCATTGGACTACCAGGCATCCATGTTTTGGTGCTGAGGAGTTCCATCAGGACGGGAAGGTTCCGGTTTCTACACTGAAGAGAAACACCCAGAGAGTCAGTCACAGCAAAGAGTGGACCAAGACACCAGGCCTCTCCTGGCTCCATTTGAAGGAAGAGATGGGAAGGCGCCAATGCAAGAAATCCTCCAACAACCTGAAAGGCAACATGACATCACCAGAATCCAGGGATCCCGAAACAAGAATTGTACACCCAACTCCAGAAGAATTAGAAGAAATCGACTCAAAAGTGAATTATATGAAAATAATAGAAGACTTTAAACAGGAGGTGAAAAACTGCCAAAAACAATTAGAGATTACAAACAAAAAGGTAGAGGAAATGAATACCCAAGAAAACCAAGAGAAACAAGAAGAAGCAATCAAACAGGTAAGGGAAGCGGTTCAAGACTTGAAGAATGAAATGGAAGTATTGAAGAAAACACAAACCGGGGGAAGGATAGAGATGGAAAATCTGGGTAAGCGAACAGGAACTACTGAGACAAGTACTACCAACAGATTACAAGAGATAGAAGAAAGAATGTCAGACATTGAAGATACCATAGAGAAAATAAACACACTGATCAAAGAAAACAGCAAAACCAACAAATTCTCATCACAAAACATTCAGGAAATTTGGGACACAATAAAAAGACCAAACCTAAGAATAATTGGGATAGAAGAAGGAGAAGAAGTACAGCTCAACGGTCCAGAAAATATATTTAATAAAATTATAGAAGAAAACTTTCCCAATCTAAAGAAAGATATTCCTTTGAAGGTTCAAGAAGCATACAGAACACCGAATAGACTGGACCAAAAAAAAATATCTCCTCGCCATATAATAATCAAAACACAAAACATACAGAATAAAGAAAGAATATTAAGAGCTGCAAAGGAAAAAGGCCAAGTTACTTATAAAGGTAAACCTATCAGACTTACACCGGACTTCTCTATGGAAACCATGAAAGCCAGAAGGTCCTGGATAGATGTACTGCAGAAACTAAGAGAACATGGATGCAAGCCCAGACTACTATACCCAGCCAAGCTTTCGTTCACTATAAATGGAGAAAACAAAAATTTCCAGGATAAAAACAAATTTAAACAATACGTAGCCACAAATCCAGCTTTACAGAAAGTAATAGAAGGAAAATCACAAACCAAGGAGTCCAACAATGACCACAATAACTCAAACATCTAGAGACCCTTCACCAGCACAACTCAAAGAAGGGAAACACACAAACTCTACTACTAAAAAAGTGATCGGAGTTAACAACCACTGGTCATTAATATCACTTAATGTCAATGGACTCAACTCACCTATAAAAAGGCACAGGCTAAGAGATTGGATACGAAAACAGGATCCAACATTCTGCTGTTTACAAGAAACACACCTCAACCACAAAGACAGGCACCTACTTAGACTAAAGGGATGAGAAAAGGTTTATCAAGCAAATGGACCTAGGAAACAAGCAGGTGTGGCCATACCAATTTCTAACAAAGTTGACTTCAAACTTAAATCAATCAGTAGAGATGGAAAGGGACATTTTATACTCATAACAGGAACAATTCATCAGGATGAAGTCTCAATCCTGAATATCTCTGCCCCTAATATAAAAGCACCCACGTACGTAAAAGAAACATTACTAAAACTCAAGGCAGCCATCAAACTGCACACACTAATAGTAGGAGACTTCAACACTCCTCTCTCACCAATGGACAGGTCAATCAGACAGAAACCCAACAGAGAAATAAGAGAATTAATGGAGGTAATGAATCAAATGGACTTAACAGACATCTACAGAACATTCCACCCAAATAGGAAAGAATATACCTTCTTCTCTGCAGCTCATGGAATCTTCTCGAAAATTGACCACATACTCGGTAACAAAGCAAACTTCCACAGTTACAAGAAAATATTCATAACCTCCTGTGTCTTATCAGATCACCATGGATTAAAGTTAGAATTCAGCAACAATGCTACCCCTAGAAAGCCTACAAACTCATGGAAACTGAACAGTCAACTACTGAACCACACCTGGATCAAGAAAGAAATAAAGAAAGAAATTAAAGTCTTCCTTGAATTCAATGAAAATAAAGAAACAACATACTCAAATTTATGGGACACTATGAAAGCAGTCCTAAGAGGAACGTTCATAGCACTAAGTGCCCACTTAAAGAAAACAGAGAAAGCACACATTGGGGACTTAACAGCCCACCTGAAAGCTCAAGAAAAAAAAGAAGCAGACTCACCTAGGAGGAGTAGAAGACTGGAAATAATCAAACTGAGGGCAGAAATCAACAAAATAGAAACACAGAAAACAGTCCAAAGAATCAATGAAACAAAAAGCTGGTTCCTGGAGAAAATCAACAAGATTGATAAACCCCTATCCAAGCTAATCAAACGGCAGAGAGAGAATATGCAAATTAATAAGATCAGAAATGAAAAGGGGGACATAACCACAGACACAGAGGAAATTCAGAGAATCATTAGATCTTACTACAAAAGCCTGTATGCCACAAAACTGGAAAATGTAAAAAAAAAAATGGACACTTTTTTAGATAAATACCATATACCAAAGTTAAACCAGGACCAGGTGAACAATCTAAATAGACCGGTCAGTCGCGAAGAATTAGAAGCTGTTATCAAAAACCTCCCTACCAAAAAAAGCCCAGGACCAGATGGTTTCAATGCAGAATTCTACCAGAACTTCCAAGAAGACCTAATACCTATACTCCTTAATGTATTCCACAATATAGAAACAGAAGAGTCATTACCAAATTCCTTTTATGAAGCTACAGTCACTCTGATACCAAAACCGCACAAAGACTCATCCAAGAAAGAGAATTACAGGCCTATCTCACTCATGAACATTGACACAAAAATCCTCAACAAAATACTGGCAAATCGTATCCAAGAACACATGAGAAAAATTATCCATTATGATCAAGTAGGCTTCATCCCAGAGATGCAGGGCTGGTTCAACATACGAAAATCTATCAATGCAATTCATCATATAAATAAACTGAAAGAAAAAAACCATATGATCATTTCATTAGATGCTGAAAAAGCATTTGACAAAATTCAACATCCCTTTATGATAAAAGTCTTGGAGAGATTAGGGATACAAGGGTCATACCTAAATATAATAAAAGCTATTTACAGCAGACCGACAGCTAACATCAAACTAAATGGAGAGAAACTCAAAGCCATCCCGCTGAAATCAGGAACACGACAAGGCTGTCCACTCTCTCCATACCTCTTCAATATAGTGCTTGAAGTTTTAGCAATAGCAATAAGACAACATAAGGGGATCAAGGGGATTCGAATTGGAAAGGAAGAAGTTAAACTTTCGTTATTTGCAGATGATATGATTGTGTACATAAGCGACCCCAAAAACTCTACCAAAGAACTCCTACAGCTGATAAACACCTTTAGTAATGTGGCCGGATACAAGATCAACTCCAAAAAATCAGTCGCCCTCCTATACACAAATGATATGGAAGCAGAAAGGGAAATCAGAGAAGCATCACCTTTCACGATAGCCACAAACAGCATAAAATATCTTGGGATAACTCTAACCAAGGAAGTGAAAGATCTATTTGACAAGAACTTTAAATCATTGAAGAAAGAAATTGAAGAAAATACCAGAAAATGGAAGGACGTCCCTTGCTCTTGGATTGGGAGGATCAACATAGTAAAAATGGCAATTCTACCAAAGGCAATTTATAGATTCAATGCAATCCCCATCAAGATCCCAGCAAAATTCTTCACAGACCTTGAAAGGACAATAATCAACTTTATATGGAAAAACAAAAAACCCAGGATAGCCAAAATAATCTTATACAATAAAAGAACTACTGGAGGCATTACCATCCCTGACTTCAAACTCTATTACAGAGCTATAGTAATGAAAACAGTGTGGTATTGGCATAAAAACAGAGAAGTCGACCAATGGAATCGTATAGAAGACCTGGATTTTAACCCACAAACTTATGAACACCTGATTTTTGATAAAGGAGCTAAAAGTATACAATGGAAGAAAGAAAGCATCTTCAACAAATGGTGCTGGCACAACTGGTTGTCAACCTGTAGAAGAATGAAAATAGACCCGTATCTATCACCATGCACAAAACTCAAGTCCAAATGGATCAAAGACCTCAATATCAATCTGAACACACTGAACCTGATAGAAGAAAAAGTGGGAAGTACCCTACAACAGATGGGCACAGGCGATCGCTTCCTAGGTATAACCCCAGCAGCACAGACATTAAGGGCAACATTGAATAAATGGGACCTACTGAAACTGAGAAGCTTCTGTAAAGCAAAGGACACTGTCACTAAGACAAAAAGGCAACCTACTGGCTGGGAGAAGATCTTCACCAACCCTGCAACAGACAAAGGTCTGATCTCCAAAATATATAAAGAACTCAAAAAACTAGACTTTAAAATGCTAATTAACCCAATTAAAAAATGGGGCACTGATCTGAACAGAGAATTCTCAACAGAAGAAGTTCAAATGGCCAAAAGACACTTAAGGTCATGCTCAACCTCCTTAGCGATCAGGGAAATGCAAATCAAAACAACTTTGAGATATCACCTTACACCCGTCAGAATGGCTAAAATCAAAAACACCAATGATAGCCTTTGCTGGAGAGGTTGTGGAGAAAGGGGTACACTCATCCATTGCTGGTGGGAATGCAAACTTGTGCAACCACTTTGGAAATCAGTGTGGCGATTTCTCAGGAAATTCGGGATCAACCTACCCCTGGACTCAGCAATGCCACCCTTGGGAATATACCCAAGAGAAGCCCGATCATATGACAAGGGCATTTGTTCAACTATGTTTATAGCAGCATTATTTGTAATAGCCAGAACCTGGAAACAACCTAGATGTCCTTCAATGGAAGAATGGATGAAGAAAGTGTGGAATATATACACATTAGAGTACTACTCAGCGGTAAAAAAAACAATGACTTCTCGAATTTTGCATGCAAATGGATGGAAATAGAAAACACTATCCTGAGTGAGGTAACCCAGACCCAAAAAGATGAACATGGGATGTACTCACTCATAATTGGTTTCTAGCCATAAATAAAGGTCATTGAATCTACAATTTGATATCCTAAAGAAGCTAGATAAGAAGGTGAACCCAAAGAAAAACATATAGCTAACCTCCTGGTTATGGGAAGTAGACAAGAATGCCAGGTAAAAAATTGGGATCTTGGGGATGGGGTGGGAGGGGCGTAAGGGGAGATGGGGAGAGAAAAGGGAGAAGGGGAGGATGGGGGGTACTTGGGGAAACGGGATGATTGGGATAAAGGAAGGCTGGATAGGGGAGCAGGGAAGCACATTTCTTAATTAAGGGAGCCATCTTAGGGTTGGCAAGAGACTTGGACCTAGAGGGGCTCCCAGGTGCCCAGGGCGATGTCCCCAGTTAGTTCCTGGGGCAGCTGAGGATAGGGAACCTGAAATGAATCTATCCTATAGCCATGCTGATGAATATCTTGCATATCACCATAGAACCTTCATCTGGCGATGGATGGAGATAGAGACAGAGACCCACAATGGAGCACCGGACTGAGCTCCCAATGTCCCAATGAGGAGCAGAAGGAGGTTGAACATGAGCAAAGAAGTCAGGACCACAAGGTGTGCACCCACCCATGGAGACAGTGGGGCTGATCTATTGGGAGCTCACCAAAGGCCAGCTGGACTGTGACTGAAAAAGCATGGGATAAAACCGGACTCTCTGAACATGGCGGACAATAAGGGCTGATGAGAAGCCAAGGACAATGGCATGGGGTTTTATTCCTACTTCATGTTTTGGCCTTGTGGAAGCCTAGCCAGTTTGGATGTTCACCTTCCTAGACCAGGATGGAGGGGGGAGGATTTTGGACTTTCCACAGGGCAGGAAACCCTGACTGCTCTTCAGGCTGGAGAGGGAGGGAGAGAGGAGTGGGGGGAGGGGGGAGGAGTGGGAGGAGGGGGAGGGAAATGGGAGGTTGGGAGGAGGCAAAAAAATTTTTTTTCAATAAAAAAAATAAAATAAAATAAAATAAATAAATAAAAATAGACCTTAGTAAAATCAAAATGAGAAAGTTTATTACAAGTATATAATGAAAGCTTTTAAAAAGTGGAGACAAAGCCAACATATATATGAGTGATAGACAAATCACACAGCACTTGTTAGTGGTATAAACTATAAAACCTTCAAACTTTTCTAACTATTTTGATAGCATATTATAAGTATGAACATACATGTGCTATGCACCTCATTATGTGTTTTTCAGTTTTTACACAAGATAAGTGGGAACATTTGTCTGCATAAATATTTGTAAAAAATATTTCTTGTAGCTTAACTCATTCATTATTAAAACTTAAGTAAGAAACAACCCAAATATTCAATTGTAGTTTTTGAATAAAAGAAATTCTAATAATCATTATTAAAGGAAAAAATCACTCATATAGGCAATAGCATGTGTTTCAAAAGCATTGTATTGTTGAAATAGCCATAAAAATATATCTTAAAAAGTATCAAAATTCAAATATAAGCAAGGTGCTGGTGGCACATGCCTTTAATCCCAGCACTCAGGAGATGAGGGCAAGCAGATTTCTATAAATTCAAGGCCAGCCTTGCCTACAGAGAAAGTTCCAGGACAGCCAAGGCTACACATAGAAAACATGTCTCAACAAACAAAAAAAAAAAAGAAAGAAAACAGATATTCAAACATAGAGTAATCTAAATATGACTTTTCTCTGCATGAAAATTTTAGCAGTTGGAAAATTAAAGTATTGGCTATTACTATTCATAGTAGTTTTCTTATTGTTCCTAAGTATGTGTGAAATATCAACACATCTGCAACTATATAAAATGACAGAATGATTTGCATTTTTGTATTAATTTCATGTGTATATGTGTGTAACTGTGTGTGATTTATTTTAAGCAGTAATTTGTCTTTTCATACCTTATATTAGTCAAGTATGAATTTTTGTCATTTTTCACATTCTAGAAGTTGGTCAATTTTATTAATCAATAAATAAGCTTGCATAGCTATATTGTTCCAAGTTATAATCTTGCATTTTATTTATGATATCAAACTATTTTTACAATATATTTTTCCTAAATATGTTTTCTGCTTGTTAGCTATTATTATTTGATTAAGACAAGGACCATATCCGAGACTGGCCTAAAGCTTACAATCCTTTTGCCTATTCACCTTCTTGCTCAGGGTAAATTTTTAAGTAAAGCTTCAGCCAGTACTCTAAATTTAATTCATTTTAGCATTTTCATTGGCTACAAATGTCCCATGAAACTCTATTTGAATACGTCTTGCAAGAAATTGTATATCAAATTTATCATAATATCTCAATGAATATATTTCATATGATGTTGATTATTCCATAGATTGATAATTTTACAATTTTTATACATTTCTAAAGTTTTCTTATTATTTTTGTGTTTGTTTAAATGATATGGGTATGCATAGGTGTATGTTATGGCACACATGAAAAGGACAGAGAATAAGTTTGGAGAACCTGTTATCTTCTTCAACCACGTGATTCTGAGTTAGAAGGTCAGGTCATCAGGATCCTGTGGCAAGAGCATTTACCCTCTGAGTCATACTGCTTGCCCAGTAAGTTACTTAATATATGAAAGAGTAATGTATGTAACTTTTCAATCATATGTAAAACACATATGAGTATGTAATATGAATTAATTTATTTTCCAATGCTGTAATTCACCAGTTACAGAACATAGTTCCATTATTAATAAAAATTTACCAATGCAAACATTTAAACATGTATACGAAAAAAATAAACCTTATTATTTTTTCTCTTTATAGTCTTACTTAGTCCCAAGAGAAAATTTATCTCCACGGAACAGCACCAATTTTATTTTTAACTCTTCCCAAAGTAACATCAAAAGCTGTAAATAATTTGTTCCTAGTCTGTTGCAAGACTTATTGACTAGTAATATTATATCAACTTTCCATATTCTATACCTAGCTACAAAATTAATCTATCATTTAAGCCAATGCCATTACCTCATCTCTAACTTTTGTATTTAGAAAATTATGTTATATTGTAGATATACTAGTAGCTTATACAGCCATTAAAATTTCAAATTATTCATCTCTTAAATTTATTTAATATAAAGCTTTTGACTCCATGCCAAACTTGATTAATATAATCACATCAGGTTGCATGTATAGATAGAAACTGCATAAAAATAAGAATAAAACTATAAAATCATAAAAAATCAAAAGAGCTGTACATGTAGGCACCATTAAATTAAATAAATCTCAGTCTGTTTTACATAGCTTCAAAGACAATTTCTCGTACCTTTCTCCCAAATCCATCTTTTTACTTTGCCCTAGCTCTCTGTCTTACTTTCCTTCTCCCTGTAAATATTTCTGAAGTGCTAAGAAAATGACAATGACCATTAGGTCATTGCACCAGTAAAAGGTAAAGTGGCATACACTCCGCCTTAAATAACTCATAACCTAACTCTGCCATATTAACATGCATGAATAAGATTAGGCACAAAATATGTGATAAAATTTGCAGATAAAATAAAGCTAGCAGGAGAAGACAATAAAATTTGTAATTGAATTAATTAATAATACAGCCTGATGAGCATATGCTAAGTTCAACAGTGTACCAATATTGAAAATAATGTTGCACAATAAGTAAAAATTTGAATTAATTCACAAACATAAACTTTTGAAAGGAATCATCTCTATTCAGTTAATGAATATGATGCTAAATGGCATTTATTTTTATCTTTCAAAATTGCTTTTACAGTCTAATTAATATAATGTCTATAGATTCAATATGGTTCTCTAATAATAACTTTTGCTTGCAATAATACCTTATGGTACCCAATGATCCTCAGGATAAATTGAAAATGTAAAACATGCTATACCTAAGTACAGCTGTTTAAAATTACTTTCCTAACCAAAGCTAGTTTAGTGGGGCTATATATTCAACAATGCAGAAGAGATGGTTGAATTTTATCATTTTATTGCTTGAATTACAATCAGAACAGAAGGAATCACAGATTAAGAGGATTTTATGGAGTATAACACTGTGAAAAATTTTCCGTTAGTAAACTTGAGCCAGATAACACACATTTCCCAGGGTAAGGTATACTTCTTGTGGCAAGTATGCCTTCCAAGTTACAACAAATTAAAAACAAACCAGGGAAATGTATCCACAGACAAAGAAAATTCTTTAAAATTTTAAGATTTAACTAGGTCCAAGATAAATGATCTGATGTAGTCCATATGAAAACATTAAGGCATAAATACTTACTAGATCAGGGAAGTCTACACATCACTAAATGATGTGTAAGAAATGGACATCTGAGACATCATTTATACATAAACAGTGACTAGTCTGTAATAATAATCCAAATAAGACATGCAATACACATTCCAGTTCAAATGCTTGCAATCAGAGCATCAGGAAGAGATTCAGCACATCCTGAAGTGCTGAGTTTTGTCCTTTATTCTGGTATCCTTTAAGCCTGTTGTTTACCATCAGAAACAACAACCCTCTTTTACTCATACCATTATGCTGTACTAATAGCACCATGATCCGTGTGTTCAGAAAGTTGGAAGCACTGTTATACTTGGGTGCATGACCTCTGAGTTGTGAAGCCACTGATAGATGTTCCCTTTTAAAGAGGAACCTTGAAAGGCTAAAAATCACCCAGAATATACCTTTTCTAAAATAATGTGTGATTTCTTGGAACTTTAATACATGATAAAGGAAGCAAAAGGAAAAAGCTTCATTTGCTATAGGATTTCTAAGTTATCTAACTAAATAAACATTAAATAAAAAAAATTGGAAGGTTATTCCTGGGTATAAAATGTGTTCAGTCAGAGATGCAGTCAGACTATTTCATTTTAGTCACCTAATTTTCAGATAAAGGTTTACTTCTTTTTAAATCTCCTTTAAAATCAAAGGAATCATGCAACATTAACTGATTCATCATAATTGACTGGACTTTCCTACTGAAAACTAGAAAATCAATTTCTAAGCAGCTCATTATTTCACTGTGAGCCACAAGAGAATGCATGTGGGGGACTAAGAGTATACTTTAGGATGTGAAAATGGTTGGGCTATTCTATAATATTTAAAATTTACTCCATGAATATCTGAGAAGATGAATCTAGTAAGTAGTATACAACTGATTTTGACAGTGATACCTGTGGACTTATAATTCACCCTACTTCTCTCCAACAGTCTCAACTCAAGTTTTACTTCCCACTCACAAAATCACTAATACTGATGTGCTCAGCATTATGCAGTTTTCAGGGCAGAGAGACCGGGGCCTCGTGCTTACTCTAAGCGCTAATTTCGACGTTGTTCTAATGATAAGTTAACGTTCCCAAGTGTTTCTTCAGCTCTACAGTTGGCAAGAGTCTCACCTTTACAGTCACCTGAGTAGTTTTGCTTCCTATACTCTGAAGGTTTACCTTAGAATTATATATGCCAACACCAAATACCATGATGGCACAGTCTCCAAGGATTTCCACCTCTTAGGGAGAAAACCCTTAAAAGGAAGCAGATGCCATATCCCAGCTGATTAAATATTTTTGGCATCAGAAAATTCTACATTGGTGGTAAAGATTTATTTAGAGATATTATCTGACTTAAAACCAATATTTTGAAAAGGAACTATCAATAGAATATGAGATTCTACATTTCTTATAATGTACTAGATAGTATTGTTTGTTCCAGCACACTGTACAGTCAACTGGTCTGAGAAAGTCAGGAAATATTCTGACACATCTTACTGACAAACAGCTGAAGAATTAAAAACAAACAAACCAATTTCTGTTTCACAAAAAGTTTGCTATTATATCATACCCAATCTGCAATTTGTATAATTGAGGACTCACGTCCCATCTACCAAAGTAGGTGAGATGATATGCATGCATCAATGCATGGGGAAGCCTTATTTGTCTGTGTATATAAATGCATGTAATGAAGTTGTGTGTGTATGTGTATACATCATCAGGTGAAGATCAAAGAACAAACTCTGGTGGTTTTCCTCAGGCTATTCACCGTTTTTGATGCAAGGTCTCTCACTGGCCTGGAGTTAGCCAAATAGGGTACACTGGGTGACTAGATTGCTCTAGGAGTCCACTTGTCTCTACCTTCCAGTTCTTCTGTGCTTGCATTTGCTGGTCACCATGCCTAGGTTTTTTTTTCTTATTTATTTATTAAAGATTTCTGTCTCTTCCCCACCACCGCCTCCCCTTGCCCTCCCCCTCCCCTAATCAAGTCCCCCTCCCTCGTCAGCCCAAAGAGCAATCAGGGTTCCCTGCCCTGTGGGAAGTCCAAGGACCACCCACCTCCTTCCAGGTCTAGTAAGGTGAGCATCCAAACTGCCTAGGCTCCCACAAGGCCACTACATGCAGTAGGATCAGAAACCCATTGCCATTGTTCTTGAGGTCTCAGTAGTCCTCATTGTCCCACATTGGAGCACTGGACTGAAATCTCAAGGTCCAAATCAGGAGCAGAAGGAGAGAGAGCACGAGCAAGGAACTCAGGACCGCGAGGGATACACCCACACACTGAGACAATGGGGATGTTCTATCGGGAACTCACCAAGGCCAGCTGGCCTGGGTCTGAAAAAGCCTGGGTTAAAACCGGTCTCGCTGAACATACCATGCCTAGTTTTGAAAAGAGACTTTGGAAATCCAACTTGGGTCCTGTTGTTTGTAAAGCAAGCTCTTTAGCAAATGAATTCTTTATCCCAACCTTGTTTTTAAATTATACTTTTATATCATGATTTTATTATTGGACAATTATGTAATTTAATTTGCAGCTTCTTGATGATCTAAATATTGTATTCTAAAAGCAAAATGAAAATGAGTGCACTCATTTTAATATAGACTTTCAGTGTCGGCTTCAACTGAAACTTTACCCATACTTAGAGTCACCTAGATAGAAGGAACCTCAGAAGAGCAGGCTGACTTCTGGCCATGTGTGTGAAGCTTTTTCTTAATATCTAATTGGATAAAACCATAGCAAGCACATGCATAGTAAAACATGGTATTCTTCTGATGGAGGAAGGTCATTGGTTAATTAAATAAAGAAACTGCTTGCCCTGATAGGTTAAAACATGGGTGGGAGGAGTAAACAGAACATAATCCTGGGAGGAACAGGAAGTGAGCTCAGAGACGCCATGCTCAGCTCTTCTGGGTAGACTTGACAGCTCTGCTCTCTGGAGCAAAGACGCCAGGCTCCTCTCTCCCAGGAAGCTCCGACCCAGGATGGACGTAGGCTAGAATCTTCCCGGTAAGCGCACCTTGGGGTGCTTACACACACTATTAGAAATGGGCTAGTCCAGGTGCGAGAGTTAGCCGAGAAGAGGCTGGATATAATGGGCAAGCAGTGTTTAAATGAATACAATTTGTATGTTGTTATTTTGGGGCATAAGCTAGCCAGGCAGCCCCGCCGCTCCATATTACTACATTCTTCCTTTGTATAATACAAAACCTTAACTGAGCAAAGGAAAGCAATAGCATTCAGTAGTTGGTGGTCTCTTGGCCTGTTTCCCATTTTTCATTCAAAATTCATAATAATTTTATGAATAGGACTGATAGTTAGAAAATAATGTCACAATTTTATCCTTTAACCATGTAAAAATGATATGAATAGATGCTACAGTGAAAGAATATAGCTTCTCAGTCTGAAATTCAGAAAGGTAAAAACAAATGCCATAGATCTACATTAAAAAGAAATATGAACCAGACCAATGAGTCTTTGAGTTTAACACTTGCCCTATCACATGACAAAAGCATTTGTTCAACTATGTTCATAGCAGTATTATTTGTAATAGCCAGAACCTGGAAACAACCTAGATGCCCTTCAATGGAAGAATGGATGAAGAAAGTGTGGAATATATACACATTAGAGTACTACGCTGCGGTAAAAAACAATGACTTCTCGAATTTTGCATGCAAATGGATGGAAATAGAAAACACTATCCTGAGTGAGAACCTTCATCTGGTGATGGATGGAGATAGTCACAGAGACCCACACTGGAGCACCGGACTGAGCTCCCAAGTTCCCGTTGAGGAGCGGAAGGAGGGAGAACATGAGCAAGGAAGTCAGGACCACGAGGGGTACACCCAACCACTGAGACAGTGTGACTGATCTATTGGGAGCTCACCAAGGCCAGATGGACTGAGACGGAAGAAGCATGGGATAAAACCGGACTCTCTGATCATGGCGAACAATGGGGGCTGATGAGAAGCCATGGACAATGGCCCTGGGTTTTGATCCTACTTCAAGTTCTGGCTTTGTGGGAGCCTAGCCAGTTTGGATGTTCACCTTCCTAGACATGGACGGAGGGGGGAGGACCTTGGACTTTCCACAGGGCAGGGAACCCTGACTGCTCTTTGGACTGGAGAGGGAGGGGGAGAGGAGTGGCGGGAGGGGGAGAAGGGTGGGAGGAGGGGGAGGGAAATGGGAGGCGGGGAGGAGGCGGAAACGTTTTTTTTTCCTTTTTCTCAATAAAAAATAAATAAATCAAAATAAAAAAAATAAAATAAAAAGAGAAACACTTGCAAGTAAAGATATATGGCCAAAGGTCTTACTTTGGGACTCTCTATGTCACATTACAGTTTCCACGACAAGATTCCATGTTAGGACATGGTTACACTGTAAAGCAAATCCTGCCACATCACTGAAGGTATTTATCAGCTGTAGGAGTTCTTTGGTAGAGTTTTTGGGATCACTGATGTATATTATCATATTGTTATTTGCAAATAACGAAAGTTTGACTTTTTCCTTTCCAATTCAAATACCTTTGAACTCCCTAAATCTTCTTATTACTATTGCTAGAACTTAAAGCACTATGTTGAAGAGATATGGAGAGAGTGGACAGCCTTGCCTTGTTCTTGATTTTACTGGAATGGCTTTGAGTTTTTCTCCATTTAATTTGATGTTAGCAGTTGGCTTGCTGTATATTGCTTTTATTATATTTAGGTAGGATCCTTGTATCCCTAATCTCTCCAAGACCTTTATCATAAAGGGGTATTGAATTTTGTCAAATGCTTTTTCAGCATCTAATTAAATGATCATATGTTTTTTTTCTTTAAGATTATTTATATGATTGATTACATTGATATATTTTTGTATGTTGAACCATCCCTGCATCTCTGGGATGAAGCCTACTTGATCATAATGGATAAATTTTTTGATGTGTTCTTAAATTCGGTTTGCCAGTATTTTATTGAGAATTTTTGCATCGATGTTCATGAGCAAGATTGGTCTGTAGTTCTTTTTCTTGTTTGAGTCTTTGTGTGGTTTTGGTATCAGGGTAACTGCAGCTTCGTAAAAAGAGTTTGGCAATGACTCTTCTGTTTTTATTATGTGAAACACATTAAGGAGTATAGGTATCAGCTCTACTTGGAAGCTCTGGTAGAATTCTACAATAAATCCATCTGGTCCTGGGCCTTTTTGGGTTGGGAGGTTTTCTATGACAGCTTCTATTTCCTCATTCACCAACCCCACATCAGGCAAGGCATGATCCCCAAAATATATAAAGAACTCAGAAAACTAGACTAGATTCTAAATAACCCAATTTAAAAAATGGGGTACTGGGGGAAGTCCAAGGTCCTCCCCCCTCCATCCAGGTCTACAAAGGTGAGCATCCAAACAGACTAGGCTCCCACAAAGTCAGTACATGCAGTAGGGTCAAAACCCAGTGCCATTGTCCTTTGCTTCCAGCCCTCCTTGTTCAACTCATTCAGAGAGTCTGGTTTGATCACATGCTCCATCAGTCCCAGTCTTTGGACTGGAGAGAGAGGGAGAAGGCGATGGAGGAGGGGAGGGAAATAGGAGGAGGGGAAGAGGTGGAAATTTTTAATTAAAAATAAATTAATAAAAATAAAAAATATGTACAGTAAAAAAAATGGGGTACTTAACTGAACAGAGAATTCTCAACAGAAGAAGTTCAAATGGCCAAAACATACTTAAGGTCATGTTCAACTTTCTTAGTGATCAGGGAAATGCAAGTCAAAACAACTTTGAGATACCATCTTACACCTGTCAGACTGGCTAAAATCAAAAACACCAATGATAGCCTATGTTGGAGAGGACGTGGTGTAAGGGGAAAACTCATCCATTGCTGGTGGGAATGTAAACTTCTACAATCACTTTCGAAATCAGTGTGGTGGTTTCTCAGGAAATTGGTTGTCAACCTACCTCAGGATCTAGCAATACCCCTCTTGGGAATATACCCAAGAGATGCCCAATCATACTACAAAAGCATTTCTTCAACTATTTTCATAGAAGCATTATTTGTAATAGCCAGAACCTGGAAACAACCAAGATGCCCCTCAATAGAAGAACGGATAAAGAAAGTGTGGAACATATACACATTGGAGTACTAAGTGGTAAAAAACAATGACATCTTGAATTTTATATGCAAATGGATGGAAATAGAAAACACTATCCTGAGTAAGATAACCTAGACCCAAAAAAGATGAATATGCTATGTACTCACTCATTAGTGGACTCTAGCCATAAACAAAGAATACTGAGTCTATAATTCACAAGCCTAGAGAAGCCAAATAATATGGTGAACGCAAAGAAAAACATATGTTTATCCTCCTGAAAATTGGAAGCAGACAAGTTCGCCTGTCAAAAGTTGGGTGCATGGGCGTAAGGGTGGAAGTGGTTTGGGGGGAAGGGGAGACGGGGAAAGAGAAGGGAGAAGGGAAGGATTGGAAGAGCTTGGGGGAGTGGGAGGTTTGAGATGGAGGAAGAGTGGATATAGGAACAGGGAAGATGATATCTTCATTAAGGGAGCCATTTTAGGGTTGGCAAGATACTTGGCTCTAGAGGGGATCCCAGGTGTCCACGGGGATGTCCCCAGATAGATCTTTGGGCATCAAAGGAGAGGGTGCCTGAACTGGTCTTATTCCATAGTCACGCTTATGAATATCACAAATATCACCATAGAACCTTCGTCCGGCAATGGATGGAGATATAGACAGAAACCTACATCAGAGCACTGGACTGAGCTCCCAAGGTCCAGTTGAAGAGCAGAAGGAGGGAGAATATGAGCAAGGAAGTCAGGACCGCAAGGAGCTGGTCCACCCACTGAGACAGTGTGCTTGATCTAATGGGAGCTCACCAAAGCCAGCTGGATTGAGACTTAACGAGAATGTGATCAAACTGGATCCTCTGAATGTGGCTGACAATGGGGGCTGACTGAGAAGCCATTGATAATGGCACTGGGACTTGTTTCTACTGCATGTACTGGCTTTTTGGGACCCTAGTCTATTTGGATGCACACTTTCCTAGGCCTGGATGGTGTGTGAGGGCCTTGGACTTCCCACAGGGCAGGGTACCCTGCCCTCTCTTTTTTTCTTTTTTTTTTTTATTAAAGATTTCTGCCTCCTCCCCGCCACCACCTCCCATTTCCCTCCCCTTCCCCCGATCAAGTCCCCCTCCCTAGTCAGCCCAAAGAGCAATCAGGGTTCCCTGCCCTATGGGAAGTCCAAGGACCACCCACCTCCATCCAGGTCTAGTAAGGTGAGCATCCAAACTGCCTAGGCTCCCACAAAACCAGTATGTGCAGTAGAATCAAAAACCCATTGCCATTGTTCTTGAGTTCTCAGTAGTTCTCATTGTCCACTATGTTCAGTGAGTCCGGTTTTATCCCACGATTTTTCATACCCGGGCCAGCTGGCCTTGATGAGTTCCCGATAGAACATCCCTATTGTTTCAGTGTGTGGGTGCACCCCTCGTGGTCCTGAGTTCCTTGCTCGTGCTCTCTCTCCATCTGCTCCTGATTAGGACCTTGAGATTTCAGCCCAGTGCTCCAATGTGGGTCTCTGTTTCTGTCTCCTTTCACCGCCTGATGAAGGTTAATATTCACAAGGATGCCTGTATATTTTTCTTTGGGTTCACCTTCTTATTTAGCTTCTCTAGGATCACGAGTTATGTCCTTTATTTATGGTTAGAAACGAAATATGAGTGAGTACAGCCCATGTTCCTCTTTTTGGGTCTGGCTTACCTCAGTCAGGATAGTGTTTTCTATTTCCATCCATTTATATGCAAAATTCAAGAAGACATTGTTTTTTACTGCTGAGTAGTACTCTAATGTGTATATATTCCACACTTTCTTCATCCATTCTTCCATTGAAAGGCATCTCTGTTTTTTCCAGGTTCTGGCTATTACAAACAATACTGCTATGAACATAGTTGAGCATATACTTTTGTTGTATGATAGGGCATCTCTAGGGTATATTCCCAAGAGTGGTATTGCTGGGTCCAGGGGTAGGTTGATCCCGAATTTCCTGAGAAACCGCCACACTGCTTTCCAAAGTGGTTGCACAAGTTTGCATTCCCACCAGCAATGGATGAGTGTAACCCTTTCTCTGCAACCTCTCCAGCAAAGGTGTTTTTGATTTTAGCCATTCTGGCAGGTGTAGGATGGTATCTTAAAGTTGTCTTGATTTGCATTTCCCTGATCGCTAAGGAGGATGAGCATGACCTTAAGTGTCTTTTGGCCATTTGAACTTCTTGTGTTGAGAATTCTCTGTTCATCTCAGTGCCCCATTTTATAACTGGGTTGATTAGCCTTTTATGGTCTAGTTTCTTGAGGTCTTTATATATTTTGGAGATCAGACCTTTGTCCGTTGCGAGGTTGGTGTAGATCTTCTCCCAGTCAGTGGGTTGCCTTTTTGTCTTAGTGACAGTGTCCTTTGCTTTAAAGAAGCTTCTCAGTCTCAGGAGGTCCCATTTATTCAATGATGCCCTTAGGGACTATGCTGCAGGGGTTATACATAGGAAGTGGTCTCCTGTGCCCATGTGTTGTAGAGTACTTCCCACTTTCTCTTCTATCAGGTTCAGTGTGTTCAGACTGTTATTGAGGTCTTTAATCCATTTGGACTTGATTTTTGTGCATGGTGATAGATATGGATCTATTTTAATTCTTCTACAGATTGACATCCAGTTTTGCCAGCACAATTTGTTGAAGATGCTCTCTTTTTTCCATTGTATACTTTTAGCTCCTTTATCGAAAATCAGGTGTTCATAGGTTTGTGGGTTAAAGTCAGGGTCTTCTATTTGAATCCATTGGCCGACTTCTCTGTTTTTATGCCAATACCAAGCTGTTTTCAATACTGTAGCTCTGTAATAGAGTTTGAAGTCAGGGATGGTAATGCCTCCAGACAATCCTTTATTGTATAAGATTGTTTTGGCTATCCTGGGTTTTTTGTTTTTCCATATGAAGTTGATTATTGTCTTCTCCAGATCTGTGACGAATTTTGATGGGATTTTGATGGGGATTGCATTGAATCTATAGATTGCTTTTGGTAGAATTGCCATTTTTACTATGTTGATCCTCCCAATCCAAGAGCAAGGGAAATCCTTCCATTTTCTGGTGTCCTCTTCAATTTCCTTCTTCAAAGACTTAAAGTTCTTGTCAAATAGATCTTTCACTTCTTTGGTCAGAGTTACTCCAAGATATTTTATGCTATTTGTGGCTATCATGAAAGGTGATGCTTCTCTGATTTTCCTCTCTGCTTCCTCATCCTTAGTGTATAGAAAGGCAACTGATTTTTTAAGTTGATCTTGTATCCTGCCACATTACCAAAGGTGTTTATTTGCTGTAGGAGTTCCTTGGTAGAGTCTTTGGGGTCGCTTATGTATACTATCATATCATCTGCAAATAACAAAAGCTTAACTTCTTCCTTTCCAATACGAATCCGCTTGATCCCCTGATGTTGTCTTATTGCTATTGCTAGAACTTCAAGCACTATATTGAAGAGGTATGGAGAGAGTGGATAGCCTTGTCGTGTTCCTGATACCCCCAGAAAGCCAACAAACCCATGGAAACTAACAGTCAACTACTGAACCAAACATGGGTCAAGGAAGAAATTAAGAAAGAAATTAAAGTCTTCCTTGAATTTAATGAAAATAAAGAGACAACATACTCAAACCTATGGGACATGATGAAAGCAGTGCTAAGAGGAAAGTTCATAGCACTAAGTGCCCACTTAAAGAAAACGGAGAAAGCATACATTGGGGACTTAAGAGCACACCTGAAAGCTCTAGAAAAGAAAAAAAGCAGACGCACCCAGGAGGAGTAGAAGACTGGAAATAATCAAACTGAGGGCTGAAATCAACAAATTAGAAACACAGAAAAGAGTCCAAAGAATCAATTAAACAAAAAGTTGGTTCTTGGAGAAAATCAACAAGATCGACAAATCCCTATCCAAACTAATTAAATGACAGAGAGAGAACACACAAATAAATAAGATCAGAAATGAAAAGGGGGACTGAACCACAGACACAGAGGATATTCAGAGAATCATTAGATCTTACTTCAAAAGCCCGTATGCCACAAAACTGGAAAATGCAAAAGAAATGGACATTTTTTTTAGATAAGTACCATATACCAAAGCTAAACCAAGACCAGGTGAATGATCTAAATAGACCTGTTAGTCGCAAAGAATTAGAAACTGTTATCAAAAATCTCCCTTCCAAAAAAAGCCCAGGACCAGATGGTTTCAATGCAGAATTCTACCAGAACTTCCAAGAAGAGCTAATACCTATACACCTAAATGTATTTCACAATATAGAAACAGAAGAGTCATTGCCAAATTCCTTTTATGAAGCTACAGTTACCCTGATACCAAAACCACACAAAGACCCAACCAAGAAAGAGAATTACAGGCCTATATCACTCATGAATATCGACGCAAAAATTCTCAATAAAATACTGGCAAACGGAATCCAAGAACACATTAGAAAAATTATCCATTATGATCAAGTAGGCTTCATCCCAGAGATGCAGGGCTGGTTCAACATACGAAAATCTATCAATGTAATCCACCATATAAATAAACTGAAAGAAAAAAAAACCGTATGATCATTTCATTAGATGCTGAAAAAGCATTCGACAAAATTTAACACCCCTTTATGATAAAGGTCTTGGAGAGATTAGGGATACAAGGATCATACCTAAATATAATAAAAGCTATTTACAGCAAGCTGACAGAAACATTAAATTAAATGGAGAAAAACTCAAAGCCTGCCCTTTCTTAAGACTGGATGGGGAGGGAGGAGAGGAAGTGGGGGGAGCCGGAGGGGAATGGGAGGAGTGGAGGAAGCGGAGATACCCTTCAAAGACAAACTAAAACCAACCATTAAAACATTGTACACTCTTATAAAATGCTTCCAATTCTAGTGGCCAAAACCTCAATACATTATTAGCCTGAGAGTCCATGTATATTCAAACCATTACAGTTCCTCTTTATATAAATAAACACATTAATTAATTAAAAAAATCCCAGGAAATAATAACCTCTATCACAGAAGCCATACTATCTGTTTCTCAATTATGGTAGATCTAATAATGTTTGTGGACTTTGATCAATTGTATTTTACTCATTTTCCCTGCATACTAGTTCCAGAAAGCACATTTAATATCCACTACCGTCTGTTTAGCTCTGCTTGTGTCACCTTAATATTTGTATGTCTCTGTCCTTGGGGGAGGGCTCCTCAGCCCTGGATTTGCACCAGTTGGCTTTGGCTCCCCCTGCAAGATACATTTTACATGTGAATAAATCTTAACAAAACTGAGAAAAAATTAATAACAAATAATTTTTAATCACCAGTAAACTGAGATGTTTAGAACCAAATATATTAAGTATATGTAATTTCATTGGTTTGGACTTCGTAAGTGCCCATCTCACCAGAGCCACTAACAATGTAACTGATGTATTTCTCACCTCCCCACATCTCCTGGTAGCAATGTGTGTCTCATGCTTGTTTGCATTTTTGGTAAGAATATTTGATATAATATTTACCACCAAATAGCTTCATTTACACAATGCATTATTTTAAACTTTCAGCATGGTTCTACACAGAATATCCTCATGAATATATTAAAATAAAGAACTGCTTCTCCCGAAATGCCTGAGACTATGCATCTTCTCTTCCCCCATTCTCTAAGCCATCATCACATTCTCTTGCTTATTGAGTTTTACTGGTGCAGATATTTCATATAATGGAATCCATGTAGTCTTTTTTCTTTTATTGCTGACTTGTTTATCATAGTATAGTGTTGTCTGGGTTTAAGAATATTTTCTCAATGTGTGCTGTTTCTTCTGTGTGGAAAAAAAGCAAAGATTCAAAGCTGGCCAGGTGGTGGCGGCACACACCTTTTATCCCAGAACTCGGAAGGCAGAGGCAGGTGGGTCTCTGTGAGTTCGGGGCCAACCTTGTCTACAAGACGTAATTCCAGAACAGGCATCAAAGCTACAAAGAAACCTTGTCTCAAAAAAAACAAAACAAAAAACAAACAAACAAAAAAAAAAGATTCAGAGCTATCTAATATACATTTGTAATTTTGATTTATTCACTATTTACTGTTTAGAAAAAAATGAATGAGATAACTAAAGTAATCACTTTTTAATTGATCATTTGTTATTCAGATTGTTTATAGACTACAAAAATAGAGAATAGTATCTCGAAGTTCTATGAATACAAGCATAGCACATCTAATTTTTATGTGTTAGTTCTATGTTATATTTTAGTTCTGCCTATTTAATTCTGTCCTCAAACAGCATTATATAAAGAATTTAGATCACTCAAAACTGCTATGGCATTTATTATAAATGGTATTGGATACTTATGTGTTGATAATGACCCAAGTAGATATTACTAAGATTTTAACGGGTAAAAATTTAAAAGTGTTTAGCACACAGTCTGTTAGATAAAGAACACAAATAATTTCCTCTTCAGAATTCTATAGTCAACAAAAGCATAGGTAGGCAAACAAGACACAAAAGTAAACAAGGTATTTAGAAAGGTCCAGAAGACCACAGCCACTATTATACTAGTCCTTACTCAGGGGAAGTTATCAAAAAAGATATTTTAGAGTAAGATAAAAAGAAAAAATTCTTGCCTTTTTTGGTCCAAGTATCATATGACATGACTGATACAGAAAACAAAGTACACTCATATGTATAATTTTAATTTTTCCTTTAAGCTTTATTATTATTGCCTTGTCTAATTGAACATAATCTTTGTTGTTACAGGTAAGATTTGTATTCAATAATTTTTAACAAAATTTTTTATCAGAAATAAAAATCTAGGTTATTTCCAGGTTCTGGCTATTAAAAATAATGCTGATATGAACATAGTTGAACAAATGTCTTTGTAGTATGGTTGAGCATTTTTTGGGTATATTCCCAAGAGTGATGTTGTTGTATACTGAGGTAGGTTGATTCCTAATTCTCTGAGAAATCACCATACAGATTTTCAAAATGGTTGTACAAGTTTACATTTCCTGCAACAATGGATGAGTTCTCCTTACTGCACATCCTCTCCAGCATAAGCTATTATTGGTGATTTTGATCTTAGCCATTTTGACAGATGTAAGGTTTTTGGAAAACAGCTGCTTGTTGGTTCCCAGCAACCTGGTTAGCCTAGACCAGAAATAATCACACAAAACTGTATTAATTAAATTATTGCTTCATCCATTAGTTTTTGCTTCTTATTGGCTAACTCTTATATTAATTTAACCCATTTCTTTTCATCTGTATATTGCCACGTGCTGTGGCTTACCGGGAATAGTTTCCAGCATCTGTGACTGGCAGCTCCATGGTGTCTTTCTAACTCCACCCTTCTTTCTCCCAGCATTCAGTCCAGCCCTCCCTGGCTAGCTCTGCTCTGCCCCACCCTGTTCTGCTATAGCTCAAATCAGTTCCTTATTCATTATTGGTAATCACAGCATATAGAGGGAAACCCCACATTACCTCCCCTTTTCTGTTTAAATAAAAAGGAAGGTCTTAAATTTAACATAGTAATATTACATATAAACAAACAGATATCAAGCAATAATTACAGTCACTATATTTATGTCTACTTTATCTTTTATCATAACTAAGGAAAACTATAATTATAACTATCTATCTATTCTTTAACTCCATTAAAGATTCTAGAAGGAAGCCGGGCGGTGGTGGTGCACACCTTTAATCCCAGCACTCGGGAGGCAGAGGCAGGCGGAACTCTGTGAGTTCGAGGCCAGCCTGGTCTACAAGAGCTAGTTCCAGGACAGGAACCAAAAAGCTATGGAGAAACCCTGTCTCGAAAAATCAAAAAAAAAAAAAGGATTCTAGAAGGTATAATATTACCTAAATAAACAAGAAGTGCATTGTAAGCAATTTCCAAAACTCTAGAATTGACAGAGAGATCTTGCTGCCTGGACAGTCACCCAAAGTTCTTCTGTACCATTGGGTCAGCCATATTTAGCCTACAGACTCATAGTATGCAACAGAGTTTTCCATGAAGTAGGAAATTTTAAAGACAGTTCTGCCTATATTGACAGTTTGTCAGTCACCTTCTTCTGTGTCCTGCAGAATGTCTAGCAGACTCTTTCAGGAACCCTGAAAGATTGGCTCATCTTTAGGCAAGTTCAGCAGTCATTTCTCTGCAGGTCCTGCATTTCCAGTTCATCAAGCAGTTCAGGCAAGAGGAGTTTCTTTTCCAAATGGCTAACCAAGACCATAAGAAGCCTCTTTAAAGCCTATTATCCTTTTGAAGTAGATTGGTGCTGCCAGGAGCAGATGTGTCATGATAAGTCTTAAGTTCTTAAAATATCTTAAATGCTGTATTTTCTAATCTTTGAAAGGTTTGAAGAATTCCTATAGATCTGAAATATATCACTTTACATCTAGAAAATCTAACTAACATAACTACAAGCTTGACTATCATAGATGATTATCTACTAACCTATATTTCTTAATTATACAATTTTAAATGAGCTGCACAAACATAATACCTTAATTAAGAGCATAAATATACATATAACAAAATTGACTTTAAATTTGTATCAGTAAACCAAAATCCATACCCATGCAAATCTGTATAGCATGTCTCTCTTTAAATGTAAACAAACATTTATAAACAATATTTGGGAATATTGGCATGGTTTTTCTCCAAACTGCTTACTGCTGCTTATTGGGCAAAGTAATTTTTTGAGGAGTGTTTAAGACTAGCTTTCAGGGGGTCTTGGTCCATAAAACCATATTAGTCTGGAAGGAATCCACTGCTTCTTATCCTCTGTGGAAACAAAAGAAGAACCTCTTTTCCAACGCAACATATCCTTAGATCCAAATTTTGAAGTCAAGATACCTTTATAATATCCATGATGATTTAGTTTAGCAGTACATACAATGAAATCTCTCTCTTTACTTAGCTCTTTCACAGTCAAAAATTTCAAAGAAGACATACAATATACATAATCCAGAATCTCTGTGTATAGTCCACCTTTATGTGGCTTATTTTTCTTTATTCCTTTTAATCAATGACTATCTGTACTCTGTTTCTTTAAAGACTTTGGATTTTTAAAATGACTTACTTTTTCTCCAACTCTCTACACTCTTTTTCTTGCTTTTCCAAGCCTACATACATTTATCTAACACTGTGACCCATTTAGAATTCTTTTATGGCTAAATCTGTCATTGCTAAGTTATTTGAAATTTTTTAAATTTTGATTGCTTTATAAATAATGTCATTCAAAATTTCCACTTCCTCCCCTCCTCCCATTTCCCTCCTGTTCCCCCACTCGTCCTCCCCCCTCCCCTTCCAGTCCTAAGAGAGGACAGGGTACCCTGCCCTGTGGGCAGTCTAAGGCCCTCCCCCCTCCATCCAAACCTAGGAAGGTGTGCATCCAAACAGAATATGATCCCAAAAAGCCAGTACATGCAGTAGGAACAAATCCCAGTGCGATTATCATTGCCTTCTCAGTCAGCCCCCATTGTCGGCCACACATATGCATATATTTATAATTATTTACTGTTTTGAAGATCTTTTAAAATCGTAAGCAGCTTGGTTGCAGCTCCTCTGGATGCTGGATCCACCTCTTTTTTCTTTTAAAATGATGGATTACTGCCATCTCTGGGTCCACCAGGTAGGAGCCACACTCCACACTTTAATTCTGAGAATGAATACACAGCAAAAAAAAAAAAAAAAAAAAAAAGAAGAAGAAGAAAAAACATTTTATTTTAGTAATAGTTAAAGCAGCCACGCAGAACACAATGCAGCCTAGAAATATCTCTGTCTATGGTGCCAGGAATCTGCCATGGTTTCCTGCCTGTGCACACCTAGTAGACCTGATCCCGCTGCCTGCCCAAGCAGGGAGTGCTGAGCTGTGGGCATGGTCTCAGCTACTTTTTTTCCAGACTCTGAGTGGGCACACAAACACTCAGGCCTACAAATACCATTCAAATTCTCCATAGCCAGAGTTTGCACTTGAAGCATGGCCCAGGAAGCCATGTTTTAAAACCATATGGCTTTCTTCTGCTACAGGTGAATCAGGAAAACCTCTCTTTTAAAGGAGCCATGCCTCTGCTTGCTTCTAGCAAACAGAGTCCTCCCAAGAAAATGTCACTACCAAACCATGCTTAACTCTGTTCTTTTGTGTTTAAGATTACTTTTTAGGCTTTCTCGGGTATTTATGTGAATGTAGTACCCCATGTTGGGTGCCAATCTGTTGAAAGGGGCTGCCCCGCTTGCTTAGACCTTCAATAATCACACAGAAACTGTATTAATCAAGTCACTGCTTAGCCCATTAGTTATAGCTTCTTATTGGCTAACTCTTATAATAATTTAACCCATTTCTTTTCATCTGTATATTGCCATGTGCTGTGGCTTAAAGGATAAAGTTCCCAGCATCTGTCTCGGGTGGCTCCATGGCTTCTCTCTAATCCACCCATCTTTCTCCCAGCATTCAGTCCAGTCCTTCTTGCCTAGGTCTGCTCCACCCTGCCCTGCTCTGTTATAGGCTTAAAGAGGTTCTTTATTCATTAATGGTAAACACAACACACAGAGAGAAATCCCACATTATAATGTGGTATATCAGAATTTTTGATTTGATTTTCCCTAATGATTAAGAATGTTGAACATTTCCTTAAGTGTCTTTCTGCCATTTGAGATTCTTCTGTTGAGAATCTTATTTAGTTCTGTACCCCATTTTTAATTTGGTTATTTAGAATTTTGATGTCTAATTTCTTGAGTTCTTCATATATTTTAGAGCTCAGGCCTTTATCTAATGTGGGGTTGGTGAAGATATTTTCCCATTCAGTAGGCTGCTTTTTTAAGATGCCCCTCAATGGAAGAATGGATTTTAAAAAATGTGGCACATTTGCAAATTAGAGTACTACTCAGTGGTTAAAAAAAATGACAAATTGAATTTTACTTGTAAATGGATGGAACAAGAAAACACGTTCCTGAGTAAGGTAATCTAGACCTTAAAAGATGAATATGGTATGTACTCACTCATAAGTGGATTCTAGCCATAAACAAAGGATATTGAGTCTATAAATCATGATCCTAGAGAAGCTAAGGAAAAAAGGTAAACCCTCAGAAAATATAGATTCCCCTGGAAATTCGAAATAGACAAGTTAACCTTACAAAATTAGAAATGTCGTGGTGGGAAGAAGAGATGGTGGAAGGGGAAAAGAAGAGGAGTGGGGGATGGAGGAGGAGAACTTGATGGAATGGGATAATCAATATGGAGGAAGGACAGAGATGAAGCAAGAAAAGAGACATCTTAATTGAAGGATCCAATATGAGTTTAGCAAGAAACATGGCTCTACAGAAATTTCCAGGAATCCACAAGGATGACCCCAGCTAAAACCCTAAACAATAGAGGAAAGGGTACTTGATCTGGCCTTGTCCTGTAGTCAGACTAATGAATATCTTAAATATCACCATAGACCCTTTATCCAACAACTGGTGGAAACAGAGGCACAAACCCGCATCAGAGCAATGGACTGAGTTCTCTCATAGTGCAGTTGAAGAGTGGGAGCAAAAAGAATATGAGCAAAGAGGTCAAGACTATGGTGGATTCACCCACGGAATAGTCTATCTGAGCTAATGAAAGCTTACCAACACCAGGCAGACTGGGAAGGAATAAACATAGGAACAAACTATTCCTTCTGAATGTGGTTGACAGTTGCATGGATGGGGAAGACTGAGGGGCCACTGGCAGTCGCACTAGGATCTAACCCTACTGCTTGGACTGGCTTTTTGGGAATGTATTCTCTTTGGGGTATACCTTGCTTAGCCTAGATGTTGTAGCGAGGGCCTTGGACCTTCCCCAAAGTAATGCGCCTTACCCTCTCTAAAAAATGGATAGGAGTAGGGTGGGGAGGTATGTGAAGGGAATGGGAGGAGGGGAGAGAGTGGAAAATTGGATTGGTATGTATAATGAAAGAAATTGTTTTCTTTTTAAAAAATATTTTAAAAAGTAAAAAAAGGAATTAAAATCTATACAATGAGACAATGATATTCTTGCAAATAAGTACCATCTTAAAACACAAACAAAACTATTTTCATTATTTGAAACAATTTTTAAACTTAAATATATTTGATCATATTCTTCCTCCCTTCCAAGATATTCCATATCTTCTCCCCTTCCCTACCAAGCAAATTTTAGTTATTTCTCAATAAAACAAACAAAAATCAACATAACAACAAAGCTCCCCAAACCAAGAAAACAAAGTAAAGCCACGAACTTCCTGCCCCTTCATAAAACCAGCAGAATGCCCAATCATCCCATTTCCCCAAGTTCCCCCCATCCTCCCCTTCTCACTTTTCTCTCCCCATCTCCCCTTACCCCTATCCCACCCCACCCCCAAGGTCCCAATTTTTTGCCCAGCAATCTTGTCTATTTCCCATAGCAGGGATAATAACTATATGTTTTTCTTTGGGTTCACCTTCTTATTTAGCTTCTTTAGGAAACCTGACTCTCCGAACATGGCAGACAATAAGGGCTGATGAGAAGCCAAGGACAATGGCATGGGGTTTTGTTCCTACTTCATGTTCTGGCTTTGTGGGAGCCTAGCCAGTTTGGATGTTCACCTTCCTTGACCTGGATGGAGGGGAGAAGACCCTGGATTTTCCACAGGGCAGGGAACCCTGACTGCTCTTCAGACTGGAGAGGGAGGGGGAGAGGAGTGGGGGGAAGGGGGAGAGGGGTGGGAGGAGGGGGAGGGAAATGGGAGGCTGGGAGGAAGCAGGGATTTTTTTTTTCAATAAAAAAATAAATAAAAAAACCCAGCAGAATGTAACCAAATAAAACACAGACATAAAAATATACATGAAAATTGGTCAACTACTCCCCACCATGAAGCCTGTTCTAGAATGATCGATATCCTCAGTGTCATTCTATTTGAGAGAACTTATTTTCTATCTCCCTCCAGTTATAAGCAACAGTTCAATTGTTAGCATTTACCTTATTTGAGAGGCTGTCATTCATTCATTTTCAAAAATAAAACACAACAAAATATTTTAAGGCAAAAAAAAAACAACTATACCATTGAATTTGAACAAAACAAACCAAAATAAGGATAAGAGACCAAGAGAAGTAAAAAGAATCAGAGATGTGATAACTCACATTTTTGGGGCCTCCCATGGAAGCACTAAACTGGAAACCATAATGTGTATGCAAAGGAACTGATACATTTGATACTTATTTTTTTATACTTCGTATGTTTATAGAGTTAGTAATTAAATAACTTTATTTTTATTACTATGAGCCATAAACCACATTTTCTTTCACATTAAGTTATATTTTTAGTAATTAACACCATTCCTTGAATATACGAATTAAAAATCTTTCAACAAGCTAAGTTAACAGCCAGTTTAAAAATTACTGCAAACAATGACAGTGATCATGTAGTAGAGTACACAGAAGTACTTGTAATTGTATATTGTAGAGAACTGGAAAATGTTAAGGGAAATTTTGGAAATTAACAAGTCTGAATCTTAAGTGTTTGAGTTGACATGAGAACAAGGGAAAGGGAGAAAATCTTACAAGACCACACCCATAGATAAAAATTTACAGTTAGTTTTCTGTTTTATTGCTGTGAAGAAACATCCTGGCTAAACAACTTAAAGAAGCAAGAATTTACCTGGGAGCCTAATTAGAGTTCCAGAGGTTTAGTCCATGCTCATCATGGTTCATAATGTGGCATCAGGCAGGCAGGGAGGCATGTCATGGGGACAGAAATTGAGAGCTACATCCTAATACACAGTGGTTCACAAAGAGGGAGACTAGATCAGGCATTGAAACCACAAAGTCCATCCTCAGGAAAACAGGTCTTCCAACAAACCATACCGCTTCCAAAAAGGTCACAACTTCCAATTCTTCCTTAACAGTCCACCAACAGGGTTCCAAATATTCAAATACATAGAACAGTGATTAAGATGTCATTAGTCAGAGAGTGGTTGGGTGAAACAACAGAAGTTGTATACAGAAAGAAGTAATGTTTGAAGTAATGTGAAAATACTTTTCATGTGTGAAATCCCAAAACAATTTTAAATTAAAACAAACATTAATACAACCATATTATAAATTCTATTTTGAAAAGGTAGAGAGATTCTTGGAATGTAAACATATCTTGAAAGATAAATTTCAATCATGTCTATTAACAAGAGAGCAGAGAACAGAGTAAGAGAGAATAAGGATTTTACTAGCTAAGGAATTGTGTCTGAATATAACTTCTACTTAGACAGTTCAATGTTGAGTGTTTTTCTTTTCCTTCTTACTGCAAAGAAAAACGGCCTGGATTATATGAGGGCCAGAGTGAGCACAATCATTTTTTGAACTCCTATCCCTCAAAACTGTTTCTCACGGTCATTTGCTGTTCTACTACAAAGGTTTGTTTGCATAAACATTTTACATGCAGGAGCAAAAAACCAAGAGATTGGTTGTAAAATAAATAGTTGGAGTTACCTAGAATCTATGGTAGATAGAATCTCATCCCTCAAGTTTCATCTCTGGGGAAATCAACAACCAGATTTAATTTATATTCTGCAGTGGTTCTCAAATGTATTTGTAGTACAGTGGTAGAATTCCTAGTTATATTTAAAATATAGACTTTATAAAAAGTATCTAAGAATTACTAAAATAGAGCCGGGCGATGGTGGCGCACGCCTTTAATCCCAGCACTCGGGAGGCAGAGGCAGGCGGATCTCTGTGAGTTCGAGACCAGCCTGGTCTACAGAGCTAGTTCCAGGACAGGCTCCAAAGCCACAGAGAAACCCTGTCTCGAAAAACCAAAAAAAAAAAAATTACTAAAATTGTGCTGAAAATTAAAAGGTACACACTAAAGATATTTTCTAAAAAATATTTTTCTCAAAAGGAAATAATAGTAAAGATTAGTGTAAGCAATGAAAACATTTGAACTTTCTATTCTCAAATGTGCTTAGATGATAAAAAATTATTTTACTTGGAAAATTTCACCTAGGAATTGAATGGAATCTGTTTCTTCCCACCCAAGATATTTTCACTTAGATATTTTAAACAATGCCCAAGAAGTGTTAAGTAAGACTAATAAGGGAAATCTAGGAAGAGAGGTGGGGACTAGGGGGCAATTAAAGCAGATGCCATTAAGAGCTATTAAGTCTTACTAAAGAAAATGATTACATCCCAAGAGGAGGAAGATGTTTAAACTACTGCCTGTTCTATAGAATAACATTAAGAAGTTAATGGGGAAAGAGAGTAAAAGACATTCAGTATGTTCTCTGCTTCATAGAAAGACATGTCATGAAATAAAAAGTAGCAAAAGAGGGGAGCTAAGCATGTCATATTGGCAAGCATGTTGAATTACCAGAAATTATCACTAGTACAGTCATAACTACTTACTTGCTTTATTGCCCTTCAAAATATTCTTAACTTCTTGGAGATAATAATGATCTCATAGATCGTCCTGTGTCTCCACATTACCTAATATAGTTCTACATACTTAGGAACAATAGGGTCTAAATTTGTATGTTTTAATTGCCTAGTTTAGCCTATCCAGACACATATTTGAGGCTTACACAAGTTATAAAGGAGTTCAGCTAAATAAAATATTAAGACAAACAAAACAAAGTACATACATATCTCGATTAATTGATTAACATAAATGAGCTATGTCTAAAAAGATCCAGGAAAATAATAAACAAACCATAAAGAGCATGCTGAAGAATTTTTCAGAGGTGATAAAAGTTACCATGGGTGAATGGACTCTGAGGCATCCCAGATAGGAATGATTTCTAGGTGTGAGTCTAAAGATATTCATCTACCTGTATTTCTTGCCTTTCAATGACTATATATTGGTAATAATTTCATGACAGGTGACAGGTGTTGTTGCTTATAGTCCTTCCTAATACTCCAGAAAAAAATTAGTCTTTGTTCATAAGGCATTTCTTTTTTCCAGTAATTCCTTTGGGCCAGCTTTCTCAGGTTATAGACCATAGGGTTCAGCATGGCCACAAAGATGCTTATAAAATATAGAGAACACTTTTCTTTGTTTAGAGGAAATATTCAAATAACTTTTGGTGGCCAATATTGACATCATATTTCTCAGACTGTAGATCATGGAATTCAGCATAGGGACCACCAATGTGTAAAACACAGATGACACTTTCCTTTGGTCGATGGATATGACTGGAGATGGCTACAGACACATGAATTCTAACAACGCAAAATAGAGTAAAAGCAAAAATGTGGGAAATGTAGGTGGAATCTGCCCTCAGTAGAAAGACTATGGAGGATTCTGACAATGAAGATATAAGAGCCCTGAGAATTCTTTCTTGGAAAGATTGGAAACAGTAGATTGCTCATATTTTTTCCTTCTTTTTTCTGTTTTTTTTTATTTTGTTTTGATTTTTTCTGTTATTTATTCTATTAAAGTATTTGAGAACATCAAACATAAGCACTCTATTGGTATCAATTTTTAGTCTTCCCTATTCAAACACCAATTTCTCCTATATTTTCTCTCTTTCTCTAAAATTATGACCTTTTCTTAATTACCAACATGGACACACAGACACATACACATGTGTGTGTAGAATGCTAGATGTTGGATCAATTTAGTGTTCTATGTATATGTGGATATAGCAGACCCCTTTTGGTGGATAAACTATATGTATATTATGATAGCTAAATAACTTCAAAGCAGAACACATCAGATGGGGAGAAAACGTTAATCAAATAATGCCACTCCCATTCCAAATAAGGTATACTAAAGTTTTTCTTTATTAAAAGGAAAAGTCATAGATCACAATGAAGAAACAGTAACAGGGTCCACATCCAGGTGTCACGAGCTGGAAGAGACTCAGCTGGAGCTTTTTGGGACCTAAAGCCATGCCCACCTGGTCCAGACTCTCAAAGGCTGTTGGTTTGAGAAGGTTCCCCATAAACTCCCCCATTTGTCTAAATAAGAGAATTCCAAAACCAATACAAAACTATATACAGTAGAACAGATATCAAGAATAAAAATTAAAATTACAACAAGCATAAACAATATTAAACAAGAAACACACGCCAAATGTTTTAGTAATTATTTTATCCTGTCTAAGTCTTGTATTAGAAAAGGCTTGGCTACATCATAAGGGGAAATTAACTATGACTATCTAATCTTTAACTCATCAAAGGCCTGAGAAGGGAGATATTATTACTTGGGTAGATAGGAAGTGCAATTAAGCAATTTCTAGAATGTTCAGTAGATGAAAGGAACAACTGGCTCCTTGGGCAATCACCCAAAGTCTCATTTGCAACATTGGAGCAACCAAATTTGGCTAAGTCCTATAGCAACTGACAGACTATTTTTAGAGGTAGGAAGAGTTTCAAAACTCCCTTACCCTGTTTTTGGCAAGACTGGGTGAGTACATACCATATTCATCTTTTTGAGTCTGGAATATCTCACTCAGTAAAGTGTTTTCTATTTCTATCCATTTGCATGCCAAATTCAAAATGTCATTGTTTTTTTACCACTGAGTAGAACTCTAACATGTATATGTGCCACACCTTCTTTATCCGTAGCTACACTGATGAATATCTTGCATATCACCATAGAGCCCTCATCTGGCGATGGATGGCGATAGAGACAGAGACCCACATTTGAGCACTGGACTGAGCTCCCAAGGTCCAGATGAAGAGCAGAAGGAGGGAGAACATGAGCTAAGCAAGGAAGTCAGGCGAGGGGTGCGCCCACTCACTGAGATGGTGGGGCTGATCTAATGGGAGCTCACCAAGGCCAGCTGGACTGGGACTGAACAAGCATGTGATCAAACTGGACTCTCTGAATGTGGCTGACAATGAGGGCTGACTGAGAAGCCAAGGACAATGACACTGGGTTTTGATTCTACTGCATGTACTAGCTTTTTGGGAGCCTAGTCTGTTTGGATGTACACCTTTCTAGACCCAGATGGAGTGGGGAGGGCCTTGGACTTCCCACAGGGCAGGGCACCCTGCCTTCTCTTAGGAATGGAGAGGGAGGGGGAGGGAGGGGAGTGGGAGGGAAATGGAAGGATGGGAGGAGGTGGAAATTTTTAAGAAATAAATAAATAAATAACCATTAATGTAAAAAAGAGGTTTGGATTTAAAAAAGAGCAGGGAGGGCTATATTGTGGCTCTAGAGGGATTTCTCCTCCTATTTACTCTCTCTGCATTCAGGAAATTTGTGTCCTACCTTGCATTGGCAAAGTTTATCAGTTGTTTTTCTATGTCCTGCAAAATGTCTGGCAGACTCTTTGGTGGAATGGGAACCCTGTAGGATCATCTCACCTTATTTTGGGAAAGTTCATCAGTCACTTTCTGGTAAGTCTTGCATGTGTGGTTTATACAGCATACAGTCAGACAGTCAGGTAAAAGCAGTTTCTTGCCCAAATAGCTAACCTTATCACAATGGAATCAAATTCCTATGGAGTTTCATTGAAGTGGGGCATCCTTTTATGAAGTAAATTGGTGCTCCAGGACCAGATATGACATTATTATGAAACAATTTAGGTTATTAGACATTTTAAATGCCATATTCTGTAGGTTTTGAACTGTTTGAAAATCATCTGTCTGTCTAAATACACCCATTTAACCTTGAAAACATACCTAATATGACTATAAATTTGATTAGTGTCAATTAATTATTAGCTTAATTTTTATTTAAACATTGTATTTTTATATGAACTGCATAAGCACAATACCCCTAATAAGAGTAGAAACATTATATACAGTTATATTTAAATTTGTATCAATATGCCAAATCTATGCCAATGCAAAATATCTGAGATTAATATCTGTCTTTTCATCCTATATTCCTATATTCCCTTAAGTAATAACAAGCAACCATAACCCCTCAAATAACTAATAGCATTTCACACCCCGCTTGGGAATGTGGGCAGTGTCATCTAAATTATTTCCTATTGTCTGTGGGCAAAGGCATCTTTATGGTCCCTGAGAAAATCTGAGATAATTGGCCAAGTCCTGGGAAGACCAGTAGTAACCTTTGTTGATATATATCACCTGTCATGACTCAGGATGTCTTCTGTCTTCCCTGATTAAACCATATTAAGCTGGAATGAGTCCACAGCCTCTCATTTCCTTGAAAACAAAAATAAAGCCTCTTCTCCAAAGCATTGCATCTTTTAAGTTCCACGTTACAAATACACTTTTTGACTTCCATTTTAAAGTTAAGGCATCTTTAAAGACTTTTTTGTTATTTTTAAACTGTTTCTTTCTATGGCTGTTCATAACTATTTTGTTTTCTCTCATAAGCTCATGCATATTGTAAAACATATTGTAACCGGTTTAAAGACTTTACTTTCCTTCTGAACCTCTTTTTCTGCAATTGTCTAATGTTTTTTGAAGTGTTAGCAAACTTTAAACTGCTAATCTCCAGCTGGGTCCTCCACACTGTTCTATCATGTGCCTCTACTCACTTCTAATTGGGTCATTAAACTCAAGGCTAAAACTCACATATTTGGTGGTATGTGACCAAGAACTGCATTCAACCTTCCAAGAGATCTTGAATACTGATGTTTGCACTGCCTGAGGCATTTTTTTAAACTTACCTTTTTGTTCCTATTTAGCATGAAAAAAGGCTATTTCTATATGGCAAAACTTCTCTAAGGATCCTTATACTTTTTTTATTTATTTTTATTTTTTATTTAAAAATTAACAATCCAAATTCCCACTCCCTCCTCTCCTCTCATTCCCTTCATACATCCTCCCACCTCACCCTCATCTAATTATTAGAGAGGGTAAGGCACATTGCTTTCTGGAAGATCCAAAGACCTCCCTAGTAAATATTACTAAATAACAATAAGGATTTTTATTGATTCTATTGAGCTATACATTTTTCTGTGCTCCCTTCCTATCTTCTTCCCTCCCCTTCAACCCTCTCCTATGGTGCCCATGCTCCCAATTTACTCAAGAGATCTTGTCTTTTTCTACTTCCCATGAAGGTTAGATCCATGTATGTCTCTCTTAGGGTTCTCAACAATAAGGATGATTGTAAAAAGCCATGGAGTGTCATATTATTTTATGTTCATTTAAATTCATAACACATGTACACATACACACACAAGCACACATATGACTAAGAACAGAATCAGTCTACCTATAGACAAAACCCCTAATATAAATACAAATTTATATATGTAATGAAAGGACACAATTAATTTGACAAAGAGAAGAGGGAACACGAGAGCTATTAGAAGGAGATGATGAAATGACTTCATTACAGCACTTACATATGAAATCTTAAAAATGAATAAAAAATAAATAAAGAAGTTATTTGTTGTAATTAAGAAGGAAGCTTAATACTTTTAAAGTAATATTTATCAAACATGATAAAATTATATATAACATGATGGCCTATCCATTATGAGCATATGGAACTCATGCCATCCTTACTATTGGTTTACATTGTTTAATCTGAGAGACAAGAGAAATAATTTGTGCTGAGAAAATTAAATTTAAAATTTATACTTCTAAAAATTATCAAAGTGTCCAAAGAAATAAGTAATAACTCTTAAAAGTAAAATAAAATAAACAATATCAATTTAAACTGTGTATTTTAAGTAACTTTACTCTAATAAATAATCCTCACATTACTTCAAAAACATGAATTTTTTTCTTTGAAGTATTTTTTTCAAGGCAACACTAACATCCTTATTTCTCAGGCTGTAGATCAATGGGTTCAGCATGGGAACAACAGTAGTATAAAATACAGATGATACTTTCCCTTGGTCCATTGAATTCACTGATGATGGCTGTAAGTACATGAATGCAGCAGAACCAAAGAAGACAGTAACAGCAGAGATGTGGGAACTGCATGTGCTGAAGGCTTTGGATCTGCCTTCTGTGGATTTAATCCTAAAGATGCTGGCAATAATGGAGATGTAGGATGTAATTATTGTGAGAATTGGGATGAAGATGTTCAATGTACCAAAAATTAGAATCAACAACTCATTGACATAGGTATTAGAGCATGCAAGCTTCAAGAGGGGAAGAAGATCACAGAAATAGTGGTTGATCATATCTAATTTGCAGAACTGAATTCTTAACATGAAGCCTGTGTGAACTGAAGCACTGAACACACTAAAAATATACACTCCTGAAATCAAGAAGCTGCAAATCTGATAGGACATGGTTACATTGTATAGCAAGGGGTTACAGATAGCAGCATAGCGGTCATATGCCATTACAGCTAATGTGTAACACTCTGCAACGCCAAAAATAATAAGAAAATAGAGCTGAGTCATGCATCCAGGGTAGGAGATGAGGCTCTTCACTGTCACAAAGCTCATCAACATGTTAGGGGTGACAACAGTGGACTGACAGAAGTCAATGAAGGGCAGACTGCTGAGGAAATAGTACATGGGGTTGTGCAGGTGGGAACTGAACACAATTAGTGTGATCATACCCAGATTCCCTGCTACAGTGACCACATAGATTCCCGTGAAGAGAAAGAAGAGGGGCATCTGGAGTTCTTGACTTTTTGAGAGCCCAGCCGAGAAGAACTCAGTCACTGTGCAATGATTTCCTGTTGCCATTTTCTGCATTCTGTTCCTGAAAGAGTAAAAAAAAAATGGTTGAGCCAGGTGGTGGCAGCTCAAGTTTTAAACCCAGTACCGGGAAGACAGATGCAGGCAGATTTCTATGATTTCATGGCTAGCCTGGTCAACCAAACTGATTCTAGAAGAAGCAAAGCTACACAAAAAACACTATTCCAAAATATATATGCATACACCCACACAGACACACACATGTGTATGTAAATATGCAGGTGTGTGTGTGTGTGTGCATATTGAGTGCCTTACTCTTCATGTGTCAGATGACCTGGGGCAGATGTGTAAAGTTGGTGAAATGAAGAATAGTCTGACCACCTGTTTCAAACAATGGCCCCAGTAAGCAGATAGCTTGAGCCACTTTTAATTTTCACAGTTTCAACAGTTCGCATGAATAGTTTTACAGTTATATTTATTTCCTTAAATTTCTAATAGATATTGCAATAATTGTCTGTTCACTTATCTCCTTCCCATTCCATCTCTCAACTTCCCCATGAGAAATCATTACCTACTTGATTTGCAGCCTTAATATTAGAATCATAAGCAGTATAGAAAGCAATAATGGAAGTTTTCTAACTAGGCACATCTAGAGGTGGAACAGTGTGCCCAGTTGGCAGCATTTGCAGCTACATGGTTATGCAAAGTGAAAGAGAATTTTAGCTATAATCGAATCTAAACTTTTACAATCAACTCAGCCAAGACTAAATCGCTTCATTTTATATTTTATACTACTATATCTCCTATAGGGGCTATAGCAGTTTTTTTCTGTCATCCTGTAAACTACATAACTAAAAAACTTACTCTTAATAATAGGCACTGCTTATTCCTCGTTCTCATATCCACTTCCACTCAGCTTCCTTAAACATTGGCTCCTACAGTATTGGTACAGCTATAGAAATGAGGGCATTGTGGATTTCTATAATCCTACTTCATTCCGTTTCTAGAATATTCCATGAACTCTTGATATCATCATTTGCATTACTCTTAGACTCTTGTGGTTAGAATCATTCTCTCCATGCCAATTATGCAAATATGTAATGTCTTAAACTACTGTGACTCTTGCAGACTAGTCACAAGGTGACTTGGAAAGACAGCATTCTGTTCCTGAGAATCCTGAATTCATGGTCACACTAGAAATATCAAAGGCTTTAAGAGATGAACCAGATCTACAGTATATTTTCAAAAACATACTCTCTGGCTCATCCAAAGGGGAATCATCATGGGAAAAGTTTTGTAATGCAATAACTATTTCATCTATGTTTCTAAGAGAGTGGAACTAAAATGAACCAACAATAATTTGTGTAAGGAAAGCAAGGAGAGCAGGTAGCACATCTGCTCCTGGGATCATGCCCAGAATTATACAGCAAATCTATCCTTCGGTCTTGCCCAAAATAGGTTAAGTTCTCTCAGGCCTTGCTGAAAGGAAAACTTATTCATCCTGTTCTTAGGCCTTTTCCCAAAAGAAATCACATGGCTCTCAGCATATAAAATATTTGGAGAGAGTGCATGTAAGGTTGTCAGAGTGGCATTTTAATTCTTTATATTATGTTTTTCCAAGTACACAAAGACCACATATAAATTTTTTCTGACTTTGAATACTTTGTTCTCTATATAATTGCATTAACTGGGTCATTTAGATATTTTTAAACTTATACCTAAAAATTAAGAATGCCATTCATATAAAATACTGTCACTACATTCAAGCTTTGATAAGTTTTGTGATTTCATAGAAATGTCGAGAAGTAGATTGGGTGTCATTGAAAAAATGGAAGACACTTTTGTGGAAGCAAATTTCCCTAAAAACTGAATTATTATCCAAAATTTAATTTCTCCAGAGGATTTATGCAGCATATTTTAAAAAAATCAATTTTTTCTAATTCTTAAGATACATAAAATCTTTAAATTTCCAAATGTGAAAATTAAACAACATCTGGAACAACCATAGCAAGAGGAATTGGAAGCATGTTACTAAACTAGGATTATGTTTCTATTTTGACCCAGTTTTTGAGAAGAGCAGAGTCAGTCAACAGTGGTTATATAGTGAGGCCATGGACACACAGTGCCCATGCTCACTCTGTATTACTTACCAAAAATAACACCCATGGCAAGTACAACAAATTTTTATTTACTCACAATGTAAAGAAATTAGTATTACTGGCATCTTATCACTTAGAAAGTCTGCAATATGATTTTGTGTTGTTAGTTCATGTTGACATTTTCTCAATGAAAAACATGCATTTCTATATATTAAAATTGGAGAAACAGACACTTCTCAGATCTTATTTTTTCCTTTATTTCTTGTGAACTAAGGATTGCAATGCAGAAGCACATCTAACAATTTTTTCTACCCTTTTGAATTGTGAACAAATTCATCAATGTGTCCACAAAGTGAATCTCTAACTGAATTAGAGTTCAATCATTAAAAGGTCAAAAATTGAAATGTTTTCAAAATGTAAAGATTTATGTCTTGCATAGATAACATAATCTCAAGAAAGTTCACAGGTTTAAGTAGACAGATAGGATAGAAGGTCTTGCAGAAAATATTGAGGAAATTCTTGACAGTCCTGAAAAACTTTACCTTCAACATTTGTAGAACCACACACACAAATACAGAAAAGACAAAACATACAATAATGCTAACCATAAAATGGGAGGAGTCAGAAAGAATGTAAGGACCAAAAATTTAAGAGGACCTGTGAAAAACTCTCTTGTTATGACCAGCCAAATTATGATTTCACATTAGAGTGGCTGCTTTGATTGCCCACATAATACTCATTCTGTAAATAGTTTATCACAGAATTTATGGGGCTGAGAAGGATCTGAATTCCCCCTTTATCTGGTCTTTCGACTACTCATAGTTTCTCAAATGGAGCAAACATTGTCTTCAGTTGTATACTTACCTACATGGCCCCCATAATCCAGATGATAGTACTAAACCTATAAACACCTAGCTGACCTGTTTAAGACGATCAAGTCACAATACACAGGAGAAATGTTATGAATATAGTAAAAAGACTTGTAGTTAAGAGGAAGGGTAATAGGAAATATAAGACATAAGATTTATGAGTTTAGTAAACAGAATGTGTGTACGTGAACCATTTTAAGCAGTAATTAGTCTTTTCATACCTTATATCAATAAAATATGAATTTTAGATTTCACATGCTATAAGTTGTATAGATTTATGATTCAGTAAATAAACTTATATAGCTATACTGATTTTCCAAGTTATATTTTTATATTTTATTTGTTCTGTCAATTTTTTTTATTTCTATGTTTCTTTGATATGATTTTCTGTTCTTTATCTCTTATTGCTTGCTTAAGACAAGGGCTCACTCTGTTGTTCAGGCTGGCATTCAGCTCACAATCCTCTTGCCTGTTCACCCTGACTACTCACAATTAGAACTGTGCCAAAACACCTGGTGCTACTTAATTTTTTAAGTAAAGCTTCAACTATCACTTCAACTGTATTCATTTTAGGATTTTCATTATATAAATAATCACACTAACTCTATTTAAATATTTCTCACAATAATTTATATGTTAAAGTTATCATAATAACCCCTTGAAAATATTTCATATGTTGCTCATCATTCCATAGATGTGATAACTTTATAGGTTTTGTGATTTTCCTAAGGTTTTATTACCTTCATATGAGTCAGAATTTTATCATATTTATTTAATATACTCTGAAATTATAAAGCAATGCATTACAAAAATTCTCTTAGTAACAATATTTGGTAAGATTTTTCTATTTTCTTCATTGTTCATTGTGAATTTCCTAAAATGTGTTTAGATCATAGACAGCCCCTCTATGAAATCATCAAAGATCTAGCCCCTTTTGTGTCTTTTATTTTCACCCATAATGCCCAGTTTGTGTTGCCCCTGTATTGCTAGATAAGGGGCCTTCACTGGAGTGGTTCAACATTCTTAAAGAAAATATATCTCCCTCTATCAGTAGCATCAATTGACAGTGGCTTCTCAGCTAGAGGAGAATTTTTATGCCAACCTCCATCTTCATGCAGAGATTTGGTCTGGATTGAGCTTACAAAAGACTTATCCATGGTACAGCAATCACTGTGAATTCATATGTGCAATCTCATTTCCACAATTGTAAATAATGTGTTCCTCTTCTACTTTTAGGATTATTGACTGCTAATAGTATATCAACTATCCAGATTATATACTCAGCTTCATTTAGTAAGTCAGTATCATTACCTCCTCTTTTTTTATAATATGTATTATAGATGGGTTGGAGATGGAGGTGGGTCTTGTATCTTATCTGTTGCTTTCATTGGTTAACTAATAAAGAAACTGCCTTGGCCTTCATAGGACAGAAAATTAGGTAGGCGGAGTAAACAGAACAGAATTCTGGGAGAAAGAAGCTGAGTCGAGGAGTCGCCATGATTCTCCCACTCCAGCCAGATGCAGGTTAAGATCTTTCCTGGTAAGCGCACCTTGTGTTGCTGCATAGATTATTAGAAATGGGTTAAGAGGCTAAAACTAATGGGCCAGGCAGTCTTTAAATGAATACAGTTTCTGTGTAATTATTTCGGGGTAAAGCTAGCCGGGTGGAAAAACGCAGCCCAGCCGCCCTGTTACAACAGGTTGGTAGCTTACAAAACCATTAAAAGGTTCACAAAACTATTTATTCATCTCCTAAAATTTATTAAATATAGAGCTCTAAATCCTATGCCAAACATCATGAATATAATTTCTTCAGGTAGCATGTTGATGTGAACTGCCTAACAAATAAGAAAAACACTATAACATTTTAAAAAATCAAGATAATTTTATCAAAATACTTGTTTATTTAGGAGCCATTAGATTAAGTATAAACAACTTTTTCTTTGATGTAGTTTTTTCTTTTACTCTCCTTCTTTCTCTAACTATTTCTGAAGTATAAAGGAAATGACAGTGACCTCAGGTCATTGCAACAGTAAAAGGTAAAGTGACATCCACTCTTTTTTAAAGAACTCACAACCTAAATCTTTCATATTAGCATATATTTTTAGAATAGGACTCCAAATATGTAATAAAATTTACAGATAAAATAAAGCTATCTAATTATTCAAATGTCTAGAGATTCAATATGATTCTCTAAAAATTTCTTTTGATTGCACAAAAAGCAATAAGTAATGTTGCATAATAACTGAAAATTTGAGTTAAACACACCATAAAATTTTATAAGGCAAAGCCTCTACTTAGTTAATAAATATGATGCTAATTTTTTTATAATTTCATAAAATGTTTTTGCTATCTAATTGTTCAAATGTCTATAGATTCAATATGGTTCTCTAAAAATTTCTTTTGCTTGCAAAGCACCTTATTGTCCCCAATGATACATAAGGAAAATGACAACTGAGACATCATTTATAAAAAAAAAACAAACAGCAGCTAGACTGTGATAATAATTCAAATAAGATATATAAAATACATTCCTCTTTAAAGGCCTGCAATAAAAAATCAGGAAAGATTCAGCATGTAATGAGCTGCTGAGTTTTGTCCTTTGTTTTGGTGTCCTTTAAGCCTGTTGTTTACCATCAGAAACAGCAGCCCTCTTTTATTCATCCCATTATGCTGTACTGATAGTGCCATTGTCTATGTGTTCATCAAGTTGGAATCACTGTTATACATGGATGCATAGTCTCTGTGTTGTGCAGCTAATGATAGATGTTCCCTTTTAAAGAGAGACATAGACAGAATAGAAACAATCTGGAAAATATTTTTTTCTTAAGAAACATGATTTCTTGGGACTTTAATATATGCTAAGGGAAGCAAAAGGAAAGAGGAGAGCTTCATTTAGTGTATGAATATGATATCTAAGTTATTTAATTATATAAATATTAATTTAAATAAAGAAACTAGAAACTTATTCCTGGGCATAGAATGTGTCCAGTCAGGGAGGCAAATGGACTATTTCATTTTTTTCAATTTTCTGGAATAGGTTGACTTCATTTTAAATCTCCTTTAAATTTGAAGAGATACTGAAACATTATCCAGTTCTTCCTAACTGACTGGGCCCTCCTACTGGATAGTACAAACTTAATTTCTAAGTACCACCTTATTATATCGTGAGCCACAGCAGAATGCAGGTACAGCTAACTCTGTACTTTCCGAAACTACAAAGGGGTTAGTGCATTGTATAAGCTTCAAAATTTACTCTGTGAATAACTGGAAGATGCATTTAGCAAGTAGCATATTCCTGACTTTGCAGAGTAGCACCTGTAGACTCATGATTCACCCTCCTCTCCAGCAGTCTCAGCACCAAGTTTTACTTCCCACTTGCAAAATCACTAATGCAAATGTATTTAGCCTTCTGCATTGATCAGTGCTGAGAGAACAGGGCCTAGTGCTTAGTCTCAGAGCTATTTTTGAAGTTAATCAAATAATAGGTTAACAACCCAAGAATTTCTTCAGCTCTAGAGTTGGCAACAGTCTCACCGTTCACAGTCACCTGAGCAGTTCTGCCTCCTATACTCTGAAGCTGTATACTGGACATATATATGCCAGCTCCAAATAGCATGATGACACAGTCTCCAAGGATTTCTAGCATTCAGGGAGCAAAGCCTTGAAACGAAAGCAAATGTCATTCCCAGCTGGTTAATCTTTTTTCTGTCATCAAAAAATTCTACATTTGTGGCACAGATTTTAGAGACACATCTTAATTAAAAACAATATTTTGACAAATAAAATTTGAGTATAATTTGAGATTCTATATTTTTAATGAGCTAAGAGACAGGGTGGTTTGTTCTAGCCCACAGTATATTGAGCTGATGGTAGAAAGTCAAATGACATTCTTCCGTTTACATCTCATTGAAAAAATTGCTAGAGAATTTAAAATACAAAATTTTACTATTATATCATATCCAACTGTGTCATTTTTATATTTAAAAACTCATATTGTATCTACCAAACTAGATGGGATTATGGCATGCATCAATGAAAAAAAGAAGTATTATTTATGTGTGCATATGTATGCATATAATAAAGTTGTGTGTACGTATGTATGCATGACCATGTGAAGGACAAAGAACAAACTCTGGTGGTGTTCCTTATGCTGTCCACTTTCTCTGATGTAAGCCCTCTCACTGTACTGGAATTAGGCTAGGCTGGGTGACTAGACTGCCATAGCAATCATCCTGTCTCTATCTTCCAGTGCTGTGATTGTATTTGCCAGTCACTATCCTTACTTTTTAAAATAGATTTTTCAGATCCAGCTTGAGTCCTCATTCTTGTAAAGCAATTACTTCAGCAAATGATTGATTTTCCTGACCTATTTTTAAAATCTTTTTTTAATATCCTGAGTTTATGATAGGGGGGTTATAGAATTTAATTTGTGTCTTCTTGTTGGCCTAATTATTGTTTCTGAAACCAAAATAATAAAGCAGTTCACTCATTTTTTTTACAGAACCTCAGAATTGACCTTGAGCGATGACTTGACACATAAATAGAATCACCTGGAAACAGGGAACCTACAAAGAGGAAACTAGACAATGACCATGTGTGTAAAACTTTTTCTTAGGATCTAACTGTATAAAACCATAGCAAACACATTCAGAGGAACACATAGCATTCTTCCTTTAAATAATACAGAACCCGATTTGAGCAAAAGTGATGTAGGATGTCCTTCTGTATATGTGTTGCTTTTATTCGTTAATGAATAAAGCTGTTTCGGCCAGTGACTTAGCAAATAGAACAAGGCAAAAACTCCAAGCAAATAAAGGAGAGAAAAAGGCAGAGCCAGTTGTCTGCAGAGAAAGATGCCCAGTACCGATAAACCATGAGCTTTGTGGTAAAATATAAAATAATAAAAATGAGTTAATTTAAAATATAAGAGCTATCTAAAAATATGCTTAAGCTATTGGCCAAACAGTATTGTGAAAGGTACAATTTCTGTCTAATTATTTTGGGTCTGGGTGACCATAAAACAAACAAACAGCTTCAACTAACAAATTGTCGCCAACGAGGGTGACTGCATCAACTTAAAAACCTGAGAGAGCTCTGGCTCTTTTTTAAGGCTTATGCTCGCCACCCACTTCTGCTCCAGATGTTTATGTGCCCACTTGGGGTCTGGAGGAAAGTTGCTGAGACAACAGCCCTTCTCCCAACAAAGTTTGTCCTCAGGGTTATAGACATCAATTACGGGTTGATTATAACTGATACAGGGTTGAGGGGTTGAAGTGGAAATTTTTTAGGCTCAGGGATCTCTCTTAAGAAAATGAAATTAAATGGGATGATAGGTATATTAGTGTGATAACAGGTAGATTACCACACTAAGAATAATAGTGAGTAATAGAGTTAATACTTGTGAGCTATTATTTATAGACAATTTACATTGGTATATATGCTTGTATATTAACACAAATTCAATTTATATTTGTTATATTGAATATGTTCCTATTTCTATTGACATTATACACCTATGCAAAGTTATTATGTCATATTCTATGCATACATGTTTCTACCTCTGTTTAAGACATTTTGTATATTGATACAATTTTAGCATATATATTATATTGCGTTAAACATTTCTACCTCTGGTCAAGATACTTACATATTGTTTACATTTTTAAGGGCATTACTGTACAGTTGTTTAAAGATTGTTTAATATTCTAATATGAAGTCTTAGTCTTTAAGCTATATAGGTATTAAGAATTATAGGTCATTCATGCTTTTCATACTTATAGTTAGACTAATCAGGTTCTTTAAATGCATAGAAATTTATTCCACATAGATAGATAAATTTCAACCACTTCAAAGAATTGTAGAACATGGCATTTAAATAACTTAGGGTTCTGTTGACATGAGATGTGATTGTTCCTGACAGCACCAATCTATTCCTGAGAGAATGTTGAGCACATAAGACTTGGAGCTTGTTTTCTTCTTGGCGAAACTTGTCTTTGGGTAAGGAACCTCCCATGTCTCAATCACTGACAAAATGCCTTGTGTCTGGAACAGACAAGCACAATATAAGGAAAAATACTGCCAAACCTCGCCAAGACAGGGTAAGATGATTTTAAAAAATTTTCCTGCTTGGTCCAGGGGTGGGTTGATCCCGAATTTCCTGAGAAACCGAAACACTGCTTACCAAAGTGGTTGCACAAGTTTGCATTCCCACCAGCAATGGATGAGTGTACCCCTTTCTCCACAACCTCTCCAGCAAAGGCTATCATTGGTGTTTTTGACTTTAGCCATTCTGACAGGTGTAAGATGGTATCTTAAAGTTGTCTTGATTTGCATTTCCCTGATCGCTAAGGAAGTTGAGCATGACCTTAAGTGTCTTTTGGCCATTTGAACTTCTTCTGTTGATAATTCTCTATTCAGCTCAGTGCCCCATTTTATAATTGGGTTGATTAGCATTTTACAGTCTAGTTTCTTGAGTTCTTTATATATTTTGGAGATCAGACCTTTGTCAGTTGCGGAGTTGGTGAAGATCTTCTCCCAGTCAGTAGGTTGCCTTTTAGTCTTAGTGACAGTGTCTTTTGCTTTACAGAAACTTCTCAGTCTCAGAAGGTCCCATTTATTCAATGATGCCCTTAATGTCTGTGCTGCTGGGGTTATACGTAGTAAGCGGTCTCCTGTGTCCATGTGTTGTAGAGTACTTCCCATTTTCTCTTCTATCAGGTTCAGTGTGTTCAGACTGATATTGAGGTCTTTAATCCATTTGGACTTGAGTTTTGTGCATGGTGATAGATAAGGGTCTATTTTCATTCTTCTACAGATTGAATATACCCAAGAGATGCCCTATCATACAACAAAAGTATATGCTCAACTATGTTCATAGCAGTATTGTTTGTAATAGCCAGAACCTGGAAACAACCTAGATGCCCTTCAATGGAAGAATGGATGAAGAAAGTATGGAATATATACGTATTAGAGTACTACTCGGCAGTAAAAAAAAATGACTTCTTGAATTTTGCATGCAAATGGACAGAAATAGAAAACACTATCCTGAGTGAGGTAAGCCAGACCCAAAAAGAGGAATATGGGATGTACTCACTCATATTTGGTTTCTAGCCATAAATAAAGGACATTGAGCCTATAATTCGTGATCCTGGAGAAGCTAAATAAGAAGGTGAACCCAAAGAAAAACATATGGTCATCCTCCTGGATATTAAGCTTCATCAGGCGATGAAAGGAGACAGAGAAAGAGTTCCACATTGGAGCACCGGACTGAAACCCCAAGGTCCAAATCAGGAACAGAAGGAAAGAGAGCACGAGCAAGGAACTCAGGACCGCGAGGGCTGCACCCACACACTGAGACAATGGGGATGTTCTATCAGGAACTCACCAAGGCCAGCTGGACTGGGTCTGAAAAAGCATGGGATAAAACCGGACGTGCTGAACATAGCGGACAATGAGGACTGATGAGAAGTCAAGAACAATGGCAATGGGTTTTGATCCTACTGCACGTACTGGCTTTGTGGGAGCCTAGACCTGGAAGGAGGTGGGAGGTCCTTGGACTCCCCACAGGGTAGGGAACCCTGACTGCTCTTCAGTCTGATGAGAGAGGGGGAGTTCTTTGGGGGAGGGGGAGGGAAATGGGAGGTGGTGCCAAGGAGGAGACAGAAATCTTCAATAAATAAATAAATAAAAAAGTTTATAAAAAAAAATTTTCCTGCTTCTGAAGGTGGTCTGTCAGTAACTTTGGGCCTTAGCCAAAGTTGATTGATCCAATATTGCAAATGAGAATTTGTATGATTATCCAGGAAGCCAGTTGTGTTTGTCATTTACTACACATTTTGGAAGTTACTTGATTGACTTCCTGTCTACTCAAGTAATATTATCTCCCTTTCTTGTGTTAGATGGAGTTAAAGACTAGATAGTCATAGTTACTTTCCTCTTATGACTTAGTCAAGTCATTTCTAATACAAGACTTAAACTCCTTAGGATAAAATAACTGTTGAAACATTTACCATGTGTTTCTTGCTTAATATTGTGAATGCTGGTTAAAAATTCTAATTTTTATACTTGATAATTGTTTTTATTAATAGTTTTGTATTGGGTTTGGAATTCTCTTGAGAGGCTGGACCAGGTTGGGCATGGCCTTAGACACCAAAAAGGTGCATGGCTACCTGCTCTTTCTCTCTTTTCCCTATCTTGCCTGGATGCTGGATTGGATTTCTGTTCCCCATTTGTGCAGAGGGCTGTGAGTCCCCCCTAAGTAAGAAACCCACTCATTACACTCAATTCTGAGTTAGTGTGGGATTAATTTATTTGCATTCTCTTTCACTAAAGAAAGAAAAAGCTATTTAAAATTGGTGGTCTCCTTGCCTGTACCCAATATTTTTGTTCAAAATTGATCATATTCTTATGAATGAAATATGAAAAGAATGTTACAATTCTATCTTTTCCCAAGTGAATAATGACACAAATAGATGCTACAGGAAAGAATATGACTTCTGAGTCTGAAACACAGTAAAGTAAGAAAGAAAAACACCATAGCTCTGTGTTAAAAGGAAATATGAACCATATCAATGACTCAATGATGAATACTTGCAAGTAAAGATATATGAACAAAAGGGTTTTTACTTCATTGTTTAGTATGTCACACTATAGCTTCCATGATTAGATCCCTCCCCCCCTTTCTTTATTCTCTTCTATTTGATTTGGTGTGTGGAGGCTACAAGTACAGAGGACAGATACACAGGAACAGGAAATGAATGGTAAGATACATGTTGTGAATGACACAAACAATAAATAAAAAGAAAGGTAAAAAAGAAGAAATTTAAATAGAGAATTACAGAGAAGAGGAGACCTACAACCATGTGAGAATGAGTTAAAGATAACCATCCCTTCCTGTTTCTCATTGCCATTCTAGTTTAAGATAGTGCAAATACCTTTGTGGGTAGGACTATGATAGAACCTGTCTTCTGCTTACATGTACACTGTATAGTGTTTATACTTTTCAAAATCAGATTCAAACTATATTCTTGTTGCATAACTTATTTTGTTCCAATTGCTTAACTTATAAATTGTTTTTAAGTGCAACATAAAACCTTTATTTAACAAAGTAACAGATAAAGTATAACAGGCACTACTTATATTAAGAAAAAACTACAAAAAATTATCTTTAACAACTTAAAATAACCTATTTGAAGTTGCATTTAACTGAGCTCATGCACAGGTATGGACGAGAGATTTGTACATTTTCAAGTATTCACTGAATATTACCTTATATACACATATGCATTTAATTTCAAAAAGATTAGGTGATCCCAGCTGTACTTCATTTTGTTGTTCTTTTGGAAGAGGTCATCTAAAGAGAAGAATATGGGGTTCTGGCTCATGGATCATGTAATGCATGCAACCGAGACTCTGTTGGGACTCCAAGTCTCCTCCACTCCTCTTCAGACATCAGGTGAGTTTTTGCTACTTGTTTGGAGAATTCTCTAGGTAACATGACATGCCGGTACTCGAAGTGTTTTTCGAAGTACTTGTCCGAGTAGTAGATCTGCTTATGGGCCATCTTGCCTGCGCGTGGAGAGGAGAAAGGGAGCAGGAAACAGGGTGCAAGGAGCTCCACGTCCACCTACGGCCAGAGCAATGACTCTAATCACTATAAAATTTTGAAAGGTGTATTTGAATCATTTGTCAGTGATCGAGAAGGCCATAGATAGAACACTGAGACAACCAAGGAATAGTGAAGAAGTTTATTTATTCTCAACTTAGTACAAGTGATAAATGAGGTTTACCTAAGCATGACTAGGTTCATATATGCAAATATAACCAACCACAAAAAAGGCTTTGAGTATTTTCAGCAGGTGATGTACATTGCTACCTGAATGAACTCTGGTTATACAAGAATGTATCATGTCTCCATGGGTATAAAGGTGAAAATCCAATTTTATGTATGGTACTTTTCTCCCAAACAATCATATACTAAGAATGGTTCTGTATTTAGTGGTTGTAGAGTATATCCTCTGTAACACAGAGTCCTGCTGGGCTGGAGCCAGAGGCTTAGCAAGCTGCCTTAGCTAGCCATAACTCCCGCTTTTCCATTCCTGGCTAGCTCCCAGCCCCTAATTCATCCTTTGTGTTACAGATACCTTCTGCTGCCCTATGTAAATTTTGTCTGAGAGTGTCCCATGGATACAAAGCCTATGCAAAACTTGGTTAAGGAGAAACCTGGAAAACCATGCCTTATAAATCAAGTATTTGCACTTGACATTGTTTTGGGATGTTTCATATAGGTTTGTTTTGAGCATATGAAAATCTACTAGATAAAGTGATAATATAGGAAAAAATAAAAACGCCAAGAGACAAAGGGAAAATGTTTCAGTCCACAGAGGGAAGCTCAGCCCCCTTTGGCTGCAAAGGCTAAGTTCATTCTCAAGGTGTCTCTGAGTCTTCATTTTACAGATCCACATGAACCCTTCATTTCATGGTCACACCTATGCTACCTGTGACAATAGTCACACAAATTACAGATCTCATGCTCTATTGCTAATGAAAACTATTCTTTGATGTCTGAAAACTTATTTTTTGCATTAATTTTTTAGGGCAACTCTGAAATCTTTATTTCTTAAGCTGTATGTCATGGGGTTCAACACCTACACAACAGTGGTATAAAACACAGATGACAATTTGTTTGGAACAGGGAGCTGACAGATGGGAAAGTACACGGAAGCTGTAGAACCAAACAAGAGAGGAACAGCCAATATGTAGGAGTGGCAGGTGCTAAAGGCCTTGGATATGCCTGCAGTGAATTGAATGTGGAGGATGCTGTCAGTGTTAAATATGTAAGAGCTAAGGATGGTCATAGCTGGTTGAACAATTTTAAATACACAGAAGGACAGTGCAAGTACTTCATTGTAAAAGTATTAGAGCAAGAGAGCTCCAGTAATGGGAAAAGACCACAGAAGAAATGGTTTATTATATTAGCCTTACAGAAAAGCAATCTTGAAGGGAAGACACTATGAGCTGAGGCACTTAATAAACCTATCTCATATACCTTAGCTGTCATCTACAAGCAGACTTGATTAGACATAGTTAGTTACATTTAAAGCAAAGGGTTAGAGATAGACACAGTGGTAATATGCCAGTGCAGCCAGTGTTTAGTTGGTGGCTTCACCCCAGCCCCCTGAAATCCATCTTAAAATGTTGGGCAGAAAACTCATTACAAACACCCTTCCCTGGGAGTGGCCGTAGTCCAGACTCCACCTCCAAGAAAGCCCTCCAAACTGTGGACTCTCCCCAGGGAAGGTCAAGACTACTCCCGCAGGCTATTTAAACTGCCCTCCAGAGAACGAACATGTGGTCTGCTGGTTTTCTGTGGTCATTCTGGTTCTCTTTCCCCCTCTCCATGTTTTCCCAGGAGGCCACCCTGGAGTGTTGGCATCTATTTTTTTAATTAATTTATTTATTTTTTATTTATTTATAAAAGATTTCTGTCTCTTCCCCGCCACTGCCTGCCATTTCCCTCCCCCTTTCCCAATCAAGTCCCCCTCCCTCGTAAGCCCAAAGAGCAATCAAGGTTCCCTGCCCTGTGGGAAGTCCAAGGACCTCCCACCTCCATCCAGGTCTAGCAAGGTAAGCATTGTTGGCATCTATTAAACCTTGTCATCTTCTAAATCGGTCTGATCTGGTTTGATTTGGATTATGGAGTAGGCAGAAAGGTTTGTCGGCTAAGAAAAATACTTAACAGTCAACGTGTGACATTCTACAACAGTAAAAGAACAGAAGAGGTAGAACTGAGCTATGCATTCTGGGTAGGGGATGACATTTTTTTTCTGTCACAATGTTCACAAGCATTTCAGGTGTAAAGACAGTGGACTGACAACAGTCAATAAAGGGCAGAGTGCTGAGTAAATTATACATGGGTGTATGGACCTGAGAACTTAAGAGAATCAAGATGATCATGCCCAGGATTCCCTTAACTGTAAACAAATAGACGCTTAGAAAGATGAGGAACAGGCGCACCTGTAGCTCCGACTTCTCTCTTGACCAAGCAAAAATGATTTTGGCCTCTGTAGTTTGATTTACTTCTTCCATTCTCTTCTTGAAACTCTATGTAAGAAGAAATTTTTTATGTAGAAGAAGAATTTGAGTATCCATTCTCCCATCACACAATGCGTTTTGAAACTTTTGAAACTTAATTAAAATATTTTCAGGTGTCTCTAATCCTCTGTCATCCTCTTTTCTATCTAAACAACCAGAGATTTTGTAGTCATGGAAAGAGGAAATACATAAATAAATAATCATATAGATGTTTATATACTTGTGACTTTGTCGTAAGAATTATGTGTATTGGTACCCATTTCCTACCCATACAATCCATTCTAGCACCCCTTATTGAGTGTTTCAAGTATTTATCATCTTATTTATAACACTTCTTTGTTGATAGAAAATATTTTACATGTGGTAAACTAAAACCATTATACACAGGACATTCATAGCCAAACTCTAGTTAATGATGGACTAATTGAGTATTTCATATGAAAATAATGAATAAGAGAATTATCTAACTTAATTTTAATCTAGATATTTGGTTATGGAAATCAGTCCCAAAAAACTTAAAATCTGTAATTCAGTGTTTCCCTCCTGCCCACCAGTACCCAAATAACGAATCTGAGTCTCAATATATATAATAAATGTTTGGCTGATTGTTCAGGCTTATTACTAGTTAGCTCTTACATTGAAATTAACCAGTTTCTATTAATCTATGCATTGCCATGTGTCCCTATTGTTACCTGTCTGCTGGTATGTTGTTCCTTGGGTGGTAGGATGGCATCTTCTAGTCTCTACCCTTTTTCTCCTGTATCTCTATTTGGATTTTCCACCTGGCTATATTTTGTCTTGCCATAAGCCAAGGCAGCTTCATTTATCAACCAATGAATGCAATACTTATTTACAGCATACAGAAAAACATCCCACAGCATTAAACTAGCGTTTTAGAATTCTAGAAGACAAAATATCTATTAGTGCATAAATATATTTAAGCATATAGAAAATCCAGATTGGATGAAGAGAATTTTTAAATGTATTTAAAAGTATATCATGGTATTGTTAATAAACAGAAAACACAGGTTAGTTCACCAAATTTTAAGAAAATCACCAATAAACCCAAATGAGATAGCCTGTAGTTATTTGTTGGATCCTTGTTTCTCTTTGACTCAGCAATGTCATTACCCACCTTTCCCAAAAGACAGCTGTTCCCATTATGGGTCAATTACAAATCATAAGGAAAAGCTTCATAACTAGTATAGGTTGATATTGTTAAACAAGTCCAACTGAAGCAGTTGCTTATATGTTAACACCACACATTTTAGGTTTCAAACTATTTTTTTTGTTTTTTTGTTTTTTTTTTAGTTTTTGTTGTTGTTTGTTTGTTTTTCATGATAGAGTTTTTCTGTAGCTTTGGAGCCTGTCCTAGAACTAGCTTTTGTAGACCAGGCTGGCCTCAAAGTCACCAAGATCTGTTTGCCTCTGTTTCCTGAGTGCTGGGATTAAAGGCGTGTGCCACTACCTGGCTCAAACTACATTTGTTTTAAGATTTAATTTCTATTTTAATATTTCTAAGTTCACCTCTGTTATAAAAGTTGAGGATAATGTACTGTGACAGAATATGTCTTCAAAATTGGAGTGCTGGAAATTTAACAACCAATACTGCACACCAAAGAAACTGACCTGCTGTAGAAAGCATAGGTCCTGTGAGAAACTGATTATTGCTGTTACGAGAGCAGGTTAGTGACCACAGGTGTGGGATCCTAATGTTGGGCTGACTTGGTCCTTTACATCTTTTTCTTTTGTTTCTTTTTTTTTTTTTTGAATTCTTTGTCTTTCAGTTTTTTGCCACACCACTATGTATCAAAGGATACTACTCTTGATAGGGCCTTTTGGTCATTGACCTTCTCAGCCTTCAGAACCTTATGAAAAGATAAATACAGTTCTGATGACTACATGTTCAGGAGGCTGTTCTTTTGTTTCCGGTGGCCTAGACCTGAAATAATCACACAGAAACTATATTATTTAAATCACTCCCTAGCTGATCACTTAACCGTATTGCTAGCTAGCTCTTATATCTTTGGTTAACCCATTTCTATTAATCTGTGTACTGCCATGTGGCTGTAGCCTACCTGTAGTGATGAAGCGATCAGGCCTACTTTTCGTCCTGCCTGGCTCCCACATGGTTAGCTTTTTTTTTTTTTTTTTTTTTTTTTTTTGGGATTGATCTGTTTATCAAAGCAAAGATCTTCCACAGTCATCAATATTTTTTCAATCAATGCAGTTTTCTTATAGGGAAAAAAAGTAAGATTCAGAGCTAGCTCACATATATCCATGACTTTTTGTATCATTCATTATTTATATTAACAAGAAAGATGAATGAGATGACTAAAGTAATTCCATTTTTAATAGATCATTTGTTATGTGAGATAGTTACAAAATAAAGTGAAAATAGAGAATAGCATTTGAAAGTTATATGAATTCAAGTAATAATTAATTTTAATATGTAATTTTTTAATATGTTATGTTTTAGGTTTGTATATTTACTTCTATTTTCAGTGGTGTTTTATCAATAACTTTGATAATATGACATTTATTATATATGGTAATGAATGCTTATGTGCTGATAAAGATTCAAGTCATTATTGTTAAGATGTTAATATGGACCAGTATTAAAAATATTTAAAAGTACTTAGCATATAGTTTCTTGTGACCTTCAGAATAGAGAGACAAAAAATATAAATAATCTGATCTCTAGAATACTACATCCTACAAGGGCATACAAAGAATAAATAATGTAGTTAGAAAGGTCCTAGAAGGTCACAACTGTAACAATGCTAGTCCTTCTTCAGGGTATGATAACATCAAAGGTATTTTAGAGCAAGATAAAAATAAAAATGTGACTCAAGTACTGTACGACATAATTGATACAGGAAAAAACATTGAGTATGCTCACAGATTTAAGAGCTAGTCTTCCTTTAAACTGTACTCTTGTCTCCTTATCATATTTAATATTATTTTCATTACTTTTGTTAAAAGTGAGATTTGTGTAATATTCAATGAAATTTTGTCAAAATTTTTCCTAATAAAAATTAGTACATTGAAGAAATATTAGGCTCACAAATAAGCACCATATTAAACCAAAAACAAAAGTATTTTCCTTATTTAAAACAATTTTAAAATTTAGATATATTTGATCATATTCTTTCTCTCTCTCAAGTCCTTCCAGATATCTACCACCTCCTTCCCCAACCAAATTTTAGTTCTTTCTCAATGAACAAACAAAAATTAAGATAATAACAAACTTCTCAATACTAAGAATACAAAATAAAGCCAACCACACCATAAAATCAACAGAATGTAACAAAGAAATAGCACACAACATGCACACACACACAACAAAATTGTTAACATTTACCCGTTTGATAGTCATTCATTCAATTTTCAAATATAATGAAAATATTGTTAGACAAAACTAAAACTATACCATTGAATATGGACAAGATAAATCAACACAAAGTAAAGAGCCCAAGGGAAGGAAAAAAGATCAGGAACCTGATCACTCACACATTTGGGCATACCATGGAAACAGAAAAGTGGAAGCCATAACGTATACATAAAGGACCTGGTACATTTACTGCTTCTTATGTCTAGAATCAGCAATTACTTAACCTTATTGTTTATCATAAGCTACACATCACATTTTCTTACAAATTATGTTATGTTTATAGTAATTAACATCATGTCTTGAATATACAAATTAAAAATCATTCTGCAAGTTTACAACCATCTTAAAATGACTGTTAACAATCACAATGTCAGTGTTAAAATTTAGTGTACACAGAGTATTTATTGTGATTTTAGAGTATGGGGGATGAAAGAATGCTTATGGAAGCTGGAGAAATAAAAAAAAGTCTGGATTTTAACTTGTTTCAGTTGACATGACAGCAAAGAAAGGGGGAAATCTCTCAAGACCACATCCAAAGATGAAGAGTAACAGGCATTTTTCTGTTCTAGTGCTGTGAAGAAATATCATGGCCAAAAAGCTTACCGAAGCAAGAATTTACTTAGGGGCTTTGAAGATCCCAAAATACATATTAATAAATTTATAATCCTAAATATACTCTGGGAAAATTGAAGCTGGCAGCTTTTTTTAACAATTGCTTTCCACCTTAAAAGCCTACATCCTGACAGCCACTGCATACAGAGGTAAACTTTTCACAAATGCTTCCTTCCTCCCAGCTAGGCAGTTTTTAGCTAAGCAGTCATGGTGGACAAAAGTTAGTTTCTAACTATTGTTTCTATGGCACTCCCTGCCTTGCACTCCCTTGACTTTTAACTGTCCTCCTATGTGACCCTACTCTCTGCCTGGAATTCTTTTAGAGACAGCAAAAAATCAACTGCATCAGCCACGGGCTTTCTCAAACATCTTAAATTGGCATCCTATATCAAAAGTTGCAAATTTTAAAATGTAACATAATATTAAGTCTGACCTCAAGATTGCAAAATCTATTTGACCCACTCCTGGTGCTTAATTTTTACTATAAGAAGAGGTTCAAAACCAGCTGCCATTGTCACAGTGTCAGAAGTCCAAACTTTGACCTGTGGCCCCAGTGAGTTAGAAGTTTTTATTTTTTAGAGTTTTTTGTTCTGTTTTGTTTTGCCTCAAGGTGACTGAAATAAAGTTTTGTTTCTAGTTCCTAGACTTCAGTATCTGTCCCCTATTATTTGCACATCCCTGGGACTCAACAGGCTTGTTTGGAATTCCAGAGGCTTAGTCCATGGTTATCATGGCCAGTAATATGGTATCAGGCAAGCAAGTCAACAGGCAAGTCACTGGGGCAGTAGCTGCTGGCTACATCCTAATACACAGTTAAGGGCAGAAAGAGGGGGATTATATTAAGCATGAGCTAATGAAACCATAAACCCATCCCTAGTGATACAGGTACTTCAACAAGGCCATTCCTCTTCCAAAAAAGGTCACAACTCCTAAATCTTCCTAAACAGTCCACCAATAGGAAATCCACATTTAATATACATAACAATAATTAAAGAAGTCTTTAGTTTGAGAGCTGTTAGGTGAGAGAATAAAAGTTGTGGAGAGACAGAATGTTTGAAATAATGTAAATACAGAGTTTTCACGTGTGAAATTCCCAAAACCATTTTAAATGAAAACAAAAATTAATCAAATCATATTATTAATCCTATTATAAAAAAGGAAGGGAAGATCTTGGAATGAAAATGTGTCTTGAGAGATAAAATTCAAGCATGTCTGTTAACAAGAGAACATAGCGCAGAGTAAGAAAGTCTAAGATTTTTAGCAGCTAAGGAGTTGTATCTGAACATACCTCTCCTGCTTCCTAGACAATTCAACATTGAGTGTTTTTCTCTTCTTTGAACTGGAAGTAAAAATGGTGCCAGGGGCAGAGTATACAGAATTATCTCTTAAACCACTGTTCCATAAAGCTGTTTCTGAAGGTCATTTCTTGTTCTACAATAAAGTTCAGTTCCTATTAACATTTTATATGATGGGCACAGATAACAAGTAATTAGTCATGAAAAGAATAGTGAAACTTATCTCCCTCTTGAGTCTCATCTCTCAAGTTTCATCTCCATACACATATAGAATTTTGTATCACTTGATATTCTCCAATTTAATAGAATAAAAGAGGATAGCTAGAACAATGTGATTTAAAAAAAATAGTCTAGTTTCAGGACAGGAACCAAAAAGCTATGGAGAAACCCTGTCTCCCAAAATCCAATAAATAAATATAAATAAAAAATAAAAAATAGTCTATTACATCAACAAGTTGAATATATTATAGGCGAATATCAAGAAGTATATCTTACAGTGACATGAACTCAGAGAATATCTCAATACTTTAATTACAGTGTCAAGTCTTGAGTACTTATCGCCTAGTCCTGTCTTTAAAATAGCATATTATCCTTAACTTGAGTTATTGCACATAAAAATTGCACTAATATTTAGTGATATATATGTTTAAATAAATGCCTTTATGCATGTAATAAAAATTAACTTAAATGTCATGAATTTGAAGGAAACTGGGGAAAGATAAATGGGTGAGTTTGGAAGAAAGAAAAAGAAGGGAGGAATGTAATTAAATTGCAATCAAAAGATAAATTACAAAATTAAAATTAAATAAGTTGGTATGATATTGTCAGAAATAGTAATGAATGTTAATGATACAAAAATTTTCTTAGGATATTAATACACACTGTTATCAAAATAGATTTAAAAGTCTTAAGTGCATTGTGTAGGCAGAAACCACTCATTTGTTCCCAGCTACCTGGACTCAAAATAATCACACAGAAACTATACTTATTAATTACAGCACTGCTTGGCCTATTAGCTCAAACTTCTTATTAACTAACTCTTACATCTTGAATTAACTGATTTCTATTAATTTGTACTTTACCACGGGGCTTGCAATTTATCGGTAAGGTTTCTGCCAGTGTCTGTCTCCTACAGTGTTATGTGACATCTCTTTGACTCCGCCTTCTTTTCTCTTCTATTTCTGCTTGGAATTCCTGCCTTGTTCTATTCTGTACTGCAATTCACCCAAAACAGCTTCTTTATTAACCAATGTTAATAAAACATATTTACAGCATGCAAACAAGAATCCCACACCACACAATTTTCTATGATAAATGTAGATTACCTACCCTTTAGTATACAAGGCAAATATCATACATGAAGTCATATGATGTTTGGGATGTTCCTGGTCAAACACAGCTACTGTGATGCTGGTCCACATTATGAGGGTAGAGTTTTCAATGAGGTCTTTCTGGGAATTATGCAAAAGACATTTATATATATTCAGGTAAGAACAATTAATAAAAAAAGAGAGCTTTCAGATTTGAAAAAGAACAAGGATGGGTATAAAGAAGTCTTTGGAGAGAGGAAGGGGTAGAGAAAGATTGACATAATATAATCCCTAAAAAAATAAATTTTAAAAAATTAAAAATAAATGTTTAGTCTTTGTTCGAATATTACATGACATCACTTTTATTGAAAAGTACTTTAAAATAGGAGCATAGTCATTATTTACAGTCTTCCTTTGAACTTTACTCTATCAATATATTCTATTTTAACATGATTATAAATTTTATGGCCATTTATGTATTATATTCATGTTTAGCTATATCTTACATATATATTTATCATTATAAGTAATATAAGCACTTTTTCTTACATTAAACCTTATTTGCAACAATTGCGTAATCTCATGCACATGTGAATAAATCATATTCAACAAGATAATTCAACAGTTTCAAAATGACTCTAAAACATGAAAGTGTGACTTAGCATGAGTAAATAGAAGCATTTTTCTTGATAGTCTACTGAGGTAAAAAGTGGGATGCATAGGGAAACTGTGGTCATGCATGTATATAGAACCTAGAATGAAAGTGGCTGTATACACATTTCTGTTGAAATAGAATATAGGACAGAATGGAGAGTCTGAGATTGTAAGAGATTAGAACTTCTGTTGAAACATAGTTCTCCTTCTCAGTGTTGATTGTTTTTCTTTTCTGCTACTCTGGCTATCAAAATAAATCAAAATATCTTTGAGAGTTTGAGGAGGATTAACCAGAACTTATATGTTAAGTACTCATCTTAATTGCTAATAAAGCTGGTTACCAAAGCTACTTGTTCTCTCCCAAAGATGGTTGCTACGAAGATTTAAATACTGTGCAGAAAAAAAAGAGTCTGATTAAAAAAATAATAGTGCTTATGACCTCCTGCTCAAATCTCATCCCCAAGTTTTAAGTCTAGGGAAACAATAACCAAAATTTGCCCCTTTACTCTCTGATTTTGCAACGCAGTCAAGTGGTAGAATTCTCACTCCCTGTTAAAATAGAAATTTAATAAAATATGTGAGAGATACTTTTAAGATATTAAAACACTCAATTTCCTGAAAATTCAAAGATATATGCAAAAGGTGGTATCTAAAATGATTTCTGGCACTAGAGAATAAAATGAAAAACAGGGAAAAGAGGTAAGATATAAGATTTTGACTTTTTGACCTTTATTGACATTTACCTCACATGCTTAGGTAGTATGAGACAATCCCAAAATTATTTTACTTTGAAATTTTTACCTGAAGATTTAATAAAAGCAGCTTTATACACCTCTCAAGTTAATATAAAGTGATATAATATATCAATATTTCGTATTCATTTCAATTATTAAAACTTTAGACATTTTACTATGTTTTTGAGCATTTCATCTAATGTGTTTTGAGAATGTTCACATCCTCCATCCACTCTTTCCACATCTACCCCACTTCTTACTGACACAACTTTGTGTTTCTTTTTTTCCCTCCATTCAAGTTCAATTTTCTTGCCCTACACTTCTAGGATGTGTGGTATTCCATTTGAGTGTGGTTTATTCATCATGGATTATACCCTTATAGAAAGTGACCTTCCATCTCCCAAAATTCACCCACCCCCAATAGTCCTTAGCTGTAGGTTTAACTTCTTGCTCACTTCTGATCTCCATATAGAAATTTGATCTAGATTGTGCTTGTACAGATCTTGTGAATGCTGTCACATCTTACCCAGTTGTGAACCCTGTAAGATAGAGCAACAACAATAAAAGCTGGACTGGACTGATATGCCCACTGGTGTAGTGGTGAAATGAAAAGGTGGGGATAAACAAAAAACTTTCTGCTTGGATTTAAGCCCTGCTTTACATATGAAACCCATATCTGGCACGATAATCAAGTCAAGAATCTCTCTCTGGACTGGTCATAGACACTAAAGAAAATCCTACTTCATTTATTCTGTTATTGAAAACTTTAGTCACACCTTTTATTCTATAATTTTATTTAATAACTACTATATATTCGTTCTTGTTTTTTTTCACAATTCCACTCCTTCTTGTGGATATTTTTTTCTTGGTATTAGAACTCCCTATATTAGAATCATTCTGATGTTTATGCTAATATTTGGATAGTATCTATCTCTAGTTATCATAATCATTGAAAGCAGTGGAACTTATTTACCCTTCCAAATACTTTTTTAATATTTTTATATATGCACAAGCACTTCATAAGATAGTAGTTCCATAAAGAGTATTTTTATTTATATTATTTTTATCATTATGATAAATGTTTTAGTGGATATTCTTGAATACTAAGATTAAAATTACAATCACATCAGCCTTTGAGAGTATTACCAAACAGTATATCATCAATATTAAATATGTATGTGTTTGTGTAGTAGACATTAGTAAGTAAACCATAAAACGTATACTAAATATAGCATTCCAGATTGAGTATGGTATCTCTCTTATGTAGTCACATGCTCAATTCTTTGTGGTCAGATGCTGTCAGCATTTGTGGAGATGTTGGAACCTGTATGAAGTAGGATTCAGCTAAAAAAGTAGGTCTCCAGGGTCATTTTTCCCCCTCTAAAACCAACTCCTATGATTGGTCTAGAAACAATGAAACCAGCTTAATATGCTGAAGTCTCTGACACTGTAATCAAAAATTAAAAAAATTTTTCTCTCATATCTCTTCTCTTGAGTATTATACTCATGATGAATTAATTCTGACTAACACACAAGATATTGGTAGCAAGTTCATTGCTGTGATGCTTGTGACTACAGTAGGAGGTGATTCTCAAACATCTGTAACTGGGTTGTGGAAAATTTCTGGAGTTGGAAATGTGGCCTGGAGAAGACATGAATATTATATTTTGAGCTTAATAGGTAATTATTGTATGTTCTAAAATCAGAGTGAAAATGGAAAAAAAGAGTAATCATTCTACTGAACCTTCAGATGAAACTGAGAATTCCTTTAAAAATTGGACAACAAGTCACTCATTTTACATTTTCATGAGTTCATTTATCCCTGTCCTATATTTTGGGGAGTCAAGTGAAAGGATAATGCGATGCTTCCAGCTATGACAGTATATTAGAAGCTGCCTTTGCATGATGCACTGACGAGCAAGTAAGAAGGATCAGTCTGTATTCCAGAGATAGACAGAAGACAGTAAACATTTAGAGGTTTTCAAAGGGACTCATAGGATGGTTGGGGAAATGTGTAAAAACAGAGCAATGTCAGGGAAAAAAGAAGCATAACAACATGCGACTACTTTAAAAACTCCTCCAGTCACACCTGACCCAGTTACCCCTTATACTTTGCCAGACCTTGTAGGCCTGACACACAGACTGAGGGCTTTTACTGCTGATATTGTTCTGAATAGCTGCTGACATTCTGGTCTAGGGTGTTGTTGAAGCTCCAAGATGAGACATAAAAGAAACAGAAGAACCCATGAAAAAGCAAAAAGATAGGAATACCAGGGCAAAATATTCCCAGAATGGCACTGGGTGCACTATCCACAATAGAACTGAAGTATTGGAAACAAAGAGTATGTCTTATTTGCCACCAAATTTTTAATTAATATTTTTATTCTTCTCACAGATATTGCATCCCAACAGCATTTTATCTTCCCTACTCAACTCCTAGTCCTTCTCTCCTCCCACCTCCCATTCTTCCAGGTCTACATCCCCTCTCTTTTCCTTTCATAAAGTGCAGGCCTCCCAAGGATATCAACCAAATATTGCATATCAATTTACACTGAAACTAGATACTTCCTCTCTTATTAAAGATGGAAGATGCCACCCAGTAGGAGGAAAATGTTCCCAAAAGCTGACAAACGAGTCAGAGTCAGCCTCTTCTCCCACTATTAGAAGTCATACGAGAAGTCCAAGCTACACAACCACAGCATATATACAGAGAACCAAGGTCATACCCATGTAGGATCCCTGGTTGTTGGTTCAGTCTCTGTGAGCCTCTATGGGCACTGGGTAATTTATTCTGTAGGTTATCTTGTGATGTCCTTGATCCCTCTGGCTCCAACAATCCTCTCTCCCCTCTTCAGGATTCCCAAAGTTCTTTCTAATGTTTGGACATGGGTTTCTGTATCTGCTCACATCTGTTCCTAGATGAAGCCTCTCTGATGACAATTGTCCTAGGCTCTGTTCTATGAGTTTATCAGAGAATCATTAGGAATCATTTCATTTACTTTTTTTTTCAGTCATGTTTGGTTCTATACTAGGTCTCTAGGCTATCTAGCCTCTGGTTCCTGGCCAACCAGGTAGTGTCAGGGGTGGGATCCCAATGGTTACATGGGTTTCAAGATGAATTAGTTTTCAGTTGTCTACTCCACAATCCCTGTGTCACCCTTGCACCAGCACATCCCATTGGCAGATAGACCATAGGTTGAAAGGTTATGTGGCTGGGGTGTTGTCCCATTGGTAGTCTTTTCTAGTTTTAGGAGATGATAGTTCAGGCTAGGTATTATTACCTTTTCCTAGGAGCCTTAACTGTGGTCATCCTTGTAGCTTCCTGGTAGCTTCCCTTGTACCAGGTCTCTACATAACACAGAAATGAACTCATTTCCTGTCCACTCTTTCTGTATTCTCTCTCCCTTCCTTTAACCAGATCCTCCATGTTCCCATTCCCACAAACCCAAGATCATAAGAAAAATCTCTTCTATTTTCCCTTCCAGGGAGATTCAAGTGTTTCCCTTGGACATTACTTGTTACCAAGTCTCTCTGGGGCTACAGATTGTAGCATAGCTACCCTTTACTTTATAGCTAATAACCATTTGTGAGTGAGTACATACCAGGTTTGTCTTTCTGGGTCTTGTATACTCACTCAAGTTGATTTTTCCTAGTTCTATCCATTTGTTCACAAATTTGTGTCATTATTTTGAACAGCTAAGTAATATTCCATTGTGTACCACATTTTCTTTATGCATTCTTCAATTGAGGGCCTTCTAGGCTGTTTCCAGGTTGTGGCTATTAAAAGTAAAGCTGATATGAACATAGTTAAACAGCTGCTCTTGTGATAGTGAGCGTTCTTTGGCTATATACCCAAAGGCAGTATATAGCTCAATTCCTAATTTTCTGAGAAAACACCACAATAATATCCAAAGTGGCTGTACAAGTTTGCACTCCCATTTGCAATGGAGGAATATTTCCTTTGCTCCTTATCCTCGCCAACGTGCACTGTCACTTGTGTTCTTAGTCTTAGTCATTCTGACAGGTATAAGGTAGAATCTCAAAATCATTTTAATTTACATTACCCCAATGGCTACTACAATAGAAAATTTTTCTAAATCTTTCTTGGACATTTGAGATTTCTCTGTTGATAATTTTCTGTATAGATCTGTAACCCATTTTAGTAATGGATTATTTGTGTTTTATATTTATTTTATTGATTTCTTTATATATTTTGAATATTAGAACTCTGGCAGATGTGGGATTTGAAGGGTTCAAGAATAAGAATATAAAAGTGTAGATTCCAGAAATAGGAATGTAGAAACAAAAAAATATAAAGTTGTAAGCCTAGGAGAATGAGAACAGACTGTCAGCAGCTTTCTCAGTAGCTTAAGGATTAACTATTAACAGTGGGTTACTCCACTAGGCCAAAGCATCTCTCTGCAAACTGAGAGCTAGCCTACAGATATGAGTTGGGTCAACTTTTAGGAAATAGATTTATGACCTCTGGGTTACACATTATTCCTGCTTTGTAAAACTGGCAGCACCAAAGGGTAGAGCACAGGGCTTCAGTAAATATTAACTGAAAGTACCAAGAAAGACAATAGATTAAGTACAAACAATAGTTTAACTGAAAAAAAACTTTGTTAATGGAGATTGTAAAGTAAGGCAATCTCTATCTGAATTTTACCTTGAGATTGTAAAAATTCCTTTGTTCAGACCTAATGCTTGGTGCCCCTACTATAAAAGTTGGGTTCAGAAACCGGCCTTTACCACAGCCTTATAAAATCCATCTCTGGCTGTGGTCTCAGATAGCTAATAAGCTTTTTGTGCCCCATGGTGATTTTTATTTTATTTTTTTATTTTTCCATGGATTTTGGTTTCTGGAATAAAGTTTGCTTCTGGTTTATTAGACTTTAGAGGTCTGTCTCCATCTTTGCACAACCCTTCCTGGACTCATCAAAGGTATTAGAGAAGTCCTAAAAGACCAAAGCCACTTACTCAGGGAATGATATCAACAAAGGTATTTTAGAGTAAAATAAAATGAAAAATGTTTTTTTCACCCAAGAATCACATGACATGACTGATACAGAAAAAAAAATTGAATATGCTCACAGTTATAAGTCCTAATCTTTCTTTAGCCTATACTGGTATCTCCTTGTTCAATTTAACATAATTTATTGTCATTGTTATTAAAGGTGAGATTTGTGTTATATTCAATAACTCTTTAACAAAATATTTTGTATGAAATAAAAATAAATACAATAAAGTAATATTGTCCTTGCAAATAAGCATGATCTTAAAACAAAAACAAAACAAAAATATTTTCATGCTGTGGGACAATGGTTTGTACTCTGTCAAATGTATTTTAATAAAATGCTGATTGGCTAGTAGCCAGGCAGGAAGTACAGGCAGGACAACCAGAGAGGAAGTAGAGGCAGGTCAGTGAGAACTGGAGAATTCTGGGAAGAAGGAAGTCCTAGTCTGTAGTCGTGACCCAGCCAACAGAAGAAGCAAGATGTGACTGCCTCACCGAATAAGGTACTGAGCTATGTGGCTAAAAAGACAATAATAATGGGCTAATATAAGTTATAAGAGTTAATAAGAAGTCTGGGCTACTAGGCCAATAAGTATATAACTTATTTATAATGTAGACCTTTATGTGATTTCCTTGGGCCTAAAGAGCTATGGGAATCAGGCTGACAGAAAACTCAGTAAACATTTTCATTATTTAAAAAAAATTTATGTTACAATATATTGGATCATATTTTTCCTTCCTTCCTAGTCCTTCCAGATATCTCTCTCTCCTTCACCAAACTAACTTTTGTTTGTTTTCTTAATAAAAAATCAGCATAACAACAAACCTTCCAAAACCAAGAAAATAAAGTAAAGCTATGCCAACCTTCCCATAAAACTATTAAAACACCAGAAATCTTAATATTTACTCTCTGCCCTGTGTATAACCTTTGGCATAAAAAAGGAGCTTTTAGTCCTTTCTCTGGGCTACAGAGTCAAATGATTCTCTGTAGCTATAACTAGTTAGAAGTATCCCCCTGTATCCCACACAGAGTGTTTTTGAATAAAGCTGCTTCTTATTCATAGTCTTCAGGGATCTGTTCCTTATTTGAGCAATTTGTGGACCCAAGAGTGCTAATAAGTGGTGTAGGAGACCTTTTGATAGTGCATAACTTAGGCAGGCATGGAGAAGACAGAACTGAATGCTGAGAAGTAGGGCAGAGTGAGAGATGCCATGGATCTCCTGCCTGAGACAGATGCTGGTTAGAATCTTGCCGGTAAGCCACAGGTATGTGGTGATACATAGATTAATAGAGATGGGTTAAATTAAGATGTGAGAATTAGCCAATAAGAAACTAGAGCTAATGGCCAATCAGCATTTTAATTAATACAGTTTCTGTGTGGTTATTTCGAGTGTAAGCTAGCTGGGCAGCCGGGACAACAAGGGGCCACCTTTCCTTGCAACAAATAATACCAAAGACACCAAATCTGAAGATGTGGGAAAAAGAAAACCCTGATTCACTGTTGACGGGTTTGCAAACTGGTGAACCACACTGGAAGTAGGTGTGATAAATTCTAAATAGATAAATTAGTAAATAAATAAATAATTTGGCATTTGACCCTGCAATACCACTCACTGAACAAAGTGTTGTAATAGGAGTGGTGGTGGGCTGCGGCCCACCACCCGGCTAGCTTTACCCAAAATAATTACACGGAAACTGTATTCTTTTAAACACTGCCTGGCCCATTAGTTCCAGCCTCTTATTGGCTAGCTCTTACATATTGATCTAACCCATTTCTAATAATCTGTGTAACACCACAAGGTGGCTTACCAGGAAAGATCTTAACCTGCATCTGTCTGGACTGGGAGAATCATGGCGACTGCCTGACTCGGCTTCTTTCTCCCAGCATTCTGTTCTGTCTACTCCACCTACCTAATTTTCTGTCTTATTAAAGGGCCAAGGCAGTTTCTTTATTATTTAACCAATGAAATCAACACAAAACAGAAGACTCCTACATCAACAAAGAACTCAATATTCTAAACCAGTGAAAAAAAGGACTCAACATTCTAAACCACAGATTACTGTTCACACAAATTCATACCAGCTGTATTCACAATACCTAGGAACTTTAAACAGCCTTCAACAGATGAATTGATAATAAAAACATAGTACATATACACAATAGAATTCTGTTTATTTGTTAATAAAATAAGATCTTAATATTTGCATGCAAATAGATGGAACTGGAAAATGAGTGAGGTAACTCTAAACAAGAAAAACAAACACCACATGATCTCTCTTACTGGAAATACCTAGATCTAAATTTTTGGTAGAGTATATAATCTAGAGTGACTCCAGAAACCAGAATAATAAAAAAAGAATGATGGGGTGGGGTTCTACTCTATATTGGAGAATAAGAGGCTACAGCTGCGACAAAGGGTAAGTAGAAAAATGTGTTGGTATTTGTTTTGGGAGGGAGAAAAGAAGGCAATGTAGAAAGAGAAATAGTAAACATTGATAAATACCAATAAGAATGCTTGAAAAATTCATGCAGAATCACATTATTTTATGTGTACCTAAAATTACACATACACACATACACTCACTGACATGCATATGCATGCCCCTCTTAAAGCATTAAAACTCTTGCTGTTGACATTAGTTGCCTCATAGAAATTTAAGGTAAGTCTCTATTGCTGAAGACACACAGAATTCTGACACAGTATTTGAACTTGGAGGAGTAGAACCTAGAACACTACTCCATGAGGACTAGCTTTAATAGTATGGAAGAATGCTATATAACTGCCAAGTTGCCAACTGAATAAAAGCATTAATAATTCAACTCTGCTATGACACCTAGGAACCACAATAATAACCAGCAAAGCATGTTATCACTAAAGGTCCAATAGTGGCAGTGACATCCTGACAGTAATCAATATCTATAAAGTTGCTCTTAAGGTCCACTCAACAGGGGTAAGCTTATGCCTGGTTCTAAAAGCACAGTCGACTGTTAGTTGCTGATAAAGTCATGGTACATAGAGGAGAATCTAATAGTGACATTTTTCTAAACTAGTATAATCTCTAACTGCATATGTATTACTTGTCTTCTCATCCACAGGTAAGTGTAACTCTTCCCACAGCAGATGGAGACTGTTACAGAAATCCACAGAAGACCTAATAGAAAAACAACTGATGCTGGGTAGAACAGCCACAGTGGATCCATTTAGAATACAAGCTCTCCACCTAAGACTCAGGGAACATTTGAAGGAGCAAAGAAAGTTCAAATAATCAGAGGCCAAGAAAGACTGTGGTGAAATCGTGTCTCTTATGTTTGACAAGAAAATGGCACCATGATTCTCAGCAATATACTTTGCCAAACAATAGCCAAAACTGATATCAGGTGGCACAACAATGTAGAAGGTGGAAAATCTCAGAGGACTTTAACCAGGAGTGTTATACCTAATTAATGATTACTAAAAACAGAATAAGTCTTTCTTTGGAAAAACCCCTAGTACATATGAATTAACACACACACACACACACACACACACACACACACACACACATACATTGAAGGAAAGGATGCCATTAATTTGAAAGAGAACAGGGAGGACACAGAAGTGTTTGAAGGAAGATATGGCAAATGATGTAATTAAAAAACTTACATATGAAATTCTCAAGAATGAATTAAAAGTAAATAAAAGGTGTAAGGTTTATTCAATTTGAGAATGAAGTTTATTATTGTTAAAATAATATTTCTCAGAAAAGAAAAATATATATAACATGATCAACTAAGCATTATGAACATATGAATTCATGTCATCGTTACTATTGTTTACATTATTCTATGAAACAAGAGATAATATGTGCATAGAAAATTGATGTGAAAATGAATCTACAAAAATTATCAAATGTCCTAGCAAACAAGTAATAATTCTTACAACTAGAATAAAACAAATCATAGCAATTCAAACTATGAATTTTGCTTAAGTTTTCTCTAATAAATTATCCTCAAATTAATTCTAAAACATGAAATTTTTTCTTTGAAGTATTTTCTTCAAGGCAACACTGACATCCTTATTCCTCAGACTGTAGATCAATGGGTTCAGCATGGGAACAACAGTAGTATAAAACACAGATGACACTTTCCCTTGGTTCATCGAATTCCCCAGTTGTAAGTACACGAATGCAGCAGAACCATAGAATACAGCAACAGCAGAGATGTGGGAACTGCAGGTATTGAAGGCTTTGGACTTGCCTTCTGTGGATTTAATCCTGAGGACGCTGGCAATAATGGAGATGTAAGAAGTAATAATGGTGAGAAATGGGACACAGATGTTAAATGTACCAAAAACTAGAATCAACAATTCGTTGATATAGGTATTAGAGCATGCAAGCTTCAAGAGGGGAGGAAGATCACAGAAATAGTGGTTGATCACACCTGATTCATGGAATTGAATCTTTGTCGTGAAGCCTGTGAGAACAGAAGCACTGAACACACTAAAAATATACACTCCTAAAATCAGGGAACTAGTAATCTGATAGGACATAGTTACACTGTAAAGCAAGGGGTTACAGATGGCCACATAGCGGTCATATGCCATTACACCTAGTGTGTGACACTCTGCAGCGCCAAAAATGATAAAGAAATAGAGCTGAGTCATGCATCCAGAGTACGAGATAGGATTCTTCTCTCGCACGAAGTTCACCAGCATTTTAGGAGTCACAACTGTGGACTGACAGAAGTCAATGAAGGACAGACTGCTGAGGAAATAGTACATGGGGTTGTGCAGGTGGGAACTGAGGACAATCAGTGTGATCATGCCCAGATTCCCTGTTACAGTGATCACATAGATTCCAATGAAGATAGAGAAGAGGGGCATCTGGAGTTCTGGATTCTCTGAGAGCCCAGTCAAAAAGAACTCAGTCACTGTGCAATGGTTTCCTGCTGCCATGCCTTCATTCAGACCCTGATGGTGTAAAAGAATTGCTTAAGTCTTTAATCCCAGAACTAGGGAGGCAGAAGCAGGCAAAAGTCTGTGAGTTCAAGGCCACCATGTTCAATAGAGCTAGTTGTAGGAGAGGCAAGCCTCCACAAAGAAATGCTGTTCCAAATAATATATACATACTTATGTGTGTATGTGCATGTGTGCGCATGTGCACATATATATATATACATATATATAATATCAGATTGATGTTATTATGCTTTTCCATGTGTACAAGGTCCACATATAAATTTTTCTAACTTAAAACACTTTTTCTTTCTATATAATTACCTTAATGGATAATTTGAGATTTAATTTTTCATTATTAATTTTAAACTTATCCTTCAACAATTAAGAATAGGGTTTATATAAATTATTATCAGCATTTTCAAACCTTGATAATTTTTGCGATACCGAATCAATGTAGATAAACAGGATTAGAGTGGGCATCAGTAAGGAAAAGTGACAGACATACTTGTGGGAGCAAATTTCCCTAAAACCAGTGAATTATTATCCAAAATCTAATTTCACCAGAGGATTTATAGAGCTCTTTTGTGAAAAATCTCCATTGCTTTTCAATTCTTAAGATACATAAATTCTTTAAATTTCTAAATGTGAATTAAATAATAATTGGAGCAATCGCTACATGAGGCACTGGATGCACGGTGCTCCTAGGATTATGTACTAGATGCTTGGTGCTCCATTAGGAAGAGGTTTCTGTTTGTGAACCAGTTCTTGAGAGTGACATAGTCAGACAGCAGTGGTTAAATAGTGAGGCCATGAAGACAAAGTGTCCCTGCTCACTCCCAGTCACTTAATGACACTCTTGACTAGCACAATACATTTTTTATTACTTTATATGTAAAGAACTAAGTATTACTCTCATCTTATCACTAAAAAATACACACTATGATTTTGTGTTGTTGTATCATATTGACATTTTCTCAAGTGAAAAACCTGCAGTTCTACACGTTAAAATTAGAGAAACAGTCTCAGCTCAGTTTGTATTTTTTTCAATATTTCTTGTGAACTAAGAAAGTCTGTAATGCAGAAATATACATTGAGGGAAAATACAATAATTATCCTCTATCCTAAAGAACTGTGAACAAATTAGTCACTGTTTTCTAAAATTAATTTCTAATTAAATTAGAGTTTAGTTAAAAAGTCAAAAGTTAAAATGTGTTTAAAATGTAAACATTTAAGTTTTGCGTAGATAACAACATAAATCTCAAGAACGTTCACAGGTTTTAGTAGACAAAGTGAGACAGAAGTTCTTGAAGAAAACATTGAGGAAATGCTTTGCAGCCTAGAAGACTTCAACTTCAACATTCCTTAGAACCATACACACAAATGAGACACAAAATATACAAGGATGCTAATCATAAAATGGGAGGGCCCAGAAAGAATGTAAGAGACATCAATCAGGAGAAGATCTATGAAAAACTCTGTTTTTGTAATGATCCAGTCAAATTACAATTTTGCAGCAGCAGTGGCTGCCTCCATGGCTCTCAGAGACAGAGCCTGTAAACAGTTCCTCACAGGTTATGGTGGGGGTGTGGAGGATCTGACACATCCCCTCCCACTGGTCTTTGGGTTACTCATAGATTCTAGAATGAGGTAACATTGTCTTCAGCTATGTACTTACCGTCACAGTCCCCACACTCCAATGGATAGTTAACTTATTATCACCAAGCTGATCTGGTTAAAATGAACAGGTAACAAACCCAGAAAGATATTATAAATATGGTAAAGAGACTTGTGAGGAGGGAGCATATAGGAGGATATGGGACAGAAGTTGTGTGAGGGTGACAGTATTCAGAATGTGTGTGTGTGTGTCTGAGAGAGAGAGAGAGAGAGAGAGAAAGAGAGAGAGAGAGATTAATTTTAAGCAGTGAAATATTATTCTTATCCAAAGAATACACTGCCTATTTTGCAGTCTTACTTGTCTCTATTTTGGGTGTTCATTTTTTAATTATATTGCTTAGATATTACATATTCACTATGATTTTTGGATGCTGTTCTAATATATATTGAACAAAAAACAGTAGTGTCTTCACTAAAAATTCTGATTATCTTTATGTTACTTTGTTCTTATACTGTTTGAAGATGCTTTGTCTGATGTTGTCACATCACCACAAGCTTTACATTTGCTATTCTTCATGTGTCCAATGGCTAACTCTGTATTTCTGTTTTAGTATTATGCATCCCTATAAGAAAATATATTTCAATTAAATTTTTAATGAAAAAAATTAAATATGAATGACATAAAATATGAACAAGTTAACACTAAGTATCTAGAAATAAATCTAATAAAAATGCAAACAAACTCATATGCTGGATCTTTTAAGTATTCCTGAGAGATCATGAAAAAAATTTAATAAGAAAAGAACTCACCATAGAAATGTTTCTTAATGTTTAACATGCTAATGGAATCAAGTCTCACAGGCATGTGTAGAAGTTAGTAACCCAATTAGTTGATTTCACATATGATGTAAGAGCACTTAAGACATCAAAAGAGTATTAGTTAGAGCAAACTTCGTCTACTTTGGGTCATTTCAGAATTTGCAGAAAAATCAGTATATCTCATTGTTAAAAGTATGCATCTTACAAGGTCACAAATGATGAAATATGACAACTCTGGATGTAACTAATGCTCAGAACAAAACTTTTTTCTTAAATCTCTCTATATTAAAAATGCACATACACTATTGGCAATTATTTAGTTATCTCTTTTAGATGTTATCCTTATTGTTATTATTGTGTTTGTCTGTGTGATATGTGTTCACACTGATGCATACCATCGCAGACATATGAAGGCCAAAGAACTTTGGAGAACAAGGGAAAATCTGAGGATAGAGTTTGAGTCATCAGGGTGGTGTGGCAAGGACATTGACCCTGTGAGTCATCTCCTCTGTCTAGTAAGGGGCTTAAAATTTAATAGAGTAACACATGTAGTAGCTTTTCAATCAGATGTGAAACACATATGAATCTTCATGTAATTATTTATTCTCCAATGCTGTTATCCATCAAATTTACCTAAGATGATTACAGTATTAATAAAAATGTACCAATGGAAAATGAAAACATGTTGATGAACTAAAGAAAACTTGTTGCTTTTTCTGTTTATAGTTTTAGCCTCATTTCCAAGTTAAAAAAATAATCTCAGCAGAAGATATCCAATTTAATTTCTAGGTCTTCTCAAGTTCATCTCCACAACTGTAAATAATTTGTTCCTGTTATATTTCTAGAATTTTTGACTAGGAATATTATACCAAATATACAATGCTCTGCTAAGTTGCATTAAGTAAGTCAGTGCCATTATCTCCTCTCTCATTAATGCATTTGGAAATTGTATAATATTGTAGAGAGACTGGTAGCTTATACAAGCATTAAAATGTTTGCAAAATTTATCTCCTAAAATTTATTGAAAGAGTTGTTAATCCCATGTCAAACATCTTCAATATAAATCTCTAGGGTAGCATATAAAGATATAAACTTTCTTTAAAATATAAAAGTGAAATTGTAAAGATAAAAATTACAAACATTTTTTAATATAATATATTCATAAATATAAATATCTTCAGGAAGCATGTACAGATTTGAACTACCTAAAAATTTAAGAATAAAAATCTAAAAAAATAAAGGAATCAAAATATTTTTGTATTTGTGAGACATTAGATTAAGTGAAATGAATCTGACATCATTTCCCCTACCTTATGGCAGCAATAAAAGGCAGGTGACATCCATGCTGCTTTAAAGAACTCAAAACCGAAATCTGCTATATTAGCATATACTCATTAGAATTGGACTTCAAATGTGCAATAAAATTTATAAATAAAACTTAACTGGGAGGAAAAGGCAATAAATTTTGTAATTGATTGATTATTATTGCAAACTGACAGGCTTATGTAAAGTACAAAAATATACCAAATATACACATGGTTGTTACACAATAATAAAATATTGACCATAAAATTTTAAATGGCATCACCTCTATTCAGTTAAAAATATAATGCTTATTATTTTGTTATTTTATAAAAATTATAAAATATTTCTGCTGCATAATTGCTCTAATGTGTATTGATTCAATATGGTTCTCTAATTATTACTTTTGACTGTAAAACACATTATGGTCCCTAGTGATAATCAGGATGAACTAAAAATGTAAAACATGTTATACTAAAACATAGTTGTTCCACAATAGTTACCTAACCAAAGATGGTTTAGTGTGACTATAAATTCTGTATTGTAGATAAAAAGGTCTAATTTAACCATTGAACCAAATTGCTTGAGTTATAGTCAGAATAGTAGAAATCAGAGATAAGAGGGTTTTAAGAAGTATAATACTTTTTCCTTTTGGAGCCAAATATCATCTATTTCAGGGTAAGGAGTATATCCGGTGCCAGCATGCCTTCAAAGTTACTACAAAGATACACACACAAAAATAACAATAAAAATGGGGAAAATGTATCCACAGAGCAAGAAAATTCTTTAAATTTTCAAGACCAAATGAAGAATATATAAATTATGAGTTGAAAAAATGTTTATTCATGTCCAAAATGAATGATTTCATGTAATCCATATGAAAATATGAAGGCATAAATTCTTACTAGGTCAGGGAAATCCACACATCCCTAAATAATGCAGAAGGAAATAGACATGTAAGATATCATTCTTAAATAAGGAGTAGCTAGACTGTTATAATAATCCAAATAAGATATGCAATACACATTTATCTTCAAAGGTATACAATCAGAACATCAGGAAAGATTTAGTACAAGCTGAGTTGCTGAGTTTTGTCCTTTGTCCTTGTGTCCTTTAAGCCTGTGGTTTACCATCAAAAACAAAAGCCCTCTTCTATTCATCCCATTAATGTTGTGCTAATAATGCTTTCATTATCTATGTGTTCAAAAAATAGGAATCACTATTACACATGGATGCATGGCCTCTGTATTCTGAAGCCAATTATACATGTTCCCTTTTAAAGAGAGACATTGACAAAATAAAAATCATCTGGAAAACACTTTTTCTAAGTGATGTGGTGATATCTTGGGACTTTAATATTTGCTAAAGGAAGAAAAATTAAAGAGCTTCATTTGGTGTATGACTAGGATATCGAAGTTATTTAACTACATAAATATTAATTGAAATAAATAAACTAGAAACTTATTCCTGTATGTAAAATCTGTTCAGTCAGTGAGGCAAATAGACTAATTCAATTTGTCCTCCCAATATTCTAGTAACAGTTTACTTCATTTAAAATCTCTTTTAAATTTGAAGAGATCTAACAACATTATCCAATTCATCATAACTGACAGAACCTTCCTATTGAATACTACAGAGAAACCCTGTCTCGAAAAACCAAAAAAAAAAGAATACTACAAAATTAATATCTACTTACCATACCTGAGTCACAGCAGAATGCAAGTGATGGGCTAAATGTGTACTTTCAGGACCTGCAATGGGTTGGTGCATTCAATAAGTTTAAAATTACTCTGTGAATAACTGAATAAATGAACCTAGTAAGTTGAATATCCCCGACTTTGCCCAGTGGCACCTGTAGATTCATGACTCACTTTCCTTCTCTCCAACAGTCTCAGCATCAAGTTTTACTTCCCACTCAAAAAAATATTAATATGGATGTGCTCAGTATTCTGTAGTCTTCAGTACTCAAAATCAGGGCCTAGTGCTTACTCTCTGAGCTGTTTTTGAAGTTGATCTAATGATAGGTTAATGTCCCCAAGAGCTTCGTCAGCTCTAGAGTTGGCAACAGTCTCAACATTCAGTCACCTGAGCAGTTTTGCCTCCTATACTCTGAAGTTGTACACTGGACTTGTATATGCCAGCTCCAAATAGCATGATGGCTCAGTCTCCAAGGATTTTCCGCTCTCAGGGAACAAACCCTTGTAAGGGAAGTAAATGTCATTTCCCAGCTGATTAAACATTTTCTGTCCTCAAAAATTCTAAATTGGTGATAAGTATTTATTTAGAGACACATTTGATTTCAAACCAATATTTAGACAAATAAAATCTCAATAGAATTTGAGATTCTGCATTTCTTATGAGCTAAGAGAGAGTGTGGTTATTCTAGCTAGCAGTTTAGTGACCTGGTCATATAAAATAGGAAGAAAATCTCAGGTTTACATCTTACTGAAAAATGGCTAGAGAATTTAAAATACAAAAGTTTGATATTATCATACCAAACTCTGTAATTTGTATTTAAGAACTCATGCCTCATATACCAAAGTATGTGTGATTGCAAGCATGTGTCTAAGAAAGAAGCCTTATTTATTTGTCTGTCTATATTGAAGTTGTTTGTCCATATGTATGCATGAACATGTGAAGGACAAAGAACAAAGTCTCCTTAGGTTGTTCATTTTCTCTGATACAAGGTCTCTCACGGACCTGGTATTAATCAAGTAGAATAGTATTGATGACTAGATTGTCCTAGCAATATACTCAATATACTCTTCTCTATCTCCCAGTGATGTGCCTGCAATTTCCAGTCACCTTCTCTATTTTGTAAAATAGATTTTTGAGATCCAACTTTGGTCCTGATGATTATATACAAACACTTTAGCCAATGACTTAATTTTCCAGATATTTTTAAATTACTTTTTCTATATCATGAATCTATGGTTGGACGATAAATGCAATTTAATTTGTGGTTCATTATTGATCTAGGTGATGTTTTTAAAACCAAAATAGGAAAATAGGGCACTCACTTTGTTGTAGACTCTCAAAGTTGGCTTTAGGTGATGACTTGACATGTTCCTAGAGTTATCTGGAAAGTGAGAACCTCCAAAGATCAGACTAGACTATGGCCATGTGTGTGAAGCTTTTTCTTATCTTCTAATTAGATAAAAAACTTAGCAAACACATATAGAGTAAAACATAGTATTCTTCCTTTAAATAATATAAAGCCTTAATTGAACAAAGAAAGGTAAGAACATTCCAAAGTTGGTGGTCTCCATGCCAATATCCCATTTTTTCATTCAAAATTAATCATAATTTTGTGAATAGAACTTATCATTAGTCCGAAGTTCAATGTTTTTCCTGTGTGTACAATGATACAAGTAGATGCTACATTGAAATAATATGATTCTTGAGTCTGAAACTCAGAAAAGTAAGAAGGAAACTCACTATAACTCTACAATAAAATAACGATGAACCAGACCAATGACTCTACACTGAACACTTGCAAGAAAAGTTATATGGACAAAATTGTTTACTGCATGACTGACTATGTCATACTACAGATTCCATAAGATTTTACCCTTTTTTCTTTTCTCTCCTAAATTTTATCTGGTGTGGGGAGGTTACAAAGGCAGAGGGCATATGTGCAGGAACAGAAAATGAATGAAACTGAGATACCTGATGTGAAAGAACTAAAGAATAAATAAAAAGAAAGTTAAAAAGAAGAAATATGAATAAATAAAATTACAGTGAAAAGCAGTAACCTATAACTGTATGAGAAAGATGCACAGATAACAGTTCCTTCCTATTTGTCATTGCCATTCTAGTTTAACATAGTATAAAAACATTGTGTTTGGAACTCTGATAGAACTTGTCACCTTCTTACATGTATACTATTATAGTATTGTATAGTTTTCAAAATGAGAGTAACACCATATTCCTATTACATGACTGACTTTTTTCTTCATATTTCTTAACTTATAAAATTTTGAAAGGTTTATTTAAGTCATTGGCCTATTTGATCATATAAACAACATTAAGACAATCAAAAATATTGAAGAATTTATTTATTCCCAACTTAATCTATGTGATAATGACACGTGCCTGAGCAGAGCTAGTTTTACATATGTAAATTTAAAGAGCCACAAATAGTTTTAAGAATTTGCAGCAGATAATATAGCTTGCTACTTGAATGAACTCTGGTTATACAAGACAGTAGTACTTCTCTATGTGTTTGAATGTGAGAATCCATTTTTACATTTGGTACATTTTTTCCAACACTAACAATAGTTCCATATTTAGTAGTTATAGAGTATATATTCCCATAGATTTTAGATGCCATGCGCCATTGCTAATTAAAGCTATTCTTTGTTGAGTAGAAACTTATCTTTTGTATGAACATTTTTTAGGGCAACTTTGACAACTTTATTTTTCACACTGTATTTCATAAGAGTTAACACAAGACCACAATTTATTTGGCCTAGGGATCTGAGTGAAAGTGAAGGTACATAATGGTGTAGAACTAAAGAAGATAGAAACAGGCAAAATGTGCAAGCTGTATGTACTGCAAGTCTTGGTATATCTCTTTACATCAAGAAAATCTATCTAACATGACTACAAGCTTGACTTTATAGATGACTATCTATTAACCTATATTTCTTAATTGCTATGGGAGCACATTCCACTCCTTCAGCCAAAAACCTTTAAGATACCAGCCCACTTGGGCATGATCTCTGATACTCTAAAAGTAGTTGTAAAGCATGCACCTGCTCTCTTGCTTCCAGTTCCCCCTGCCAGCTGCTAGAATCTGTTTCTGTTCATTCAAAGAACTGTTATCTAGGACAGTGATCTGTAAGCTTTTCCCTTAAATGAATAACCCTTTATTATTCATAATTCTGAACTGGTGTGGGATTATTTTGTGACTTCCATCTTCATCAATCTTCCATTTTGCCGACAACAGATTGGCATACTAACATGGTGGACTAAATCCATGTAAAACCTGAGAAAGCTTAAAAGTTAATTCTAGACACAAAAGAACAGAGTTAAACATGGTCTGTAAGCAACATTTTCTTGAATGGACTTTGTTTGCTAGAAGTAAGCAGAGACATGACTCCTTATAGAGAGGTTTTTCTAATTCAGCCTAACAGGAAAAAAGTCACATTGTTTTAAAACGTGGCTTCCTTGGCCCACTCACCAGCGTGAACTCTAGCTATGAAGCATTCTTTGGCCTACCGGCCAGCATGAACTCTAGCATTTCAATAGCATTTGTCAGCCCAGGTGTTTGTGTGCCCACTTGGGGTAGGGAGGAAAGTAGCTGAGACCTTGCCCACTGCTCAGTACTCCCTGCCTGGGCAGGCTGCGGGATCCAGTCTACTAGGCTTGCACAGGCAGGAGAGCATGGTGGATTCCCACAGATTATAAACAGGGATGTTAATATGTCAAAACATATATCTTTTCACAAATTAAAAAAAAAGACATGTAAACTTCAGAGATCCAAAGAAGTACTGAACTTAGATCTACTTCAAAATGACTCCAGATAATTACAACCTAAAATAATCTACCTGATGTTCCAAAGGATGTTTCTCGAGACTTTGCCCCTTCCCCAAAATTTCAATTTCAATTTTTCCTTTAAGTTCCTAAATTTGTCTCTAGTCTATATCTGTTTTAAGAGGGTTCTACTTGACTGACAGGCATCAACAGCTGACTTCATCCTATGAACCCTGGAATTGCTAAAAGCTGATATGGACCAATTGAGTTGACAAGAATGCAGCTTGTCTCCAGCTGGGTCATATCAGATAGTCCTGATTAGTGCCCCATTATTCAATCCTTACCTTTGACTGACCTTCCAGCTTTCACAGGTCCTGATCATCTATAACCCTTTTCAGCTTGAAGCAGCTACAGAAATCCCTGTCACAAAACCAGACAGGAAAAAGCCAAGTCAGAGACTTTAATCAAAAATAAATTAAAGATTTGATTCAAATTACAAATCCAAGGGGGAATAAAGGGTCTAAGAATAAGAATATAAAAATTCGTATATTTCAGAAACGAGAATGTAGAACTAAAGCAATATAAAGTTGTAAGCCTAGGAGAATAAGAGCAGACTGTCAGCAATTTTCTTGGCAGCTTAAATATTAACTATTAACACTGGGTCATTCCACTTTTCAACCCATAGCTCTATTTACAAGGCCGAAGCATATCTCTGAAAACTGAGAGATAATCTAAGATAACATCATAGATTAAAAAAAGATACGAGTTGAGTTAACCTTTAGGAGATAGATGTACATGACTCTGGGATATGCATTGTCCTTGCTATGAGAAACTGGCAGCATCAAAGGGGAGAAGACAGGGTTTTATTAAATACTACCTGGAAGTACCAAGGAAGTACAAAAACTAGTTTAAATGAAAAAAAAAATCTGTTAATGAAGTTTGTAAAGTAAGACAATCTGTATCTTTGTTTTATCTCATGATTGTAAAAATTCTTTTGTTCAAACCTAATGCTCAGTACCCCTTACTATAAAAAGGTGGATTCAGAAACTGGTCTTTGCCATAGCCTTACAAAATCCATCTCTGGTTATGATCTCGGGTAGCTTATAAGCATTTTGTGGCCCATGGAGATTTTTTTTATTTTAATTTTTTCTGGTTTTGGTATTTTTTCTAGAATAAAGTTTGCTTCTGGTTTATTAAACATTGGTGATCTGTACCTATCTTTGTGTGACCCCCTGAACCCAACAATTACATTTTAAGTTTCACAACTTTTTGGTTATAGGATGCTAGAATGTTAACTTAGGATGTCTGTGAAAGCCTATGGTTGGCACAGCCATCTTTCACTTTCCCTGAAAGAATGCAAGACAGAAAGTAGAATCACATAAGGGCACAGTTTTAGTTAAGGGAATATCAGCAGAGGGTTGACGTGGGAGTCCCCTCTGTGTGCTGTGATTACCATTAACGAATAAAAAAATTGCTTTGAATCTATAGCAAGGCAGAATTTAGGTAGGGAGGGAAAGCTAGGCTGAATACTGGGAGAAAGAAGGGCGGAGTCAGAGAGAAGCCATGGATCCACTGCCTGAGGCAGACACTGGGAACGTTAGCTATAAGTCACAGCCACGTAACCATACACAGATGAATAGAAATGGGTTAAATTAATATGTAAGAGTTGGCCAATAAAAAGGTAGCGCTAATGGGCCAAGCAGTGATTTAATTAATAAAATTTCTGTGTGATTATCTCAGGTCTAAGCTAGCTGGCAGCCGGGAATTAACAAGTACCTTTCTTCCAACAGAGGGTCTCATAGAGGCAATAGTGAGAAGCTATCTTTTATCCACAGTACCCACCTATCTGGGAAATGGAAAGCAGGAGACAATTGCAAAACAGTTACCTCTGTATACAGTGACTGCCAAGATGTTTATTTTAAGGCACATCGTGTTTGTTAAAGGTTAACATCTTCATGCTTTTTCTTCCAAAATATGTTTGGGCTTGCAATTTTACATTTATATATTCCCAGACTGGACCCTTTATTTCTATATTCTATTCCTGGACTTTTCAGTAGCATTATATCAATACCTTGGATGATAACAAAATTGCTATTGAAAATTACAAATGGTAGTGAATGAACGGTCCAAGAATAAGAGTATAAAATGTAGATTCCAGAAATAAGAATGTAGAAATAAAGAAATATGAAGTTGTAAGCCTAGGAGAATGAGAGCAGACTGTCAGCAGCTTTCTCAGCAGCTTAAGGATTAACTATTAATAGTGGGTTACTCTGCTTTACAACCCATAGTTCTATTTACAGGCCCAAAGAATCTCTCTTCAAACTGAGAGTTAGCCTACATATATGAGCTGAGTTAACCTTTAGGGAATTCATATACATAACCTCTGGATTATGCATTATCCTTGCTACTTGAAACTTGTGGCATCAAAGTGTTTACTGAGCACAGGGCTACAGTAAACACTACCTAAAAGTACCAAGGAGGACAATAGATTAAACATTAGTTTAGCTGAAAAACTCTCTTAATGAAGATTGTAAAGCAGGGCAATCTGCATCTGAGTTTTACCATGGGAAAATTTCTTTGTTCTGTTGCTTGGTGCCCCTTATTATAAAAAGGTGGGTTCAGAAACTGGCCTTTGCCATAGCCTTACAAAATCCATCTCTGGCTGTAATCTCAGCTAGCTGATAAGCATTTTGTTCCCCATACAGATTTTTTTGTTTTAGTTTTCTTCTGGTTCTGGTATTTTTTCCTGGAATAAAGTTTTCTTCTAGTTTAAGAGATTTTGGTGATCTGTTCCTATTTTACATGACCATTGTGGGCCGAGCAATGAATACTTATATGCTGATAATGATTCAAATAGGTGTTATTAGAATATAGAAATGAACTAACATTAAAACAAATTTAAAAGTGTTATACAGTTTCCTGTGGCCTTCAGGTTAAAAAGGTAAAGAACAGATAATCTTCTCTTCAGAATTCTACAGTCTATGAGGGCAGAGGTAGGCAAATAAGACACAGGAGTACATAAGGTATTTAGAGAGGTCCTAAAGGACCACAGCCTCTGGGACACTAGTCCTTACTCAGGGATATCAACAAAGGCATTTTAGAGTAAGATAACAAAAAAAAAATAACAAACATTCTTTTTGGCCCAAGTATCACATGAAATGAATGATACAGAAAGAAAAAAATTGAGTATGCTCACGGGTATAAGTCCAATCTTCCTTTAATCTTTATTGGTATCTCTTTACTCAATTTAATATAATTTGTTGTCATTGTTGTTAAAAGTGAGATTTGTGTTATATTCAATAAGTTTTTAACAAAATTTTTGTAAGAAATAAAAATCAATACATTGAAGCAATATAGGCCTTGCAAATTAAGCACCATCTTAAACCACAAGCAAGGAGGATTGTGAATGAGTGTGACTTGTCTCTTAAAGGGACAGGGTACCCAGGTAACAGGCAGGGCCAGCAGATTATAATAAAATTATTAAATCTCAGACTATTATTATGTGGAGTTTGATGTGTGATTTAAGCTTTAGTAATATTTTTGTTTGTTTTTAGTTTTCTTTTTATATAACTGTGAGTGCCTTTACATTTGGGGCAAAGATGTTCAGCACTGAGATGTAATCTTGTTGGATTTTTATTTCCTATGAAAATACTTTGGTTTTGTTTATTAATTTTGATTAGAAGTCTATTTTGTTAGATATTAGAATGGCTACACCACCTTGATTCTTGGAACCCTTGGTTGGAAAATCTTTGCCCAATCCTTTATTTACTCTGAGGTAATATCTGCCTTTGATGTTAAGATTAATTTTCTGTATGCAGCAGAAGGTGGATTTTGTTTTTGAAACCATTTTGTTAGCCTGTGCGTTTTTATAGGTGACCTCTTTATTGAGTTCATTCATATTCAGAAAGACTAATGACAAGTCATTGTTATTTCCTATTATTTTATTGCTGCTGGTGGTGGTAGTGTGTGTGTATGTGTGTGTGCATGTGTGTGTGTTTGCATGTGAGTGTTTCTTTTCTTTTTGCTGATGTGATATTATGTATCTTCTGTTTTTATGGGTGTACTTAGCCTCCTTGGGATGAAGTTTTCCTTCTATTGCTTTCTGTGGGGCTGGATTTGTTGATAGATACTATTTAGCTGCATATAGTAGTGTGAGCTGGACTTTTATGTCAGAAAATCTTTATTTTCAACATTTTCTTTGACACAGGTATCAGCATCTTATATCTTATCTTCTATGTCTGACATTCTAAATTCCTTCTCTTGTATTCTGTTGGTGATGCATGAGTCTATATTCCCTGTTTGCTTACTTAGATTTTTCCATCTATAGGATTCCCTCACTTTGCATGTTTTATTGCTTCTATTTCATTTTTCAAATCCTGAACTCTTTTTTTCATTTCTTTTACTGTTTGAGTTTTTTTTTTTTGGCTTTTTAGACTTTCCTTAAAAGATTTATTCATCCCCCCCACTGTTTTCTGTGTTTTCTTGGATATCTTTAAGTGATTTAATGATTTCCTCTGATTATTTGCTTATATTTTGCTGAGTTTCCTTTAAAAAGTTATTAATTTTGTTGTTAAGGACCTCAGTCATCTTCATTCAGTTGGTTTTGAGATTGTGTATGTGTTACTGTGTGTGTGTGTGCTCACACACCCCTACGCATTCGTGTGTGCTTTGGCTGTTTTGAGTTATTTGGGGATTGCTGTATTAGGATAGCTGGGATCTGCTGGTAAATATGTTGCTGCAGTTGTTGTTGATTGTGTTCTCAAGCTGGCCTCCATTAGGTTTATGATAACCACAGTTTTAGATGCTGATTTCTGAGTTCATCTTTTTGGAATAGTGTTGAATGACCCTTTGTTTCTGATTCCTCTCGTCTTCTGGACTGGGTATCCTGTGGTTCCAGTGACTGACAAGTTCTCTGTACCAATAGGGAACCTCTGTTGTGGTTTTGACAGTCTGTGTAACCTCTGGGGTTTGTGGTGCAAGGACTGACTATAAGAGTCTGGGCTTCTGAGTACTCCTGAGGCTTCTGGTAGATAAGGGGATTTCAGAGTTCTGGGTACCAGATCAGCCTCTGAGGTTCCAGGTATCTGTAAAGCCTTTGGTAGAGCAGGGTCTTCTACCAGAGTTTTGGACTAGAATATGGTGACAAGGAAAAGGAATTAATGTTTGGGGACTGGCATTATAATGTTTGCTGGGCAGTCTCTGAGGAATGTTGGCATGTTGGGGCCATGTTTATCTAAAATTACACACACACTCAAAATACATGCATGCCCCTCTGAAAACATTATAAGCTCTTGTTGTTGACCTTAATTGCCTCACAGAAATCTAAGGTAACTCTCTATTGCTGAAGACACACATGATTCTGACATAGAACTTACACTTGGATGAGTAGAGCTCTATTTGGTCTAGAACCCAACTCCATGAGGACAAGCTTTAATAGTATGGAAAAGTGGTATATAACACCTAGGAACCACAGTAATAACCAGAAAAGCAAGCTGTACCTAAAGGTGCAATAGTAGCAATGACATCATGACAGTAATCAATATCTATGAAGTTGCACTTAAGGTCCACTCAATGGGGGAGCTTCATCCTGGTTCTATAAGCACAGTCACCTATGGGTTGCTGACGAGGTCATGGAACATAGAGGAGAATATAATAGTGGCATTTTCCTAAAATAATATAATCTATAACTGCTTACTTAGTACTGGTTGTCTCACCCACAGGTAAGTGTAACTCTTCCTACAGAAGATGGAAACCATTACAGAAATCCATAGCTGGTCTAATAGAGGGAACAACTGATGATGGAGAGAAGAGCCACAGTGAATCCATCTAGAACACAAGACCTTCACCTAAGACTTGGGGAACATTTGGAGGAAAAAGAAAGAATGTTCTAAGTTCTAACAGTCAGAGGACAAGTAAGGATGTGGTAAGACTGTGTTTTCTATGAATGACAAAAAAATAGCACCAAGATTCTCAACAATATAGTTTGCCAAACAATAGCCAAAATTGATATTAGTTGGCACAGCAATGTACAAGATGAAAAATCTCAGGGACTTCAATCCTAGATAAAGCTATAGACAATTATTGATGACTAAGAACAGAATCAATCTTCTTTGGAAAAACCACCTAATAAATATGATTAACACACACAAACACACAAACACACACACGAATTCAAGGTAAGGATGTCATTAATTTGACAGAGAACAGGGAGTCACAAGAGTGCTTAGAGGGAGATGAGTGAAAGATGTAATTACAGCACTTACATATGAAATTTACAAAAATGAATTAAAAATAAAAAATGTATCAGGTTTTGGAATTGAGAATGAAGTTTAATATTTTTAAAGTAATATTTATCAAAAACAAAAAATAGATAGCATGATGGGCTAAAAATTATAGGCATATGAATTCATGTAATCTTTTAATATTAGTTTACATTATTTAATCTATAAAACAAGAGCAATAATATAGGCATATAAAATTGAATTTGAAATTTATATTTATAAAATTTCTCAAAGTATTCTAGCAAATGAATAATAATTCTTGCAACTACAATAAAACAAATCAATTCAAACTTTGTATTTGTGGATAAGTTTTATCTAATAAATAATCCTCACCTTACTTATGAAACATGAATTTTTTTCTTTGAAGTATTTTTTTCAAGGCAACACTGACATCCTTATTTCTCAGGCTGTAGATCAATGGGTTCAGCATGGGAACAACAGTAGTATAAAACACGGATGACACTTTCCCTTGGTCCATGGAATTTACTGAAGATGGCTGTAAGTACATGAATGCAGCAGAACCAAAGTAGACAGCAACAGCAGAGATGTGTGAGCTGCAGGTGCTGAAGGCTTTGGACCTGCCCTCAGTGGATTTAATCCTGAGAATACTAGCAATAATGGAGATGTAAGAAGTAATAATGGTGAGAATCGGGACAAAAATGTTAAATGTACCAAATATTAGAATCAACAATTCATTGATATAGGTACTAGAGCATGCAAGCTTCAAGAGGGGAAGAAAATCACAGAAATAGTGGTTGATTGTATCTAATTTGCAAAACCAAATCCTTATCATGAAGCCCGTGAGAACTGATGCACTGAACACACTAAAAATATACACTCCTAAAATCAGGGAACTAGTAATCTGATGGGACATGGTTACATTGTAAAGCAAGGGGCTACAGACAGCCACATAGCGGTCATATGCCATTACAGCTAACGTGAAACACTCTGCAATGCCAAACAAGCTAAAGAAATAGAGCTGAGTCATGCATCCAGGGTAGGAGATGAGGTTCTTCTCTTCCACAAAGCTCACCAGCATTTTAGGAGTAACAACAGTGGACTGACAGAAGTCAATGAAGGACAGACTGCTGAGGAAATAATACATGGGGTTGTGCAGGTGGGAACTGAGCCCAATCAGGGAGATCATGCCCAGGTTCCCTGCTACTGTGACCACATAGATTCCAGTGAAGAGGAGGAAGAGGGGCATCTGGAGTTCTGGTTTCTCTGAGAGCCCAGCCAAGAAGAATTCAGTCACTGTGCAATGGTTTCTTGTGGCCATGTTCTCCATTCAGATCCTGAAAGAGTAAAAGAATTGCTTGAACCAGGTCGTACTAGCTTAAGTTTTTAAACCAAGCATTAGGTAGGCAGAAGCAGGCAAACTTCTGTTAGTTCAAGTCCAGCCTGTTCAAGCATAGCTAGCTGTAGGAGAGAAGCAAGGCTGCACAAAGTAATAATGTCCAAAATAATACAAGAATATGCATATATGTATACATAATGTCAACATATAAATTATTTCTACCTAAGTATACTTTTGCTCTCTATATAATTACCTTAATGTATCATTTAGATCTTTATCTTTTATTATTAATTATAGCCTTATCCTTTAAAAACTAAGAATAGCTTTCATATAAAGTATTTTCACCATGTTTAAACCTTGATAATATTGTAATTTCAAATCAATGTCTTATAACTGAGAATGAGAGTATCAGTGAGGAAAAGTGACAAACACTCTTGAGGAAGCAAATTTCCCTAAAGACAGTGAGTTATTATCCAAAATCTAATATCATCAAAGGATAGACGGAGCTCTTTTTAAAAAATCTCCACTGTTTTTAATTTTTAAGATACTTAAAGTATTTAAATTTCCATATGTGAAAATGAAATGACATCTGGAGCTACAGTTACATGAGGTATTGGATGCACGGTGCTCCTAGGATTATGTACTAGATACATGGTGCTCCTAGGATTAT
>JABTXL010000888.1:11053628-11228226 GCA_025134845.1 Neodon shergylaensis | reverse complement strand
AGGATTATGTACTAGATACATGGTGCTCCTAGGATTATGTACTAGATGCATGGTGCTCCTAGGATTACGTAGTAGATGCATGGTCCATTGAAAATATTTCATGTGTTATTCATCATTCCATAGATGTTATAAATTGACAAGTTTTATGTTTTTTGTAAGGTTTTCTTATCTTGAAATGTGTCATGATATCATCATATTTATTGAATGTTCTCTGAAATTATAAAATAGAGCATTGCAGGGATTATTGTCTAAGTTTTTTTAATGTTTTATTTCTTTATCAAGAATTTTTATGATACGTTTAGATCATTGAAATTATCAAAGATCCAGTCCCATTTATGTCTTCCTTTACCCATAATGCTCAGTTTGTACAGCCCAGTATTGTTAGAAATGTGTTGTTCCACAGGTGTATGATTGACTTACTAGGGGCAACATTTTTCAAGTAAATGTTTCTCCCTCTATGAGAAACCATCAATTGACAGTGACTTCTCAGACAGAGAAGGAACTTCACACCCACCTCCCAACTTAATGAAGAGATTTGGTCTGGATTGAGCTTGCACAGGCTTGCATATGTTTGGCAGCACTATGCATTCATAAGTGCACCTATCTTATTGTGTCTGGAGGACATTGTTTCTTTATATTCATCCATCATCTTAGGTTAATTGATTCCCTCTTTTTGAGTTGTTAGTCAGAATGGTACCACCAACCTCTAAGAAAAGACACAGATGCTTCTCAATAAATTGGTTATACTCTAGAGCACAATGGAAAAACATTGGTGCTGAAGGAACCCTGAACTTGACAACAGAGAATAGAGATATCAGGATGTTACTGGCCTGGAAGTTTTATTCCTAAATACTAGCTTTTATAATGTTGGAAGCTACTTTGGGCACTATTGGAGAAGAAAAACACTCAACAATCCCAACCAGCTGAGAACCCTGTGAGCCATAATAACTTCTGACAAACAGGATTCTCATTGCCACAATGGTAACATGAACGTCATAGGAGTATTGAACCATTTTCTGCTCCACAAGATGAAACCCATCCTTGATACTACTGTTAAATGTGTCAGATTTCACAAATTGACAGTAGTGAATTTGGAAGTAGAATTTGACAGTAGAATTTTGAAGCTTTCCAATTTCATTAACCAAAAATTATCTTACATAGCTATGCTGATATTCCAAGTTATATTTTTGTATTTTATGTTATGTAAAATTATTTTTTCTTTCTGTTTCTTTAATATATCTTCTGATTTTGACCACAAAATTTTAAATTACATCACCTCTGTTTAGTTAAAAATATGATGCCTATTATTTTGATATTTTGTAATATGATAAAATATACCTGCTATCTAATTATTCCAATGTGTATAGATTCAATATGGTTCTCTAAATATTACTTTGACTGTAAAACACATTATGGTCCCTAGTAACAATAAAGATGAACTAAAAACACAAAACATGTTATAATTAAACATAGTTGTTTCAAGTTAGTTACCTAAACAAAGATGGTTTAGAGTGGCTATAAATTCTATATTGTAGGTAAAAAGGTCTAATCTTATCATTGAACAGAATCTCTTGAGTTAAAGTCAGAATAGTTGAAATCACAGATTGAGAGGGTTTTATGAAATATAACACTTTTTCCTTTTGAAGTTAAACTTGAAACAAATATTACCCATTTTAGGGTAATGAGTGTATCTTGTACCAACATGTCCTCAAAGTTACTACAAAAATGTACACAGAAAACTAACAACAAAAAAGAAATATATACACAGACTAAGAAAATTCTTAAAAATTTTCAGACTAAACTAGGAATATATAAATTATGGGGTGAAAATTTTTATTCATATCCAAAATAAATGATTTGATGTAATCCACATTAAAACATCAAGGCATAAATCCTTACTGGGTCAGGGAAGTCCACTCATCTCTGTATTATGAATAAGGAAATTGACATCTGAGACATCATTTATAAATATGTAGTGGCTAGAATATGAATAATCCAAATAAGATATGCAATACACATTCAAATTCAAAGGCATGCAATTAGTAAATCAGGAGAGAGTTAGTACATGCTTAGGTATTGAGTGTTTTGCTTTGTTCTGGTGGTGTTCTTTAAGCCTGTTATTTACTATCAGAAACAACAGTCCTCTTCTACTAATCCAATTATGTTGCATTGATGATTCTTCAGTTATCTATGTGTACTAGAAATTGCAATCACTGCTATGCATGGATACATAGCCTGTGTGTTGTGAAGCCAATGATAGATGTCCCCTTTTAAAGAGAGACATTGACAAAATAAAAATCATCTGGAAAATACTTTTTCTTAAGTAATATGGTAATTTCATGGGACTTTAATGCATGCTAAGGGAAGAAAAAAGTAAGAACTTCATTTGTCGTATGACTATGTTATCTAAGTTATTTAACTACATAAATAATAATTGAAATAAGTAAACTGGAAACTTAGTCCTGGATGTAAAATCAGTTCAGTCAGGGAAGCAAACAGACTATTTTAATTTGTCCACCCAATTTTCTGTTAATGGATTACATCATTTTAAATCTCCTCTAATTTTGAAGAGATCCTGCAACATTATCCAATTTGTCATAACTGACAGAACCTTCCTACTGAATACTAGAAAATTAATATCTAAGTATCACGTTATCATACTGTGAATCAAAGCAGAATGCAAGTGATGGGCTATGTATATACTTTCAGGAACTGCAATGGATTGATGCATTCAATAAGTTTAAAATTATTCTGCGAACAACTAAATAAATGAATCCAGTAAGTAGTATATTTCTGACTTTACATAGTGGCCCCTGTAGACTCATGACTCACCCTCCTTCTGTCCAACAGTCTCAGCACCAAGTTTTACTTCCCTTTCACAAAATGACTGATGCAGATGTGCTCAGTATCTGGCAGTCTTCAGTGCTGAGAGACCAGGGTCTAGTGCTCAGTCTCAGATGTATTTTTGAAGTTGATCTCATGATAGGTTAAAATCTCCAAGAGCTTCTTCAGCTCTAGAGTTAGCAACAGTCTCACCATTCACAGTCACCTGAACAATTTTGCTTCCCATAATCTATGTGCCCTGGACTTATATATGCCAGCTCCAAACAGCATGATGACACAGTCTTCAAGGATTTGCTGCTATCAGGGAACAAACTCTTGATTGGGAAGCAAATCCCATTTCCCAGCTGGTTATTTTTTTGTCATCGAAAAATTCTACTTTAGTGGTTAAGATATATTTAACAAATAAAATATTAGTAGAATTTGAAATTCTACATTTCTTATGAGCTAAGAAACAATGTCATTGGTCCAGCTTGCAGTTTGGTGAAGTGGTCATATGGAGTAAGAAGACAATCTCGGGTTTACATCTTACTAAAATGTCTAGAAAATTTAAAATACAAAGGTTTCATATTATAATATATCCAACTTTATAATTTGTATTTAACTCATCTACTAATATCTGAGATTATAGGCATACATCTAAGAAAGAAGATTTACTTATTTGTCTGTCTACACTGAAGTGGTTTGTCAATATGTGTGCATGAACTGGCAATAAACAAATTCTGCTCTTCCATAGACTGTCCACTTTCTCTGATGCAAACTCTCCTATTGGCCATGTATTAGCCAAGGAGGCTACTCTGATGACTAGTTTGCCCAAGCAATATTTTCAGTGTACTTGTCTCTACCTCACAGGCTTGGGCTTGCAATTGCCAGTCACCAACTATTTCTTTTAAAAAGTGATTTTTGAGATCCAACTTTGGTCCTGATGCTTGTATACAAACACTTTAGCAAATGACTTGATTTTCCAGACTTATTTTTAAATTACTTTTTTATATCCTGAATATATGGTTTGGTGATAATATAATTTAATTTGTGGTCTCTTATTGATCTAAGTCTTGTATCTAAAACCAAAGTAGCAAAGCAGGGCACTCTCTTTATTATAGAATCGCAATATTGACTTCAGGTGATTACTTGACATATACTTAGAGTCATCTGAAAACAGAACCTCTGCAAATAACGAAAGTTTAACTTCTTCCTTTCCAATTCGAATCCCCTTGATCCCCTTATGTTGTCTTATTGCTATTGCTAAAACTTCAAGCACTATATTGAAGAGATATGGAGAGAGTGGACAGCCTTGTCGTGTTCCTGATTTTAGTGGGATGGCTTTGAGTTTCTCCCCGTTTAATTTGATGTTAGCTGTCGGCTTGCTGTAAATAGCTTTTATTATATTTAGGTATGACCCTTGTATCCCTAATCTCTCCAAGACTTTTATCATAAAGGGATGTTGAATTTTGTCACATGCTTTTTCAGCATCTAATGAAATGATCATACGGTTTTTTTCTTTCAGTTTATTTATATGATGGATTACATTGATAGATTTTCGTATGTTGAACCAGCCCTGCATCTCTGGGATGAAGCCTACTTGATCATAGTTATCCTCCTGGCTATGGGAAGTAGACAAGATTGCCGGGCAAAAAACTGGGATCTTGGGGGTGGGGTGGGATGGGGGTAAGGAGAGAGGGGGAGAGAAAAGTGAGAAGGGGAGGATGGGGGGAACTTGGGGAAATGGGATGATTGGGATATAGGAGGGTTGGATAGGGGACCAGGGAAGCACATTTCTTAGTTAAGGAAGCCACATTAGGGTTGGCAAGAGTCTCGAACCTAGAGTAGCTCCCAGGTGCCCCAGGCAATGTCCCCAGTTAGTTCCTTGGGCAGCTGAGGATAGGGAACCTGAAATGACCCTTTCCTATAGCCATACTGATGAGTATCTTGCATATCACCATAGAAACTTCATCTGGCGATGGATGGAAATAGAGACAGAGACCCACACTGGAGCACCAGACTGAGCTCCCAAAGTCCCAATGAGGAGCAGAAGGAGGGAGAACATGAGCAAGGAAGTCAGGACCACGAGGGGTGCACCCACCCACTGAGACAGTGGGAATGATCTATTGGGAGCTCACCAAGGCCAGCTGGTCTGTGACTGAAAAAGCAAGGGATAAAACCGAACTCTCTGAACATGGCGGACAATGAGGGCTGATGAGAAGCCATGGACAATGGCCCTGGGTTTTGATCCTACTTCATGTTCTGGTTTTTGGCAGCCTAACCAGTTTGGATGTTCACCTTCCTAGACCTGGATGGAGGGGGGAGGACCTTGGATTTTCCACGGGGCAGGGAACCCTGACTGCTCTTCGGACTGGAGATGGAAGAGGAGAAAAGTAGGGGGAGGGGGAAAGGGACGGGAGTAGGGGGAGGGAAATGGGAGGCTGGAAGGAGGCGGAAATTTTTTTTTTAATTTTTTTTCTTTTCAATAAAAAAAAAGAAAGAAAGAAAACAGAGAACCTCAAAAGATCAGACTAGACTATGGCTATGTCTGAAGCTTTTTCTTAACATCTCATTAGATAAAACCATAGCAAACACATATAAAGTAAAGCATAGTATTCTGCCTTTAAATAATATAAAACCTTAATTGAGAAAAGAAAAGCAAGATCATTTCAAAGGTGTTAGTCTCTTTGTTACCCATTTTTCCAATAAAATTAATCATAATTCTATGAATGGGACTTATCATTAGTCATAAAATAATTTTTCAGTCAAATTTTTCCTAATGTATACAATGATATAAATAAATGCTACATGATAGATACAATATAACATAAAGGTTCTTTGGGTTAACTCTAACTAAGGAAGTGAAATATCTATTTGACAAGAACTCTAAGGCTTTGAAGAAAAAAATTGAAGAGGATACCAGAAAATGGAAGGATCCCCCATACTCTTGGATGGTAGGATCAACATAGTAAAAACTGGCAATTCTACCAAAAGCAATACAGAGATTCAATGCAATTCCCATCAAAATCCCAACAAAATTATTCACAGACATTGAGAGAACAATAAGCAACTTATATGGAAAAACAAAAACAGGATAGCCAAAACGATCCTATACAATAAAAGTACTTCCGAAGGCACTACCATCCCTGACTTCAAACTCTATTACAGAGCTACAGTAATGAAAACAGTTTGATAGTGGCATAAAAACAGAGATGTTGACCAATGAAATAGAATCAAAGACCGTGATATTAATCCACAAACCTATGAACACCTGATATTCAACAAAGGAACTAAAATTATATAATGGAAGAAAGAAAGCATCTTTAACAAATGGTGCTGGCATAACTGGATTTCAATCCGTAGAAGAATGAAAATAGATCCATATCTATCACCATGCACAAAACTCAAGTCCAAATGGATTAAAGACCTCAATATTAATCTGAACACACTGAACCTGATAGAAGAGAAAGTGGGAAGTAGTCCTCAACACATAGGCATAGGAGACCACTTCCTATGTATAAACCCAGTAGCACAGATAATAAGAGAAACAATGAATAAATGGGACCTATTGAAACTGAGAAGCTTCTGTAAAGCAAAGGACACTGTCATTAAGACAAAAAGGCATTCTATTGAATGGGAGAAGATTTTCACCAACCCCACATCAGACAAAGGCCTGAACTTCAAAATACATAAAGAACTCAAGAAACTAGACATTAAAATTCCGAATAAACCAGTTAAAAAATGGAGTACTGAACTGAACAGAGAATTCTCAACAGAAGAAGTTCAAATGACCAAAAGATACGTAAGGTCATGTTCAAGTTTCTTAGCAATCAGGGAATTGCAAGTCAAAACAATTTTAAAATACCATCTTACACCTGTAAGAATGGCTAAAATCAAAAATAGCTTATGCTGGAGAGGATGTTGGGTAAGGGGAACACTCATCTATTTTTGGTGGGATTGCAAACTTGTGCAACCACTTTGGAAATCAGTGTGGTGGTTTCTCAGGAAACTGGGAGTCAACCCACCTCAGGATCCAGCAATTGCACTCTTGGGAATATATCCAAGAGATTCTCAGTCATACTATAAAGGCATTTGTTCAACTATGTTCATAGAAGCATTATTTATAATAGCCAGAATCTGGAAACAACCTAGGTGTCCCTCAATGGAAGAATGGATAAATGTTGTAAGGAGCTGCGGTGGGCTGCATTCCCGCCCAGCTCTGCATGGCTAGCTTTACTTGAAATAATTACATGGAAACTGTATTCTTTTAAACACTGCCTGGCCCATTAGTTCCAGCCTCTTATTGGCTAACTCTCACATCTCGATTAACCTTTATTTAATAATATGTGTAGCACCACGTGGTATGGCTTACCAGAAAAGATTTTAACCTGTGTCTGTGTTGGGTGGGAGAATCATGGCGACTACCTGACTTGGTTTCTTTCTCCCAGCATTCTGTTCTGTTTACTCCGCCCATCTAATTTTCTGTCCTATCGAAGGCCAAGCAGTTCCTTTATTAATTAACCAATGAAAGCAACAGATAGAAAGATGACCCTCCTCCATCAGATAAAGAAGGTGTGGCACATATACTCATTAGAGTTCTACTCAGTGGTAAAAAACAATGACATCTTGAATTTTGCATGCAAATGGATGGAATAGAAAACATTTTACTGAGTGATATAACCTAGACCCATAAAGATGAATATGGTATGTACTTACACATTAGTGGATTCTAGCCATAAACAAAAGACATTCAGCCTATAGTTTGTGATCCTACAGAACTTAAATAATAAGGCGAACCTAAAGAAAAACATATATTTATCCTCCTGGATATTGGAAGTAGATAAGATTGCTGGGCAAAAGTTGGGAGGACAGGGGTGGGGGTGGGGTGGGGGAAGGGGAGAAGGGAAGTATTGGGGAAAGCTTGGGGGAATGGGATGGTTGAGATGGAGGAAGGGTGGATATGGGAGCAGGAAAGAAGGTATTTTAATTAAGGGAGCTATTTTAGGGTTGGAAAGAGGCTTGGCTGCCAAGGGGATAACACCAGCTAGGTCCTTGGGCAGCAGAGGAGAAGGTGCCTGAATTGGCCTTTTTCCATAGCCACACTGATGAATATCTTGCATATCACCATAGAACTTTCATCTGGCAATGGATGGAAATAGAGACAGAGACCCACATTGGAGCACTGGACTGAGCTCCCAAGGTCGAGATGAAGAACAGAAGGATGGAGAACATGAGCAAGGAATTCAGGGTTGGCGATGGGTACGTCCACCCATTGAGACGGTGTGACTTATCTAATTGGAGCTCACCAAGGCCAGCTGGACTGGGACTGAAGGAACATGTGATCAGACAGGGCTCTCTGAATGTAGCTGACAATGAGGGATAACTGCAAAGCCAATGATAATGGCACTGGATTTTGATTCTACTGCATGTACTGGCTTTTTTGGAGGCTAGTCTGTTTGGATGCACACCCTCCTAGACCTGGATAGACAGGGGAGTGCCATGGATTTTCCACAGGGCATAGCACCCTGACTTCTCTTAGGATGGGAGATGGAGGGGGAGAGAGGGAGTGGGAGGGAAATGGGAGGAGGAGAAGAGGTTAAAATTTTTAATAAATAAATAAATATTTTTTAAAAAGACAGTAGTTATAATATAAAAGAGTAAAGACACTCAGATTAAAAGTATAAAGATGATGAAATAAACTTGTAAAAAAAGTAATAGAGTAAGAAAAATAAGCCACATAAAGATGGAATAAATACAGATTCTGGATTATGCATATTATTTTGTTTTCTTTAAATTTTTTGATTGTTAAATAGCTAAGTATAGAGAGAGATTTCACTGCCTGCATTGCTAAGCTAAATCAACATATATGTTTTAAAGGTACCCTCACATCAGAATTTGGTTATACGGATTTGTTGCTTTGGAAAAGAAGTCCTTATTTTGTTTCCACAAAGATGAGAACCTGATTTCTTCCAGACTAATGTGGTTTGATGGACCAAGATCCCCCAAAAGGTCATCATGAATACCCTCCAAAATTATCACCCAACAAAAAGCAGGAAGTTGTTTGGAGAGAACCACACCCAAATTTCCTAAATGATTGTTTATAAATGTATGTTTACATTTAAAAGCATATATGCTATAGATGTGTATACTTTGCATTAGTATTAATATTGGCTTATTGATACAAATTTAAGGTTAATTTTGTTATATGTATTTTTCTGTTCTTGATTAAGGTATTATGTTTGTGGCAGCTCATTAAAAATGTAATGTATAATTAAAAATATATAGGTCAATAGATAATTATCTATAATTGTCAATCATGTAGACAACCTAGCTAGGTTTTCTACATATACAAAGATATATTTCAAATGGATAGGTATTCTTTGGATCTTTCAAAGACTATAGAATATGGCATTTAAAATGTTTTTAGAATTTAGGACTTTTATGACAATGAGACACATTGCTCCTGGCAGCACCAGTTACTACAAGTAGATGATGGGCATCAAAGAGGCTTCATGTGGAGTTTGTTAGCCATTTGGGCAAGAAACTTCTCCTGCCTGGACTGCTTGGTGGTATGCTGTTTAAATTGGACATGCAGAACACACAGAAAAATTCCTGCTGAAGTTGCTTTCAAAGTTCCTGTTTCATGGTAGAGTCTGCTAATCATTCTGCAATCCACAGAAGAAAGTGACTGACAAAATGCCAATATAGGTGGAACTGCCTTTGAAATGTTCTGCTTCGTGGAAAAGTCTGCTGGATATTATTGGCCTGTAGGCTGAAGATGGATGCTCAATCAATAGAGAAGTACTTTGGGTGACTATTCAGCCAGTGAGATGTCTCTGTAAATTCTAGAGTTTGGGAAGTTGTTTACAATGCACTTCCTGTTTACTTAGGTAATGTTATATTCTTCTGGAATCTTTGATGGAGTTTAAGAATAGATGGTTATAGTTTTCCTTAGTTATGAAAAAAGACAAAGTAAATATAAATTTTATAACTATAATTTTGCTTGATAACTATTTTGTTATATGTAGTTTTACTGTATTAAAGTTAAAACATTTCTTTATATTTAGACAGAAAAGGGGGGTGATATGGGATTCACTTCTGTATGCTGTGAATATCGTTGATTAATGAAGAAGCTGTTTTGGTCCTGTGCAGGGCTGAATGCTGTGAGAAAGAAGGCACAGTCAGAGAAGCCATGTAGACACCCTAGAGACAGATTCTGGATGAAACTTTACCAGGTAAGCATCAGCCACATCGCAATACACAGATTAATTTCTTTCCTCAAAGATATTTTTAAATTCTTGTCAGATAGGACTTTCACATGATTTGTTAGATTTACCCCAAGATATATTATTTTATTTATGGATTTTGAGAAAGGTGTTATTTCCCCTGTTCCCTTCTCAGCCAATTTATCATTTGTATATATAAGGACTACTGATTTATTTGTGAGTTAATCGTGTATCCAATCACTTTACTAAAGGTGTTTCTCACCTGTAGGAGTTCTCCAGTAGAATTTTTGGCATTGCTTATATGTATACTATCATTTTCTATGTAAATAATGATACTTGACTTCTTTTCCAGTTTATATATCATTTATATACATTAGTTGTCTTATTGCTCTAGCTAGATATTCAATTATGATCTTGATTATATATACATGGAGAGTAGTCTGCCTTGTTTTATTACTGATGGGAAATAAGAATTCCTGAAGTGGAATTGCATTGAGTTTTTTCTTTTCATTTAATTAGTTCTGGCTACAGGATTGTTGTAAATTGCCTTTATTATGTTTTGGTATGTCCCTTGAATCCTTAATTTCTCCAAGACTTTTGTCATGAAAGGGCACTGGATTTTGTCAAAGACCTTTTCAAATGAAATGATCAGTTTTCAAAATCTTAGTTTGTATATTAAATTAAATTGAAAGATTTTTTAATTCAATGTTCCTGTAACTCTGAGATGAAGCCAACTAGATCATGATAGATTACCTTTTGGTATGTTCTTGGATTTGTGAATATTTTAGTGAGTAATTTCACATCAAGTTTATGAGGGAAATTGGTCTGTAATTATGTTTCTTTGAATGTTTGTGTGGTTTGAGAAACATGGTGACTATGATATCATAAAATGACTGTGACAGAGTTTTTTTCTACTTGTGTAATAATTTGATAAGTATTAGTATTAGCTCTTCTTTCAAAATCTGGTAGAATTCTGTAATAAAACCTTCTGGGCTTTTGGAAGGCATAGGGGATAACGGAAGAATTTTAATGTCTACTTCATTTCCTTAGGATTTACAGCTCTATTTAAATTGTCTGATCTTCATTTAACTCTGGTAAGTTGTATCTATCAAGAAACAGGTTCGTTTCTTTCATATTTTACAATTTCTTTTAGAGTTTACAAGTATAACTTTTTTGAAATATGACTTATGTGACTGGAGGTCTAACTTCCTTGTTTATTTTTTGAAGTTGAGTTTTGAAGGAGCCATGGGCATGCTTCACAATTCCCTGTCCTTGAGGATTATAAGAAATGCCTGCTTTATACACAATGTTCCATTGGGAACAAAATTGCTGCAATGCTTTACTAAAATAACCAGATTTATTATCAATTTTAAAAATTTTATGAATTTTCATATATGAAAAACACCTTAAGCAATGAGTTATCAATGCTTAGTGACTTTTCCAGTTTGTTCAAACACAGTGGTCTTCTGTGCATGAATTCAAGTGTACTTTCCACTTTCTCTTCTATAATATTCATTGTGGCTGGTTTTATGTTGAGGTCTTTGATCTATTAGGACTTCAGTTTTTTGCATGGCAATAGCTATGGGTCTATTTTCATTCTTTTTATGTATTTATTATTTTTATTTCTTTTCTTTTTTTTCATTTTTCTTTTTATTAAAAATTTCTGCCTCCTCCCCGCCTCCCATTTCCCTCCCCCTTCTCCCACTCCCCTCCCCCTTCCTCTCAGGTCCAAGAGCAGTGAGGGTTCTCTGCCCTGAGGGAAGTCCAAGGTCCCTCCCCAACCAGGTCTAGGAAAGTGAGCATCCAAACAGGCTAGCCTCCCACAAAGCCAGTACATGCAGTAGGATCAAAACCCAGTGCCACTGTCCTTGGCTTCTCAGCAGCCCTCATTCTTTCATATGTTGATATCCAGTTATGCCAGCACCAATTGTTAAATATGCTCTCTTTTTTCCATTTGATATTTTTTGCTTCTTTGTCAATAATCAGGTGTTTGAAGGTGTGTAGATTAATATCCAGTTCTTCTATTTGGTTCCATTAGTCCTCCTGTCTGTTCTTATGCCAATACCCGGTTGTTTTCCGTACTGTTGCTCTGTAGTAGAGTTCTGAAGTCAGGGCCTATGATGCCTCCAGAAGTTCCTTTATTGTACAGGATTGTTTTGGCTATCCTGGGTTTTTTGCTTTTCCATATTAAGTAGAGTACCATTCTTTTGAGGCCCTTAAAGAATTTTACTGGGATTTTGAGGGGTGTTACATTGAATCTATAGATTGCTTTTGATATGATTGCCATTTTTACTATGTTAATGCTGCCTACCCAAGAGCATGGGAGATCTTTCCACTTTCTCCTTCTTCAAAGATTTAAAGTTCTTGTCATACAAATCTTCTACTTGTTTGGTTAGAGTTACTCCAAGATACAAAGAACTCAAGAAATTGGTCATAAAAAAAAAACAAATAATCCAATTAAAAAAATGGAGTACAGACCTAAACAGAGAACTCTCAATAAAGGAACCTAAAATGACTGAAAGACACTTAAGGAAATGTTCAACATCCTTAGTCATCAGAGAAATGCAAATCAAAACAATTTTGCGATTCCATCTTATACCTGTAAGAATGGCCAAGATCAAAAACACTGATGACAACTTATGCTGGAGAGGTTGTGGGGAAAAGCGAACACTTTTGCATTATTGATGGGAATGCAAGCTGGTACAGCCCCTTAGGATGTCAGCATGGTGATATCTCAGAAAATTAGGAACCAACCTTTTTCAAAACCAAGTGATACCACTTTTGGGTATATATCCAAAGGATGCTCAATCCCACAGGGACATATGCTCAACTGTGTTGATAACAGCATTGTTTGTTATAGCCAGAACCTGGAAAAAACCTAAATGCCCCTTGACAGAAGAATGGATAAGGAAAATGTGGTACATTTACACAATGGAGTACTACACAGCAGAAAAAAAGACAATACCTTGAATTTTGCAGGAAAATGGATAGAGCTAGAAAACATTATTTTGAGTGAATAACACAGACACAGAAAGACAATTATATGTACTCACTCATAAGTGGTTTTTAAATATAAAGCAAAGAAAACCAGCTTATAAATCACAATCCCAGAGAACTTAGACAACAATGAGGACACTAAGAGAGACTTACATATATCTAATCTACGTGGGAAATAGAAAAAGACAAGATTTACTGAGTAAATTGGGAGCATGAGGACCTTGTGGGGAGGGTTAAAGGGGTAGGGGAGAGGCAGGGAGGGGAGCAGAGAAAAATGTAGAGTCAATTAAAATCAATAGAAAAAGGAAATTTTACATTCAATGAAGAATGTATGGTGTGAAAATATTTTTTTTTCACATTCCAGATACGTGGTTTTATGCAATCTATATAAGGGCATTGAGGAGTAATTCCTTATCAAGTGAGAGAGATCACACAATCTGCATGACGCATAAAGAAATGGACACCAGAGACATCATTTATAAAAAAGCAGTGGATCGACTATGATAAAAATCTAAATAAGAAATGCAATATGCAATCTAATGAAAAAGTACAAAATCAGAACCTCAGGAAAGGTTCAGAATGTGTTGAGATACTGTGGAGAGAGCTGCATTGTGCAGTGCCATGAGGGTGGCGCTGGTTTCCGCCCATCACCCCCTCATGAGAATGTGCTCTAAGTCACGTACTATGCCATATATGGCTAAGACTGAGAAGGTGGTCTAAGTTACATACTATTCCATATATGGCCTAAACTGAGAATGTGGCTTGCTTTCGTGTACCTAGGCCTATCCGCATTTCCCACGTAGCTTGCTGGGGCTGGCTGACCAGGGGCTACTTTAGCTGTAGGTTGGCTTTCCCCGTATTCGAAGAATGTTCAAGGTTCCTGAATAAACTGCTGAAAGAAGAGTTCGGTGTTGCGTCTTCCTTGCTGGTCGAGGCGGTCGCGACAATACTGGATTTTGTCTTTATGCTGGTGTGGATAGTCCTGCTGATTAACATCAGAGACAACATCTCTCTTCTACTCATTCCATTGTGCTGTACTGATAGCGCCGTCATCTATGTGTTCAAGAAGTTGTAAAACTGCTCTACATGGATGCAAGGCATCAGGGTTGTGTAGTCAATTGTTGATGCCACCTTTTAATAGGGAAATTGAAATAATAAAATCATCCAGAATATAATGTTTCTTAAGCAATATAGACTTTGAATAGAATTTTAGTATGACCTAAATGAAATAAGACCTTTAATTTGTGTATGATAATTAGTATATTTAACTATAAAAATAACAATCAAAATTAACTTAAAATTTATTCCTGGGCATAAAATGCAGTTAGTCATAAATGAAGACAAAAAATTCCAAATTGTCCATTCAGTATTCTGGTAAATGTTTACTTCTTTTTAAGTGTCTTTTAAAATGGAAGGAATCATGGAAACCTTTCCCAGTTCATCATAAATGACTAAACTTTCTAGCCAATACTACAAAATTAACTTCAAAGTAGCACAACTTTATATTGTGAGCCAGAGCAGAATTCAGGGGACTGGCTAAACTCTGTGACTTCAGAGCCTGAGAAAGTGGCTGATGCATTCTATAAAATTTAAAAATTTCTGTGAAATATTGAATAAATGAATCTAATAAGATGTATTTTCCTGACTACTCTAGAGTCATGATTTTAATCACTGTTGGGGTGAATAAACTAGTCTCCATATTTCCAAAAGCTCAGCACCAAGTTTTACTTGCCACTTGCAAAATCACTAAAGCTGATGTGTAATAACATGTGATCAAAATTCTATATTCAACAGGGCTGAGAGATCAGGGTCTCAGTTTCAGAACTATTTTTGTAGTTGACCTAAGTTTAGGTTAACATGACCAAGAGCTTCTTTCAGCTCTAGAGTTGAAAACAGTCTCATTTTTCACAGCCACCTGAACAGTTATGCCTTCTACATTCTGAAAGTGAACCCTGGACTTACATATGCCAGCTTCAAACACCATGATATCACACTCTAAAGATTTACACTCTCAGGGAACAAACACTTTAAAGAGAAAAAATGGCATTTTCCTGCTGGTTAATCTTTTTCTAATATCTAAAATTATACATTGGTTTTAAAATTTTATATGCAGAAACTATCTGTATTAAGACCATTGTTTTGTCAAATGAAGTCTGAGTAGTATTTGAGATTCTACATTTCTTATAAACTAATAAACAGTATTGTTAGTTCAGTCCTACATTATAGTTAACCCACACTATAGCAGTCTTAAAAAGCCAGAAGACATTTTGACAGTTACATCTTGCTGAAAAACATCTACAGATTTGAAAATAGTAAACCAATTTCCTTTTATGATATAAAAGTTTTCTTTTATATCATATCCAAATATGTAATCTACATGTTTGCAGACTCATTCCTATTCTACCCAAATAGTTAGGATTATAGGCAAGTATCATTGTACCAATTTATCAAATTATTTATTTGTCTATATATTTGTATGCATGTAATGTGTTTGTATGCACATGTGCATGCATGAGTATGTGAAGGGTGAAAACAAACTCTGATGTTGTTCCTTAGGCTGTCTACTTTCTTTGATGCAAGGTTTCTAACTAACTTGTAAGTATCTAAGTAGGCTACTCTGGGTGTCCATATTGTTCTAGGAATCCAGCTGTTTCTACCTCTGAGTGCTGTGATTACAATTTCTAGTCACCAATACTTTTAAAAATAGGTTTTTGAGGATCAACTCTGATCCTGTTGCTTATAAACAGAACTTTAGCAAATGAATTGGTTTTTCCATACCTTTTTAAAAATTATTTTCAAGGTTTATTTATTATGTAAACAGTGTTTGATCTGCATATATGCCTGCATGCCAGAAGAGGGTACCAGATCTCTTTATAGATAGTTGTGAACCACAATGTGGCTGCTGCAAATTGAACTCAGAAAGAGACTGCTTATAACCTCTTCTTATTGATCTAAATTTCTTCATTCTTTTTTATTTAAATGTTGAGGAAACCTAAAAAGAGCAGACTGGGCTATAAACATGTATGTAATTTTTTGATATCCAATAGAATAAAGCCAGAGCAGGCACATTTATAATAAAATGGTGTTTTAAATTCTTCCTTTTAGTAATCCTCACCCTAACCTAGAGTTTTGAGAACAAGCCCATTCAGAACTTTCGGGTATCCTTGTCTGATCCCTAGTTTTCATTCAAAATTGCTCATGAGTTCATGAGTGAGGTTTACCTTTATTGTGAAAATAATGCCTATTTTATCTTTCTTCCATGTGAATAAGTGATACAAATGGATGCTACAATGAAAGACTGTAACTTCTGAATCTGAAACACAGAGAAGTAACAGCAAAAATAAAATAACATAACTCTACATTAAGAAGAAATATGACTGTAAAATTACAGGAAAATGAAGAGGAGTCATACAGCTGTGTGAAGAATACTGCACAGATAACCATGAACTGTATTGTGCCTCCTTTCCTGCTTACCACTGCTTTTCTAATTTAAGATATTGGAAATATCTTGTGGCTGGGATGATGATAGAGACTTCCCTCTGTTGACATATGTACTAATATAGTGCTGAATAGTTTTCAATAATAAGATTTATGAATATTCCTATTGTATAACATTTTATTACAATTCATTCACTTATAGAATTGATAATATTTTTTTGAATCATTTGCTAATTGAACAAGAAGACTTTCTAAAAATCCATGAGGCAACAAAGAAACATTGCAGAAATTTATGTACACCCATCTTAATAAAGTTATGTTTGACTTGTGTAAGCAGAGCATACATGTAACCAAAAAAAAAAAGGCTTAGGGAATTTTCACCAGGTGATGTAGGGCGCTATCTTAATAAACTCTGGTTATGCAAAAGAGAAGCACTTTTCCATTAATATGAAGGTGAGAATCCACTTCTACCTTTGGTAGATTTCTTCCAAACAGCCATTTGCTAACAATAGTCTCACATCTAATATTACTAATTCCTGTATGTAGACTTTCAATGACTTGCAGAAGTTATACTGAGTTGCTAATGAAAATCATTCTTTGTTGAGTCAAAACTTACCTTTTGAATTAATTTTCTTAGGGAAATTTTGACATCATTATTTCTCAAGCTGTAGATCATGGGATTCAACATAGGCACAACAATGGTATAAAACACAGATGATAATTTACTTTGCCCCAAGGAGCTGACTGATGATGGCTGAAGATACATGAAAGTGGTGGAACCATAGAAGAGAGCAACAGCCAAGATGTGGGAGCTGCAGGTGCTGAAGGCCTTGCGTCTTCCCCCAGTGGACTGAATGTGGAGGATGCTGACAATGATGAAGATGTAAGAGCTAAGAATGGTCACAGCTGGTATAAGAATGTTAAATGAACCAAGGGACCATAATAGTACTTCATTGATAAAAATACTAGAGCAAGAGAGCTCTAATATTGGGAAATAATCACAGAAGTAATGCCTTATTATATTAGCCTTACAGAAAACCAATCTTATCATGAAGAAAGCCGAAGCTGTGGCACTAAAGAATCCCATACCATATACACCAGCAATCATCCACAAACAGACTTTATAGGACATGGTTACATTGTAAAGCAAAGGGTTAGAGATAGCCACATAGCGGTCATATGCCATTACAGCCAACATGTGACATTCTGCAACAGCAAAAGCACCAAAGAAGTAGAACTGAGCCATGCATTCTGGATAGGAAATGACATTCTTCTCTGTCACAAAGTTCACCAGCATTTTGGGAATAATTACAGTCGACTGACAAAAGTCAATAAAGGACAGACTGCTGAGTAAATAATACATGGGTGTGTGCAGCTGAGAACTAAACAAAATCAAGATGATCATTCCTAGATTTCCCACAACTGTAACCAAATAGACTTCTAGAAAGATGAAGAATAGAGGCAATTGGAGTTCTGGAATATCTGTTAACCCTTCAAGGATGAATTCAATCACTTTGGTTTGATTTACTTCTTCCATTCTCTTCTGGAAACTTGATGTAAGAAGAAAATTTTATACAGAAGAAAAATTTGAGTATCGATTCTCCTATCACTCAGTGAATTTTGAAACATAATTCAAATATTGTCAGGTATCTCCAGTCAGCTGGCATCCACTTTTCAATCTAAGCAGTCGGAGATTTTGCAGTCCTGGAAAAAGGAGGTATGCAAAGAGATAATCAAACATATTATTACAAACGTGTGACTTTGTAATAAGAACTATGTGTACTGGTACCCATATCCTACCATATGCAAACCATACTAGCAAGCCTTAGAATGTTTAAAGTATTTGCCGTGTCTTAGCAATGGTACCTCTTATTATTAGAAAATGTTTCATATGTAGTAAAGTAGAAACTTCATTAAAAGACATCAATAGCTAAACTCATATTTACAGTGGATAAATTTAAGTATTAAATATAACTCCTCACAGTAGTTTTGTATTGTTCTCAAGTATCTGTGAAATATCAACACATTGGCAACTATATAAAATGATAAAATGCTTTGCATTTTTGTAATGATTTCATGTGTATATGTGTGTGACTGTCTGTCATTTATTTTAAACAGTAAATTGTTTTCTCAACTTTATATGAATTAGACAATGAGAGCACAGCTGGTGTTATCTCTAGGCTAACATCTAGCTTGCAAGGCTTTGGGGAACTTCCTTTTGAAGAGTCACTATTATTTTTGTAAAGTCATAGTGTCCCTCTTTTTTTATAGTGGGATTCTTCCCAAAATATCCCAGCCATGTATAAATCATTCATTGAGCATAACTTCTTCCTGTACTGGCAACTGAATGATCAGATCCCACACTGTGGGACTGAGATATTAAACCTTTCACTCAGACAAACCCTTCTTCCCATACTCAAATCTAAATAAAGCTAGCCCCACACAAATATCCTTTATGGCAGGACATCAAACTAGCAGAGGAACCTTGCAAACAGATCACATAAGAACTTGAAAAGACAGTCACTAAGTGGAAGAAACAGCATGTTTGCCTTTACTGATAAACAGGACCGGGTTGTCCATAACTCTCTAACAGCTGATTCAAGACAGCATAACCTTACTAATTTTTGCTCTACTGTAAAAAAAATATTAATAATTTGTTTTTAACTCTGCCTCAGCTTTGTTTGCCAAGGATTTCCATCTAGGAAATTAACTGTTTGTGCCTTTATGCCTAGAAAGATTGGATCAGTAATCCAGTCCTAAGAAAAGGAACTGTTTTCCAACTAGGAGCCAGAGAGTACAGAACCTGCTTGACCCATGGTCAAGTGTCATTGCTTTTGCTTTTTTCCTGCAGCTTATGCTGGTTTGCATGGTTACCACACAGAAATGGAAGAAAGAATCAAAAGTGCTCAGAGAGTGCAACGGTACTGCTGTGTTTTCCTTCCCTTTTTCTATACATTTAACAAGGACAAACGTCTGGCTTAGCTAACTGCACAAATGTAGTTCACACAAATTCTCTCTCCTCTTAGAAATCATAGTCATTCCTCTACCCTCTTGTCAGATACGCCTGCTCACATCACAGACTCACACCCTATATCCTGCTTTGTCACTCTTATTTGTTTTGTATGGACTAAGATATATGTGTTTGATATTATTGTTATGTACCAAAGAATTGTTAACTATGCCTGTGTGGGTACATAAACCTTGTGGGATAAAGATATCATTAAGAGAACTTTGAAAGAGCATTGGGGAGAACTTAGGAAGAATAAATGATAAGATACATGTGAGCTGACTTATTTCTTTCAACCTCAGATATCTTTAGTCAGTATTTGCTTGCTATAGTGGTCCTTCTGAATTCCGAGAAGATTAGGGGGCTGTCACCTCATGTAAACCTTGATATTATATGAATAAACTATGAATTTTACATTCTGGGAGTTGGTCAATTCTATTAATGAATAATTAAGCTTACATTTAAGCTTAGGCTTAAATAGGCTGATTTTCCAAGATACAGTTTTGTATTTTGTTTACTATGTCAAATTATTTTTTCTTTATAATTTTTGAATATTTTTCTGTTCTATGGATATTATTCTTTATATAAAACAAGGGCTCACTCTATATCCCAAATTGACCTAAATCTCACAATTCTATTTCCTATTCTTTCCCATGTATCAGGGTAAGATTTTAAGCAAACCTTCAATCAGTACTTCAAATTTAATTCATTTTAACATTTTCACTTCCTAAAATATCCCATGAAACTCCATTTGAATATATCTCACAAGAAATTAAACATCAAATTTATCATAATATCTCAATTAAAATATTTCATAAGTTGTTCATCATTTCATAGATGTGATAACTTTACAAATTTTATGCTTTCTCTAAAGTTTCTTATCTTGAAATTTTTAGTGAATGTACTTCAAAATTACATAGTATTGCATTGCAGAGATTTTCTTAGTAACTATATTAGTTTATTATAAATTTTATTTTTAATACATACTGTGTTTTGATCATATTCAGCCCCTCACTGAAATCCTCTATTTCGAACCCCCTTTGTGTCTTCTTTTTTCACACATAATGCTCAGTTTGAGATGCGCATGAATTGTTAGATATGGAGACTTCCACAAGAGTATGATAAACTTACCAGGGAATCATTCTTAATGAAAATTAGTCTTCCCCTTTCAGCAGCCATCAAATGCCAGTAGCTTTTCAGTTAGAGGAGGAACTTCCTGCCCACTTCCCATCATAATGCAGAGATTTGGATTCTATTGAGCATTCACAGGACTTAGTCATAGAATTGATATCACTCTGAGTTCATGAGTACATCTGTCCTTTTGTGTTAAGGATTTTGTTCCCTTGGATTCATCGACCACCTTGGGCTAATGGGTTTCCCCATTTGGAATTGTTGACCAGTGTGATCTCACCAATTCCTGAAAAAATGTTATTGATCTTTCCAGAGCTCATTGGAAAGATCTTTCTACTGAAGGTACCCTGTACTTGGTCAAAGAACATGAAGATTTCAGAATGGCACTTGCCTATACGTGTCATTCTTACTGGATACATTTCACAATGTTGGAAGTTACATTGAGAAAATGCTCAAAAATCTTATCCAGCTGGGCACCTTGTTATCTATAATAACATCAGGACTGGCAAGACATTCTCATTAGTAAACTAGTAGCAAGAACATATAGGAATATTGGGCAATTTTCTGCTTGACAAAATAAAAAATAAAACTTTATCTGACAATATTGTCAGACTAAGAACCTCTTGATCTTGCTGCCCATAAATACACTACATTTGCTTGTGAATATTTCAGTTGTTTACTTTTTAATTATATTGTATAGATATTCCAGGTAAACCGTGACCTTTTTGCTGATGCTATCATATCTATTGAGCACTGTAATGCCTACACAAAAATTCTGATTACTTTTTTATACTTTATATATTCAAACTTGAGCCACATCTTATCTCACTAAGCTATGGTGTATTTTCTATTTACTGTAATACTGTTTGAAGCCTATTCAGTCTTACATAAAGGCATCACCAAAAGTTTTGTATTTACTAGTCTTTGTATGTCAGTTACTCTTATTTTGATTTTATTAACATGTCTCATTATATTAAAACACATTTCAATTAAATTTTTAAATTAAAAAAGCAATAGAAATAGAATAAATTATAAACAGTTTAGCCCAATATAAGTAAATTCAATCTAATAAACACTAACAATCATTATACTCTGGATATTCTATGCAGTTCTGAGAGAACTTGAAGAAAATCCTGAGAAGCAAAGAACTCATCATAGAAATGTTTTTATATTCAACAAGGTAAAAAAAATGAAGGCTCACAGAGTTACGCAGAGGTTTCTCATATTCCAATTAGGGGATTTCACATATAAACTTATAGCTATTAAGACACCAGTGTAATTCTTAAGCAACCCTTCTCTACTTTGGATCATTTCAGAATTGAAAGAAAATATCAATACAGCATAGTGTAAAAAAAATGTGTGTCTTAAAAAGTAACAATAAGAGAATCTGGACACTCTGGCGGTATATAATCTTCAGTACTAAAATTCCTTCTTGAATCTGTCTGTATGCAACATTCATATAAACTATTAGCAAATATTTTAATTTCATTTTATAAATAGTATATTTATATTATTATTAATTGTGTTTGTTTCAATGATATGCATGTGCATTGGTGTATGTTAAGGCACACATGTAAAGGCCATAGAATAACTTTTGAAATTTTCTTCTCACCTTCAACCATGTAGATTGTGAGGACTGAATGCAGGTTATCAGCATTGTGTGCAAATGCATTTATCCTCTGAGTCAACTTGTCTGTCCTGTAAGTGCCCTATTTCTAAGAGAATAATGTATGTAGTAGCTTTTCAATCAGATGTAAAACTATTATGAATCCGAAATATGAATTAATTGTTTCCAATGTTGTTATTCATCAAAGTTAACTAAAATAATTCCAATAATAATAAAATTTACCAACGCAAAACTTAAAAGTGTATATGAAGAGAATAAACCATGTTGCCCTTTTTTATATAGTCTTAGACTTAGTCCCAAGAGAAAGCTGAGTCTCCACATAACAGCTCCAATTTTATTTTTCACTTTTCTGAAGGTAACATCCACAGTTGTACATAATTTGTTCCTATTCTGTTTCAGGATTTATTGAATATTAATATTATGTCAACTTTCCTTATTCTAGACTCAGCTACAAAATTAATCGATTACATCAGTTAAGCCAGTGCCATTAGGTCATTTCTCATTTTTGTATTTGGAAGTTATGTTATATTGTAATATACTAGTAGCTTATAAAACCATTACGATATTCAAAATTATAAATGCTACTCTTAAATTTATTTAATTATAGAATTTTATACTCCATGCTAAACTTGATGATTATAAATCACTTCGAAAAGCTTGTAGAGATCTGTATTGCATAAAGTATCAGAATAAAACTGTACAGTCATAAAAATACAAATTTGTGCATTTGGGAGGCATCAGAATAAGTAAAATCAGTCTAATCCCATGCTTCAAAGACAGTTTCTAGCATTGTTCTTCCACCCATTGTTTGCTTTGCTCCAACTCTTTCTCACTCTCATTCTCCATCTAAATATTCCTAAATACAAAGGAAATGGCTATGACCTCAGGTCATTGCAGCAGTAAAAGGAAAAATGACTTCCACTCTGATTTAAAGAACTCACAACCCCATTCTGGAGTACTAGCATATATTTATTGGGATGGGCTCCAAATGTGTGATAAATTTTGCAGATAAAATAAAGCTGGCAGGAAAAAGCAGTAAATTTGTAATTTAATTGATTAATACTGCAGCCTGATGAGCTTAGGCTAAGTACAGAAATGCACCAATATTCATAGGAATGTTGTACTAAAAGCAAAAATTTGAGCTAATTCACAACCATAAAATTAGGAAAGGCATCACTTCTATCAAGTAAATGAATATGATGCTAAATATTTTCTTCTTTCATAAAATAATTTACTATATAATTATTCAAATTTCTGTAGATTAATTAGGGTTCTCTAAAAATTTCTTTTGCTTACAAATCATCTATTGTCCTCGGTGATAATCAGGATAATTGAAAATGCAAAATATATTACACTTAACCTTAGAGGTTTCAAATTAGTTACCAAACCAAAACTAATTTAATGGGGCTATTTCATTCTATAATGCATCAGAAAAGGTCTAATTTTGTCATTGAGCATAATTGCTTGAATTATCGTCATCATAACAGGAATCACAGATTAAGAGGGTTTTACAGAATCTAACACTATGAAACTTTTTCCTTTTGGAGTTAAACTTGAGCCAGATATCACAGATTTCCCAGGGTAAAGTGTACTTCAAAGTTACCTCAAAGACAAAAAGCATGCCTTCAAAGTTACCTCAAAGACAAAAATAAGCTGGGAAATGCATCCATAGACCAACAAATTTCTTGAAATTCTTAAGACTTAACAAGGAATATATAAATTATAGAGCTGAAAACATTTTTATCGTGTGCAAGATAAATGATTTGATTCAATTAATATGAAAACACCAAAACATAATCCTTACTAGGTCAAGGAAGTCCATGCATCCCTGTATGATGCATAAAGAAATAAACATCTGAATCACCATTTATAAATAAGCAGTGATTAAAGTGTGATAAAAATTCATAAAAGAAAAGCAATACACAGTCTAATTCAAAGGCATGCAATTTGAACTTCAGGAGAGATTCAGCATGTGCTGAGGTGCTGAGTTAATTCTTCATTCTTCTGTGGAAAACTTGGTGGTTCCTATTAAAAACCAGGGCCCTCATCCGATTATACTGTAATTTTAATGTCATTATCTATGTGTTCAAGAATTTGGAAACACTGTTATACAGAGATGCATGCCATCTGTGTGGTGAAGACAATGATATATGTCCCCCTAAAGAAGAACAATGGCAGAACAAAAATAATTCAGAATATACATTTTCTTAAGTCATATTGTGATTTCTTGGGACGTTATTATATGCTAAGGGCAGTAAATTGAGAGATCATCATTTAGTGTGTGATATCTAAGATATTTAATATGCTAATATTAATTGAATACAGAAATTAGGAACTTATTTTTGGGAATAAAATGCATTCAGGCACTGATGTAGACAAACTATTCCAATTTGTACACCCATTTTTGGCAATATTTACTTCCTATTAAATCTTCATTAAAATTGAATCGACTTAACTTTCCTACTGAATAACAACTATTACTCCATTAGTAACTGAATAAATGAGTCTATTAAGTAGTATACTACAGATTTTGACAGTAGTTCCTCTAGACTCATGAATCACTCTCTTTTTTTTCTAACAGTCTCAGCATAAATTTTACTTCCCACTCACAAACTTTCTAATACTGACGTCTTAGCATTGTGCAGTCATCACTGCTGAGGAACCAGGGATCTGTACTTAGTCTCAGAACTACTTTTGATGTTGATGTAATGACAGCTTAACAACCATAAGAACTTCTTCAGCTCTAGAGCTGAACACACTCTCACCTCTTGCAATCACCTGAGCAGTTCTGCATCCTGTACTCTGAAGATGTACTTTAGAATTATATATGCCAACACCAAATAACTTATTGCACAGTCTCCAAGGATTTCTAACTCTCAGGAAGAAAACCCTTAGAAAGGAAGCAAATGCCATATCCCAGGTGGTTAATCTTTTTCCTTTATCAAAAGCAATCTCTATTGGCATTAAAGATTTATTTAGAGATACCACCTGAATTAAAACCAATTATTTTGACCAATGAAATCTCAACAGAATTTGAGATTCCACATTTCTTATAAACTACTAGATAGTGTTGTTGGTTCCAGAACACAGTATATTAAGCTGGTCTTAATTAAATGTCAGAAGATAGTCTGACACATCTTTTTTGAAAAACAGTTAGAGAATTTAAAATAATAAACTAATTTCTGTTTTACAAAAGCTTGATATTATATCATATTCAACTCAGCACTTTGTATATTTGAAGACTCATGCCTCTTCTACTCAAGTATGTAAGATGATAGGCAATCATCAATGTTTGAGGAAACCTTTTTTATTTGTCTGTGTATATGTACACATGTAAAAAAGTTGAATGTGCAAGTATATGCACGAGTATGTGAAGGGCAAAGGACCAGTTCTGGTGTTGATCCTCAGGCTGTCCGTATTTTTGGATGTAAGGTCTCTCACCGACCTGAAATTAGGCAGGTAGCTAGTCTGGGTGGATAGTTTGCCCTAGCAATCTGCCTGTCTCTACCTCCCTGTGTCATGCTTGAATTTCCCAGTCATCACCCCTAGTTTTTAAAGTAGATTTTTGAGAAATAACTTGAATCCTGATGCTTGTATAGCAAGTACATAAGCAAATGGATTACTTTTTTAGCCCTATTTTTAAATAAGTTTTTTATATCATGATTTTATTATTGGGAGATCTTGTAATTTACTTTGTAGCTTTTGACGATCTAAATATTGTTTTCTAAAAGCAAGTTGAAAAATCAGTGCACTTACTTTGTTATAGACTCTTAGAGTTGGTTTCAGCTGACAACTTGACAAACACCTAGAGTCACCTGGAGAAAAGGAACATGAGAAGAACAGATTGACCTCTGTCCCTATGTGTGAAGCTTTTTCTTAACATCTAATTGGATAATACCTTAGGAAGCACATTTAGAGTTAAACATGGTATTCTTCCTTTAAATAATACAAAACCTAATTTTGCAAGGAAAGCAAGAACATTCAATAATTGGTGGTCTCCTGGACTATACCCAATTTTTCATTCTAAATTAATAATAATTTGCTTTAGGAAATCCTAGAGCCAGCAGCCTCTAAATTATCTGCCCACTTGTGTGTGGCATCTTATCCTATAAATGCTGATGTAAAGCATATATTCTCTCTCTCTTCTGGCTGCTGGATTTGGTCCCTGTTCCCCGTTCATGCAGAAGGCTGTGATTTGTGAGTCTACCCCTAAATAAATAACTCTTTATTGTACTCAATTCTGTGCTAGTGTGGGATTTATTTTTAGTGTCTATCTTCATCTCGCTCCCCATGTGGATCTGAACTTCACACCTACCAGGAAAACCGGTCTAAAAGGCCCAAACATTCCCAGAAGATCTCTTCCCCACCCACCACCCACCCCAGCCCGCTTGGCTTGCTTCACATACTAAGCAATTTTGATTATAAAATCTCTGCCATGGCACAGCTAAGTGCATGCAGCGACCTGGAAATTTCCCAAGCTTCTGCACATGCCACATTCCCTGGTGCATGGCAACATTCACAGCTGCTGGTTTGTGCTCCCAGCTCCCGAGATCTGGCCTCCTTACTCCATATACAGGATTGATTTAATTCCTTTTAATTTGTCAAGCAAAGCGTGTTTGTCAATAACCAGCACCAAGGTGGATAGCCAAAGTGGTGCAGGTCTGTTGGTGCCACAGGTTGCGTCACCACTGGTCGCAACTCTGCAGCGAACACACCTTCTGGAAAATAAAGATTACACCTAAAATAATTTACCTGACATCATAACACAGCTAATAATTTTATTAATTAATAAATCAATAAACTTGAAAGTTATATAATGCTATGGAAAATTTTAGTAACTGCTTTGCTCATACTATAGATTGTAATCTGCAAGGCATATGTGGTTATCATTTATTGGATATTGGGACTCCAGTTTTTTTCCATATTATATCCTTAAGAAAATGATTTGATAGCAGAGCCAAGAAAGAGGCACTCTTAGAAATGATACGGTCTTTACAGAGTAATAATAAACAGCAAGCTGACAGGATTAATTCCATCAAAAAATCAATAGTTACCTGAAAAAAATTAATAGTATTGAAAAGGATAACATTAATTTCACAGAAAAAATTTAATCTATATCAAAGGGTACTGAGAAATTATCTGAAAGAATTCATACTGTTGAATTTGACAATCCAAATCTGTTAAAAAGTTATAATAAATTAACAGTGTAGCCGGGCGATGGTGGCGCACGCCTTTAATCCCAGCACTTGGGAGGCAGAGGCAGGCGGATCTCTGGGAGTTTGAGGCCAGCCTGGTCTACAAGAGCTAGTTCCGGGACAGGCACCAAAGCTACAGAGAAACCCTGTCTCGAAAAACCAAATAAATAAATAAATAAATAAATAAATAAATAAATAAATAAATTAACAGTGTATCTCTCCAGGAAGATAATCAGTATACTATCCAAATAATGTCCAAGGATGAGGTGTTATATATATTGAAAGGAAAAACTTAAGACCTTGAAATCACATGAGGACCAGGGGCAAGGAGCCTCAATGAAATCAGTAAAAATATATACAGGCCAGGAGATTCAGGCTTTAAAAAAGACAGTAGTAAAAAGATTTGAAACTTTGGCTATGACCTAGAATAACTGACAGACCATTTTCAAAGGCAGAAAAAAATTTCAAAATCGTCTTATCCTATCTTGGCAAGATTTGACACTCTGGCTTACCCATTTCCAGATATCATGTATCTCATCAGTAGTGAAAGCATGGGCATTTCTTTGCCCAGAGCCACTTTTGCCAAGAAGAAAATAAGCTCCAAGTGGTGTGTCTTTGGTGCTCTACATTCTCTCGGGAATAGATCAGTGCTTCTAGGAGTAACTGTGTCTCACTTCAACAGAGCCCTAAGTTATTTAAATGACATATTCTGCAGCTCTTTGAAGTAGTTGAAGACTACCCATCTATGCAGAATATAATCTCTATGTATCTAAGGAACTTGATTAGTCTAACTATAAGAATAACAAACATAGATGACTTGATCTATAATCTTTAATATCTATATAACTTAAAGAGTAAGACTTCGTATTAGAATATTATACAATAAACAATTGTGCAACAAATGAGGACAATGACCTCAAAATGTAAACAATCTATTAGTAAGTATCTTGATCAGAAGTAGAAATATACGTTGCAGTATGAAAAAGATATATCAATAAAAAGTGTTTTAAGCAGAGGTAGAAGCATGGATGCATACAATATTCAATGAAATTTAACTTTGTATCAATATACAAGAATCTATACCAATGTAATTGGTTATAAATAATAACTCACAGATATTCACTCTATTTCTCACTATTATTATTATTAGTGTGAGTAAGCTCATACTAATTTATTATCTCATTCAATTCACCCCCTCTTTTTTTTAATATGGATGGATGCTTAAAAGATATCCAACACTAGCTCAGAATTGAGAAATAGATGGTTATTTATTTAGGTGTAGACTCACAAATCAGAATCCTCTGTTTGAACAGATATCATCAAACAAATCTTGCAACTGGAACAGAGAGGCCGGAAAAGAGAGCTGGACACATGCTGTACATCAGTATATATAGTATAAGAGGCCACACCCCAGTGGGTGGGTAACCACTAGCTATAAGACTTCCTACAGCACAAAATGTCATCTAGATTCTATCAACTTTTTTGTACCAAACAAGCTACTGCTTCAAAATAAGGGTTTAATAGCTTAATTGGTGAAACAGGAAGATAAAGCCGTAAAAGAGGACTGCTTTGTCAAAATACTTTTGGAGTAAATCTTCTAGGCAAAATACATGCTTGCAAAGGTTAATCATAACTAATATAATGAACCACTTATTCTGTGCTGCATATTTCACCTGATTCAGTACCTGTCTATCAACATCTGTAAGATGTCTAGGGGAACTGGTATCACTATTACCTTCAAAAATCTCCCTGAGGGGCTCAAGGCAATTCTAAATAGGGTCACCACCATTGAATATCTGCCCATAATTTCTGAATATCATTCAAAGCTTGCAAGCAATCTTTTCTAATTTCCAGCTTCTGAGGCTTAATTTCTTTAGGAAACAACGTTGTCCCAAATACTGGAAAGGCATATAAAAACAATCTTTTAAATCTAATCTAATCCAGGCTGCAAAACTCCCATGAGCTGCAGGCAGCATCGGTATTTTCACAGATGCTCGGCTGGGCAGAGCAGAGTGGAAACTCCCTAAGCCTGTGGCCCAGGGTTGCCCTTTGGAATGGGGCTAAGTAGGGGCTGTGCTCTCTGTGGTTCGCGATTCATCTGGGGACCAGGAGCTGACATTTGCAGCTGCAGTTTCCAGAGGCCTCAGCCCATGGCTTTCCATCTTGCTAAGGTTGTGTGGCAGGTGATTGCTCTGCAGTACAGCCATCCCATAAGAACCAGTGACTTGAGAGGCTCTCGCTGGCAGTTGCCTGCTGGGCCTGGGCAGGGTGCATGGCATGCTCAGTGGTCGTGCTGCAGACCTGGGACAGCTGGCAAACTTAGCTGTAGCACAGACTGGGCTGGTTGAGAGTTTAGGCAAGTTGGTCCATGCTGTTTTTCATTCCCCCACTTTCCTTTCTTTGAGCTCCTGAGCAGACAGGCAGGTGTGGCCATGCTGTTTTACTGCTTCAAGTTTAGGAGCAACTCAAAAATGGAGGCAGCTGCACCACCAATATGGAGGGAGCTGAAAGTTTAAAATATTTACAAACTCCAAAAGTTTCTGTATCTGTTGCTGCTCTACCCAAGCTTCTCTGGTCTTTAAAATATCTCTAAGCAATTGTAGCAAGCTGATTATTATTTTTCCACCCCAAATCTACACTTATTTTTACAATTTTATTCCTGATATTCTCAGTGTACTTCCACATTTACTGTTTATCTGAGCTCTCACTTTTCACGTTACACCTGTAGTGTCTCATTCATCTCTCGCGTCCATCACATTATTCTCCCATACCCAAGCCCACATCTGAGGCACCATTTGTCAGGTCTGGCCTGAAATATTTGCCCACTTCTTGGGGGGGGGGGGCGATGAGTGAAGATTAAGAAAGAAATAGAGACGAGATAACAAGAGAGCCTGGAAGGCATTCAGTAAATATGAAATTTGCCCCGCATTTATTTCAATAGCTTTTATAAACCCCAATCCAAAATGGAGAGGGAGACAAAGACTCCTTTACCAAGATACAAAGAACAAACAAATTAATTACCTTCTTAATACCCAAAACACCAAGTAACCACACCCTAGGTCCAAACATCCTGTTATTAGTCAAGTCTTAGGTCAAACCTCCTGCCATAAAACCTTGAAGGAGCAGTAATAGGTCTGAATTCTCTGACCTTTCATCAAGGTGAAACCATCTCACTTCTTGGGCTCAAGGTCATTAGCTCAAGGTCAAGCCTGAGAGCTGTCAATCCTCTAGGTAGAGTCAACATTCCTCAGACACCTTAAATTCTTGCTCCAGGAACAACTCAGATAAGAATCAAGCACTTCAAACAACAAAAACACACCTTTGAGATTTCAACTTAACACAGTTGAAATAAATTTAAGAATACCAAAGACAACAACGAATAAGCAACAAATAAGGAGAAGATGTGGAAGAAAACATAACTCTCATTCACTGTTGATAGAATTGCAAACTGGTGAAACTGCAGTGGACATATGTGTGGTGAGTTCTAGATAGGAAAGTAAGTAAATAAATTAATAATATGACACTTCATCATGCAATGCCACTCACTGAACAAAGGATTTGTCATTCTAAACTACAGATTATTGTTCAGTCATGTTCATTGTAGAGTGCTCCAATACCTAAGGAATCAAAATGACCTTGAACTGATGAATTAGTAATGAAAACATGGTATAAAACATATACATATAAAACATAGACATTGAAAAAATCTATTTATCTATAAAAATTTATGATCTTAAAATTTGCATGTAAATAGATGAAACTAGAAAATATTGAGTGAAGTAACTCTAAACCAGAAAAACAAACTCCTCATGCTCTCTTTTACTGGAGATACCTATATATGAGTATATAATCTGAATTTGCTGCAAAATCAGAAAATTAAAAGAATGATAGGGTAGGCATCTATTCTAGATAGGAGAATAACAGTGTACAGATGTTATGAAGGGGTAAATAGAAAAAATTTGGGGGTGTTGTATTTGGGAGCTGGAGGCAGAAAGCAGTGTGGAAAAGGAAAGAATAAAGACATAAATAAAAATAAGGATGCTTTATAAAGACATGGAAAATCATATTATTTTATGTTTACCTTAAACTACAAAAACATACACACACACACACACACAAACATACAGACGTGCTCACACAGCATGAATGGCCTTCCTGAACACATTATATTATTGCTATTCTATTAATTGCCTCAGAAAAATTTAAGGTAAGTCTTGTGAAATCACACAGGATTCTAACACAGGACTTTGACTTGGAAAAATGGAGCTTAATTTTGTCTAGAATCCTACTCTGTGAAGATAAGATTTCATACTATGGGAAATGCCTATATAAATCCCAAGTAGCCAAAGGATTAAAAAATTAATAGCTCTGTGACACCTAGGAACCACAATAATAACCAGCAATACAAGCTATTCCTAAAGGTGCAATAGTGGCAGTGACATCTTGACAGAAATCAATATCCATGATCCATGAAGTTGCACTTAAGGTCCACTCAACAGGGGGAGCTTCATGCCTGGTTTTATAATGACAGAAAACTATGAGTTGCTGATGAGGTCATTGGAACTTAGAGGAAAATGTAATAATGACTCCTTCCTAAAATAGTATAATCTCTAACTGCATACTTAGTACTTATCATTTCAACAGATAAGTCTAACTCTTCTTACAGCAGATGGAGACCATTGCAGAAATCCATAGCTGGTCTAATAAAGGGAGGAACTGATGCTGGGGAGAAGAGCCACAGTGAATCCATCTACAATAAAGCCCTCCACTCAGGGACATTTGGAGGAAAAAGAAAGAATGTTCTAAGTTCTAAAAGTAAGACGACAAGTAAGGTTGTGGGGAGACTGTGTCTTCTGTGTCTGACAGGTAAATGGCACCATGTTCTCAACAATATAGTTTGCCAAAGAAGAGTCGAAATTGATATTACTTGGCACACCAATGAAGAAGGTGAAAACTGTCAGGAGACTTTCCTCCTAGATGAAGAGTTATAGTCAATTAATGATTACTAAGAACAGTATCAGACTTCCATCCTTTGAATAACCCCCTAATAAATATGAATTTATATATACATACATATATATGTGTATATATATATATATATATATATGAGTTAAAGTAAAGGACACCATATATTTGAGAGAGAGCAGGGAAACAGGAGTGATTAAAGGGAGATGTGAAGAATGATATGATTACAGCACTTACATATGAAATGCTCATAAACAAATTAAAATTAAACAAAAATAAGATTTGTTTGAATTGAGAATGAACTTTAATAATTATAAATTAGTATTTATCAAAAATAAATCTATATAGCATGATGGATTAAACATTATGGGCATATGAATAGATGTCATTCCTACTATTGATTTACATTACTTTATGAAACAAGAGAGATAAGATGTGCATAGAAAATTGAATTTTAAATTTATTTATAAAAATTATCAAGGTGTCCTAGTAAATGAATAATAATTCTTGAAACTAGAATAAAATAAATCATAACAATTCAAAATATGGATTTGTGAATAAATTTTCTCAAATAAATTATCCTCATATTACTTATGAAACATGAATTTTTTTCTTTGAAGTATTTTCTTCAAGGCAGCACTGACATCTTTATTCCTCAGGCTGTAGATCAATGGGTTCAGCATGGGAACAACAGTAGTATAAAACACAGATGACACTTTCCCTTGGTCCATTAAATTCACTGATGATGGCTGTAAGTACATGAACGCAGCAGAACCAAAGAAGACAGCAACAGCAGAGATGTGGGAGCTGCAGGTGCTGAAGGCTTTGGATCTGCCTTCTGTGGATTTAATCCTGAGGATGCTGGCAATAATGGAGATATAGGAAGTAATAATGGTGAAAATTGGGACAAAAATGTTAAATGTACCAAAAATTAGAATCAACAGTTCAATGATAAAGGTATTAGAGCATGCAAGATTCAAGAGGGGAAGAAGATCACAGAAATAGTGATTGATCATATCTGTTTTGCAGAACCTAATCCTTATCAGAAAGCCTGTGAGAACTGATGCAGTGAGCACACCAAAAATATACACTCCTGAAATCAGGGAACTGTAAATCTTATAGGACATGGTTACACTGTAAAGCAAGGGGCTGCAGATGGCCACATAGCGGTCATATGCCATTGCAGCTAATGTGTAACACTCTGCAAAGCCAAAAATCATAAAGAAATAGAGCTGAGTCATGCATCCACAGTAGGAGATGAGGTTCTTCTCTGTCACAAAGCTCACCAGCATCTTAGGAGTAACCACAGTGGACTGACAGAAGTCAATGAAGGACAGACTGCTGAGGAAATAGTACATGGGGTTGTGCAGGTGGGAACTGAGCACAATCAGTGTGATCATGCCCAGATTCCCTGCTACAGTGACCACATAGATTCCAGAGAAGAGGAGGAAGAGGGGCATCCGAAATTCTGGTTTCTCTGAGAGCCCAACCAAGAAGAACTCAGTCACCATGCAATGATTTCCTGCTGCCATGTTCTTCATTCAGATCCTGAAGGAGTAAAAGAATTACTTGAGCCAGATGTTGGTATTTCAGGTTATTAATCCCAGCACTAGGGAGACAGAAGCAGGCAAACATCTGTGAGTTCAAGGCCAGTCTGCTCAACAGAGCTAGTTGTTGGAGAGGCAAGGCTTCACAAAGTAATAATGTTCCAAATTATACATACATATACATATATTTCTGTGTGTTCGCATGTGCATACATACATACAAATATGTGTGTATATAGAGAGTAAAGTTGTCAGAGAGACATCAATGTGCTTTTCCATGTACATAATATCTACATATCAATTATTTCTGCCTTAAAATATATTTGCTCTCTATATAATTACCTTAATGGATGATTTAGATATTTATCATTTATTTTTAATTTTCATCTTATCCTTTAAAATTAAGAATAGCTTTCATATAAAGTATTATCACAACATTTAAACCTTGATATTTTTTCTTATTTCAAATCAATATCCATAAACTGAGAATTAGAGAGTGTATCAGTGAGGAAAACTGACAGAAACTCTTGAGGAATCAAATTTCCCTAAAAACAGTGAATTATTATCCAAAATCTATTTTTTCAGAGCATTTATGGAGCTCCTTTTTCAAAAATCTCCATTGTTTTCTAATTCTTAAGATACATTAGGTATTTAAATTGCCAAATGTGAAAAGGAATTGACATGTGCAGAAACTGGTACATGAGGTACTTGACACACGGTGCTCCTAGCATTATGTACTAGACACATGGTGCTCCATTAGGAAAAGGTTTCTGCTTGTGACCCAGTTCTTGAGAGTGACAGAGTCAGTCAGCAGTGATTAAATAGTGAGGTCATAGAGACAAAGTGTCCACACTCACTCCCAATCACTTAATGACATTCTTGGCTAACACAATGCATTTTTTATTTCTTTACATGTAAACAAATAAGTATTACTGTCATCACTAAAAAAAATCCATAATATGAGTTTGTGCTGTTAGATAATATTGACAGTTTTTTAAGTGCAAAAGCTACATTTGTACACATTAAAATTAGAAAAACAGTCTCACCTCAGTTCTTAGTTTTTCGTTTATTTCTTGTGAACTATGAAAGTCTGCAGTGCAGAAATACATGTTGAAAAAGAACTCACCATAGAAATAATTTTAAGGTTTAATATGATAATGAATTCAAATCTCAAAGATATGTGGAGAGGTTTGTAACCAAATTAGTGGATTTCGCATATGAAGTAAAAGCATTTAAGACACCAAAAGGGTACTTAAAGTAAATCTTGTCTACTTTGCGTCATTTCAGAATTCACAGGAAAATCAATATAGCCTGATGTTAAAAGTATGCATCATAAAAGGTCCCAAATAATAGAATCTGACAACTCTGGATATAACTAATGATCAGTACAAAACTTTGTTCTCGAATCTCTGTCTATTTAACATACATATACACTATTGGCAATTACTTGCTTACATATTTTAGATGTTATATTTAATGTTATTATTGTGTTCATCTGTGTGATATGTGTGTTCACTGAAGTATTCTTTCACATACATGTGAAGGCCAAAGAAGAATTTTGGAGAACTGGTTTTCTCCTTCCACCATGAAAATTCTGAGAATAAAGTTTGAGTCATCAGTTTGATATTGCAAGTAAACTGACCCCGTAAGTTATCTTGTCTGTCTAGCAAGTGTATGTAGTAGCTTTTCAATTAGTTGCGGAACACATATGAAGATAAAGTATGTAATTATTAATTTTTCAATGTTGTTATCTATCAAACTTATGAAAGATGATATCAGAATTAATGGAAATGTACCAATGGAAAATGCAAACATGTTAATGAGCCAAAGCAAAACTTACTGCCTTTTCTGTTTATACTCTCAGCCTCATTCCTAAGAGAATCTCTGCAGAAGAGCTCCAATTTAATTTCTAGCTCTTCTCAAGCTCATCTCCACAACTTTAAATAATTTGTTCCTACTGTATTTTTAGAATTACTGATTATGGATATTATACAACACATTCTCTACCAAGTTGAATAAATAAAAAGTAGGAATCAAGATTAATAGTGTTTTATGAAGTATAACACATTTTTCTTTTGTAGCTAAACTTGAACGAATTATTACCTATTTTGTGGTAAGGTGTGCATCTTAAGCCAGCATCTCTTCAAAGTTACTACAAAGACACACAAAAAAGGAACAAGATTAAAGAGGAGATAAATGTATCCATAGACCAAGAAAATTTCTAAAAATTTTAAGACTTAACTAGGAATATATAAATTATGGGTTAAAAAACATTTATCCATGTCCAAAATAAATGATTTGATGCAATCCGCATGAAAACATCAAGGCATGAATTCATAATAGGTCAGAGAAGTCCACATATTCCTGGATGATGCACAAGGAAATGAACATCTGAGATATCATTTATAAATAAGCTGTGGCTAGATTGTGATAATAATCCAAATAATATAATCAATATATATTCCAGTTCAAAGATATATGATCAGAACACCAGGAGAGATTTAGCACATGCTAAGGTGCTGAGTTTTGTCCTTTTCTGGTTTCCTTTAAGCCTGTTGTTTACCATCAGAAACAACAGCCCTCTTCTACTCATCCCATTATGTTGTGCTGATAATGCTTCCATGAATTGGAACTAATGTTATACATGGATGTATGGCCAATGATAGATGTCCCATTTTACAGAGAGATATTGACAAAATAAAAATCATCTAGAAAATACTTTTTTTGAGTAATGTGGTGATTTCTTGGGATTTTAGTATTTGCTGAGGGAAAAAAAAAAGAAAAGAGCTTCATTTGGTGTATGACTTGACATCTAAGTTACTTAGCTACATAAGTATTAATTGAAATAGAGACACTGGAAACTTATTCTTGGTTGTAAAATCTGTTCAGTCTGGTAGTCAAACAGACTATTTTAACTTGTCCACCCAACGTTGTAAACATGGTTTACTTCATTTCAAATCTCCTCTAAATGCGAAGAAATCCTGCAACATTATCCTATTCATAACTGACAGAACCTTCCTACTGAATACAAGAGAACTAATATCTAAGTAGCATGTTACTATATTGTGAGTCACAGCAGAACACAATGATAGGCTAAGTCTATACATTCAGAACCTGAAAAGGGTTGGTGCATTCTATAAGCTTTAAAAATTACTCTGTGAATTACTAAACAAATGAATGTAGTAAGTAGTATATTTCTAACTTTGAACAGCAGCAACTATAGACTCATCATTCACCCTGCTTCTCTCCAACAGTCTCAGCACCAAGTTTTACTTCCAACTCAAAAAAATCACTAATGCATATGTGCTCCGCATCTGGCATTATTTTATTTATTCAACTTAGTAGAGAATGTGTTGTATAATACCCATAATCAGGAATTCTAGAAATACAATAGGAACAAATTATTTAAAGTTGTGGAAATGAGCTTGAGAAGAGCTAGAAATTAAATTAAATCTGGCAATCTTCTGTACTTAGAGAACAGGGCCTAGTGCTTACTCTCAGAGCTATATTTGAAGTTGATCTAATAATAGGTTAACGTCCCCAAGAACTTCCTCAGCTCTAGAATTGGCAACAGTCTCACCATTCACAGTCACCTGAGCAGTTTTGCCTCCTTTACTCTGAAGTTGTATGCTGGATATATTTATGCCAGCTCCAAATAGCATGATGACACAGTCTCCAAGGACTTCCAGCTTTCAGGGAGCAAAACCTTGAAAAGGAAGCAAATGCCAATTCCCAGCTGGTTAATCTTTTTATGTCATCAAAGAAGTTTACACTGATTTATTTAGAGATACATTTGAATTAAAGCCAATATTTTGACAAATAAAATCAGAATGGAATTCGAGATTCTACATTTCTTATGAGCTAAGAGACAATGTCACCTGTCCACCTCACATTCAGTGAAGTGATCGTATAAAGTAAGAAGACAATCTGAGGTTTACATCTTGCTGAAAAGAGGCTAAAGATTTTAAAATACAAATTTTGTTTTTTATCATATTCAACTCTGTAAATTGTATTTAAGGGCACATGCCTCATCTACCAAAATATGTGTGATTGCAAGCCTGCATCTAGGAAAGAAGAAGGCTTATTTATTTGTCTGTCTATATGGAAGTTGTTTGTCCATATGTATGCATGAAAATGTGAAGGGACAAGAAAAAACTCTGGTGTTCCTTAGGCTATCTGCTTTCTCTGATGCCAAGGTCTCTCACTGACCTGGTATTTGCCAAGTAGGCTAGACTCTGTGACTAGGTTGCCTAGCAATATACTCAATATATTTGTCTCTAACTCCTAGTGCTGTACTTGCAACTGCCAGTCACCTTCTCTATTTTTTAAAATAGATTTTTGAGATCCAACAACTTTAGTCCTAAGGCTTGTATATAAACCTTCAGGAAATGACTTAATTTTCCAGACTTATTTTTAAATAACTTTTTGTATATCCTGAATCTATGGTTAAGTAATAATGTAATTTAATTGGTGGCTTCTTTTTGATCTAAGCGTTGTTTCTAAAACTAAAGTAGCAAAGTAGGGCACGTACTTTGTTATTGATTCTCAAGTTGGCTTCAGGTGATGACTTGACATGTACTAGAGTTATCTGGAAACAGAGAACCTCAGAAGATTAGACTAAAGTATGGCCACGTGTGTGAAGCTTTTCTTATCATCTAATTAGATAGAACCATAGCAAACACATATAGAGTAAAACATAGTATTCTTCCTTTAAATAATATAAACCCATAATAGAGCAAAGAAAAGCAAGAACATTACAAAGTTGGTGGTCTCCTTGCCATTACTCCATATTTCCCTTAAAAATTAATCATAATTTTCTGAATGGGACATATCTTTAGTCAGAAAACAATTTTTCAGTTCAATTTTTTCCCATGTGTATGATGATACAAAGAGATGATACAGGAAAGAATATGAAAGTAAATTTCCTACTGCATCTTTCTTAGATTTGCATTTGTTAGCACAATGATTCTCTTTTACATCTGGGATATAAGCCTGCTCCATTTTTGATTCCCTCCTCCAACTTCATTAGGACACTCTTTTACCTGATGCCTCATCTGACCACACACAAAATAACTTTTGGGGGGTCTCATTACTCTACTTCTATTATGACCTCTTTGTTGAAACAACACAACCTAACTGATTTTCCTTGTAAAGCAGCAGGAAAAGCTATTTCCTGAGTCAGAGCACATCCTAATGAAATCAGAAATAGTACCCTTATTGGTACATGGTCAAATTGTAGCTTGACAAGTATAATTTGTATTATCATAAGCCAATTGCTTCTCCTAAAGTAAACCTGCTTCAGGATCCCCCATCAAACTACTGGTAGATTGCACCAATCTCCACACAAAGTCCTGGGATTGTCCATTTGGACCCTACCTTATCTTTGACAAAACTCAGTCGGCCTGCAGTGCATTTCAAACAGCAGCATCCACTTGAGCATAAAGAGCTGGGTTAAGTTGAAGTTGTTGATTAGTATCTCTATAAATTCCTTATCCTGCCAGTGATGTGGGATTCCTCTCCGAATGCTGTGAATATCATTGGTTACTGAAGAAGATGCCTTGGGTGTGCTCAGGGAAGAATAAAGCTAGGTGGGGTAAACTAAACTGAATGCAGGGACTAAGAAGGCAGAGTCAGAGAAGCCGTGTAGCCCCATTAGAGACAGACGCCAGATGGAACTTTACTTGGTAAGCCACAGCCATTTGGCGAATCACAGTCACATGGTGATATACATATTAATTTTAAGTTCTTGTCAGACATGTCTTTCACTTGATTGGTTAGAGTTACCCCAAGATATTTTATATTATTTATGGCTTTTGAGAAAGGTGTTGTTTTCATTATTCCTTTCTCAGCCTATTTATTATTTTTATATATAAGGGCTACTGTTTTGTTGTGAGTGAATCTTGTATCCAATCACTATTCTAAAGTTGTTTATCAGCTGTAGGAGTTCTCCGGTAGAAATTTTAGAATTACTTACATATATATTATCATTTTATCTGCAAATAATAATACTTTAACTTCTTCATTTCCAATTTGTATATCCTTTGTCTACATTAGTTGTTTATTGCTCTAGCTAGATATTTTAGTACAATCTTGAAAATATGTATATATATATATATATATATATATATATATATATATATATATATATCAGCAGATTAGCCTGACTTGTCCTATACCTGATTTTAGTGGAACTGCTTTGAGTTTTCTTCATTTAATTGACTCTAATTACAGTATTGTTTATTGTTAGGATATGTCCCTTGAATCCCTATTTTCTCCAAGACTTTTGTCATGAAGGGACACAGGATTACATCAAAGAATTTTCAAATTAAATGATCAGTTCTTAAAATGTTTGTTTATATGGTGAATTAAATTGACAGAGTTTTGACTGTTGAATCATCCCTGCATCTCTGAGATAAAGCCCAATTGACCATGGTAGATTATCTTTTTTTTTTATTAAAAAAAATTTTTTTCGCCTCCTCCCAGCCTCCCATTTCCGTCCCACTCCTCCCCCCTGCCCCCAATCCTTTCCCCCTCCCCCCACTCCTCTCCCCCTCCCTCTCCAGCCTGAAGAGCAGTCAAGGCTCCCTGCCCTGTGGAAAGTCCAAAATCCTCCCCCCTCCATCCTGGTCTAGGAAGGTGAACATCCAAACTGGCTAGGCTCCCACAAGGCCAGAACATGAAGTAGGAACAAAACCCCATGCCATTGTCCTTGGCTTCTCATCAGCCCTCATTGTCCGCCATGTTCAGAGAGTCCGGTTTTATCCCATGCTTTTTCAGTCACAGTCCAGCTGGCCTTGGTGAGCTCCCAATAGATCAGCCCCACTGTCTCAGTGGGTGGGTGCACTCCTTGTGGTCCTGACTTCTTTGCTCATGTTCTCCCTCCTTCTGCTCCTCATTGGGACAATGGGAGCTCAGTCCGGTGCTCCAGTGTGGGTCTCTGTCTCTATCTCTATCCATCGCCAGATGAAGGTTCTATGGTGATATGCAAGATATTCATCAGTATGGCTATAGGATAGGGTCATTTCAGGTTCCCTATCCTCAGCTGCCCCAGGAACTAACTGGGGACATTGCCCTGGGCACCTGGGAGCCCCTCTAGGTCCAAGTCTCTTTCCAACCCTAAGATGGCTCCCTTAATTAAGAAATGTGCTTCCCTGCTCCCCTATCTAACCTTCCTTTATCCCAATCATCCCATTTCCCCAAGTTCCCTCCATCCTCCCCTTCTCCCTTTTCTCTCCCCATCTCCCCTTACCCCCCTCCCACCCCACCCCCAAGATCCCAATTTTTTGCCCGGCATTCTTGTCTACTTCCCATAACCAGGAGGTTAGCTATATGTTTTTCTTTGGGTTCACCTTCTTATTTAGCTTCTTTAGGATATCAAATTGTAGACTCAATGACCTTTATTTATGGCTAGAAACCAATTATGAGTGAGTACATCCCATGATAGCCTTTGCTGGAGAGGTTGTGGAGAAAGGGGTACACTCATCCATTGCTGGTGGGAATGCAAACTTGTGCAACCACTTTGGAAATCAGTGTGGCGGTTTCTCAGGAAATTCGGGATCAACCTACCCCTGGACCCAGGAATGCCACTCTTGGGAATATACCCAAGAGAAGCCCGATCATATGACAAGGGCATTTGTTCAACTATGTTCATAGCAGCATTATTTGTAATAGCCAGAACCTGGAAACAACCTAGATGTCCTTCAATGGAAGAATGGATGAAGAAAGTGTGGAATATATACACATTAGAGTACTACTCAGCGGTAAAAAACAATGACTTCTCGAATTTTGCATGCAAATGGATGGAAATAGAAAACACTATCCTGAGTGAGGTAACCCAGACCCAAAAAGATGAACATGGGGTTTATGAATATTTTATTGAGTAGTTTTACATCAAGTACATGAGGAAAATTGGTCTATAATTATCTTGCTTAGAATGTTTGTGTGGTTTGTGTTTCATAGTGACTGTGACCTCATAAAATGAATTTGACAATGTTTTTTTCTATTTATTTAATAATTTGATAAGTATTGGCATTACTCTTCTTTCAAAATCTGGTAGAATTCTGCAATAAAACTGTCAGGTCTCCTTATCATTATTCCCCAGGGAAGGTGGACGTGCTATCTGCCCATTCCACAGCCCCACAAAGCAGAACAATCAGACACGACAAGTAGTCAAGTCAAGGCAGAAACTCAGTTTATTACTATGAGAATCAGTTACATAGGTTAAGTGACATCATGTGATGTGGGAGTACCTCCAGTGAATGACAGACAACCAAGCCCTCCCTCTGGCTGCAGGGGAGTCTTCCTAGATTTTGCTGTCTCATCCCCACTTGGTAGCATTGAGACTATCCTTCAAACTCTAGCCAGGTTTTTTCTCTGTCCTACAGGCCTCGAGGTTCAGGCCCTGAGATAATTTGACCCAACATCTCCCCTTTTGTTGTTTATATCTCACCCCCTACCCTGCTCACCAAGCCAGAATAGCTCCCTGGGGACAGAGTACAGGACAGGCCACCCCATCTAGAGTTTCAGCCTGGAAACCCTCAATTTGAGAGTTCATCCATAGAGTGAGATGTATCGAGCCTTTCATAATACACTCAAAGGGACGTGAGTTGTACCTGTTGTATCTGTTTTCAGAATGCTTGTTTCAGCCTTTGGAGAATGCATGGGATGAAAGGACAGATCAATAAACAAATAGCCATCAGCCCAGTTAGGGAAGGGATGGTAAACCATGGCGAACAATTAAACCAGGTCTCATAGGGGTCCTAGATGTAAATGAATCAATATTTTTTTTCACTTGTCTAGGGTTTTGTAACTATCCTGGAATGGCCGATTAGAAGCAACATTCTTCTCCATGTGCCCTGCAAATTTCTTCCTGTTCCATAAACAGCAAGTCCAAGCCTCTCCTATTTTGTAAGATTAACCTTGGTAAGGAACCCAAAGCCTTTTGTAAATAACATAATGCAGTCTCTGTCTTTTCTAATGTCACAGTCAATTGTGAGTGAATTATTCCCATTTCTTGTTATAAAATCACCATGGATGAGGTGCCCAGGGCAGTCCTGGCCACCCCTAGTCCCATCAATGTGGTAATGGCCAGGGCTTTTAGGGGCTTTCTCCTATGACTTCAGGCCAGGAATAATTCTTGTTTGTGGTAAAGCACATGAGGGAAATTTAATGCAAGCAGGCAAGTATCATTATGCTAAATAATCAGTGGGCCAGACAGGCCAGGAGTAAGGTCTGTCTCTTAGCAGATCCAAAAATACCCATGATTTGGGCACCTTCCATGAAAATATAGACCTATTAGCCACATCAAAAGTGAGGCTAAGAAGGTGTCTGGTTTATGAGTCACAAGCTGTGTTCCACATCTGCTGAAGGGGGACAGTCAGTCCTGACATCTCCCCCATCTTGGCCTTTTCCCATCTACAAATATCAGCTTTATCTAGTATTTCATAAGAGCCATTTACCCTGGTTATTCACTCCAGTATCTTTTGTAACCCTGATAAAGTGAGGGACCAGGCAGGATTAATTGGGGTCCATTTATTTTAGTATGAGTGAGTGCTAATTGAGAAACCAATATATGAAATGGGGATATATTTTGTATTTTGTTTGGGGGATATTTTAAAACCATGTAATTGGAGGATATTAACAATAGTGGTTACCCAGGGAGCTAGCTCTGATTCCTCCAAATGACCAATGATTATATCATCCACATAAACATAAAGAAGGGTATTATCTTCGTCAAAATAGGGAGAGAGGATAGTATACAAATATTGTTGGCAAAAGGCCAGACTATTTGCCATCCCCTGTGGGAGAATAGCCCATCATATCTTTTCTCAGGTCGAGAGGAATTAACTGTAGGAATGGAAAATGTGAACTTTTCACAATCCTCCTCATGAAGAGGAACTGAGAAGAAGCAATCCTTTAAATCTATAACAGTGACATAAATCTGGGAAGGGCATTGCTGGGATCCAAGGTAAGCCCCTTAAAGGGGCTTCTACGAGTTTTAAACAGGCATTGATTGCTCTTAGTCTTGTAACATTCTCCAGATCCCAGTAGGCTTATGTATCATAAACACAGGGTTCTTTGTGGTTCATCGAGGACATTAGCTTGGCTTCTTCTTTAGGGAGTGAATTCAGGTGTTGGGGGACTGCCTGATGACACCTTGCTCAATTTTATCATCATAAAAGGCTAGGTATTCAGTGGTAATAACAGCATCCATTTTTCCTAACAAATTATGTTCCAGGAGGTTTACAGACAACCCTGGGAGGATCAGAGGCCTTAACTTTCCTTTGTCTCCATCCGGTCACACCCAAGTTATGGGACTGGCCATTTCTTGAGATATAGACCTTCTCCTAACCCCCATGGCAGATGGCCTTGTTATGAGATCCCAGCTGTTGGGACCTCTTCCTTTCTGAAGATGGTCCTGTCAGCTCCCGTATCTACCAGGCATTGGCGTCTTTGTCCCCAAAAAATTGTATTCATATTGGGTTGTAACCCCTTTATCATTTAAATGGTTCAGTTAACTGAAGGTGCATCTTTCTATTCTTTGGTTAAGGAGGATGGAAGGCGGCCCCATCTAGTTTAAAGGTTCATTTGTGAATGGATTTCCCACTTATAACAAATTTGGAGTTGCATTCTGAGCCCCAATGGTACCCCTTGTGTCAGTGAGGGCAGAGAGACAGAGGGGGGTCCCTTACACACCTGGGTCTTATTGCCCTTTTGTGGACAATTCCTCTTAAAATGCCCCAGTTGACCACATAAGAAACATTTCCCAGGTGTTTTTTTTTTTTGCTGTCCACCCACCAGGGCTTGAGTAATAGAAGAGGCTAGAGTTTGGGTCTGGGCCCGAAGGGCTGCCACAAGAGTCTGGTTGGTATGGGACTGTGTCCTGACATTCTTGGATGCTACAACTCATTGACTCATGGACCCTTCCCTAAGGCCAGCAAAAGCCATCCCAGTATCTTGGTTCATACCTTCTCAGACTAGGAACTTAGTAAATTGTAAGCCCATTTGGGGGCTATTTCCCCTCAATGATGGTCTACACAAGGACAATAAAGTCTGGAAATGGCTCCCCTAGTTTTTCCAACGTGCCAGCTCTAGGTGATTCAGTGGGTCCCTCCTCCAGCTTGGCCCAGGCCTCCTGGCCTGCTGCTTTTCTAACTTGATCCCTATATGGAGCTGCAATAGTGGCTTGTTGGACCCCAATGAAAAAGCCTTACCCAGTACCAGTTAGCATCAGATAAGTGATAGAAATTGGGGGGTTGGCCACTCTATTGAACTCTGCCCTAGTGTGACAGGCTTCCTTAAAAAAGGCCATCCATTTGACATATTGGGATCCCCCCCAGGGTAGCCTTAGTTAGATCATACCAGTCCTTGGGGACACAAGGATAGTAGGCTACCTCCTGGAGGAGGGTCATGGCCCAAAAGGAGTTGGGGCCATCCTTGGCCACTGACTTCCTCAATTATTTCAGGTCCTTAGCTTGCCAAGGACAGCAGGCTAGGGGGCAATTAGGACCGGGGGCAAAATTGACCAGGAAAGCTTGGGGTCCATAAACCTCATCCCTATAGGCCTAGGTGTAAGTAGGGATTGAATCCTCCAAAAGCTTTGCCCCACGTTCCTCTGTGTGAGAGTCCCAACTTTGCAGTTATTCCCAAAGGAGTTTCCTCCTGGCAGGGATGGAACTCCCTTATTTGTCCCATTCCCCTCTCCCATTTTATTTTTTTCCAGGGTGTTGGGGGCATAAGGAAGTTGCTGCTCCTTGTCACAGGCAATACCTACTTTCCATTTTGTCTTTGCCACTGCCTGCCTTATTCCTTATTCCTGGGACTGCTCTTCAGTAAATTGTGCCCATTTTTGATCTTCCCCCTCGTCTGCCTCGTCTGTCCCCTTTTCTCCTGTTTTTTTTTTTTTTTTTTTTTTTTTTTTTTTTGTTAATTGGTTACTTTTGGATTCTTCAGACCACTCCCAATCTTTGACCTTTTCCTGCTTCTTGCCTGTCTCCTTCACCCTAACCCCTCGAGCCAGTTGGTTATTTTTTAATTCTTTAGACCTCTCATAGGTTATGATCTTTTCCTTACCTGCCTTATTCCTTACTCTTCAGTAAATTGTGCCCATTTTTGATCTTCCCCCTCGTCTGTCCCCTTTTCTCCTGTTCAGAGCCATGGGGTGAACATATGCCTTAAGGGTCTTAATGGTTGGATAGAATCCCTATGGTGGGGGCATATCAAGGTGTTTTTCCTTTTCTCTGGCCAGAGTCTCCACTCATTTCCACATGTCCCATGAGAAAAGATTCCTGGTGGGTACCCAGAGGGCCAGGGTAGTTATATCCTCCCGTGCTTGGATTGCATTGTGGACTGACAATTACAGGCCTTGGCAGAGTAGCATACATCTCAGGGCCTTATGTGTTGGGTCATTTTTGTTTGAAGTTGTGTTACCCATTGTGGGTTCCCACTAAACTTGACCAACTGCATGGCCCTGGGACTAGCCAAGCCCCATGTTTTGGCACCAGTTGCCAGGCATCCTTAGCCTTATTCCTCAGGGAAAGGTGAGTGTGTTATCTTCCTGTTCCACAGCCCCACGATGCAGGACAATCAGATCCCCAGTCCCCCAATGCAGGATAATCAGATGCAACAGGGAGTCAAGTTAAAGCAGGAACCCAGTTTATTACTTTGAGTGTCAGCTTATATAGGGTAAGTAAAATCATGTGATGAGGCGGTACCTCCAGCCAATGCCAGACAGCCAACCAGAGTGGTGTCTACCTAGATTTTGCTGTCTCATCCCCACTCGGTAGCTTTGAGACTATCCTTCAAACTCAAGCCAGGTTTTCTTTCTGTCCTACAGGCCTCGAGGTACAAGCCCTGAGATAATTTTGGTTCAACAAAAAACCTTCAGGGATTTTGGGGGGCATTGCGGGTGGTGGGAGAATGTTAATAACTGCTTCTATTTCCTTAGGGTTTACAGGTCTATTTAAGTTGTTTGTCTGATCTTCATTTAACTCTGGTAAGCTGTATCTATCAATAAAATAGTCCATTTATTTTCTATTTTCCAATTTCTTTTAAAGTTCACAAGTACAGCTTTTTGAAATATGACTTAATGTGACTGAGGGTGTAACTCCCCATTATTTAATTTTTGAACTTGAGTTTTCAAGGAGGTGTGGGCATGCTTCACAATTCCCTGTCCTTGTGGATTATAAGGAATGCCTGTTTTATACTCAATATTCCATTGGGAACAAAATTGCTGAAATGCTTTACTAATATATCCAGATCCATTATACATTTTAGTATTTAGTATTCGCCCACTCCTGGGGAGGGGATGGGTTAAAATTAAGAAAGAAATAGAGAAGAGATAAGAAAGACAGTAAATACTGAAATTCGCCCGACATTTATTTCTCATAGCCTTAATAAACCCCAATCCAAAAAGGAGGGGGAAGACAAAAGATTGCTTTACCAAGATACAAAGAATAAACAAATTAATTACCTTCTTAATACCCAAAACATCAAGTAACCACCCCATAGGTCAAAAAAAAAATCCTATTAGTAGTTTCACCTTAGGTCAAACCTACTGTCATATAGCCTTGAATAAGCAATAAAGGTGTGAACTCTCTGACCTTTCATCATGGTGGAACCTATCTCACTTCTGTGAGCTCCCACATTAGCTCAAGTCTCCAGGCACCAAGATGCCTGACTGTTATAAATCCTTTAGTTCAGCTCAGGTCAACATTCCTTAGATACCATAAATCCTAACTCCAGTTCAAGGAAGACACTCCCAAGGCAATGAGGACCTAAAATTCCCTATATGTACTCTCTGCCCTGTGTTTAACCTTTACAATAAAATGGAGCTAGTAGCTCTTTCTTGGGGTTACAGAGTCAAATAATTCTCTGTAGCCTTAACTGGTTAGAAGAGTCCCTCCCATCTCCCACACACTGTGTTTTTGAATAAAGTTGCTTTGGGGGTCTGCTTCCCACTATTTATGCAATTCCAGAACCCAACAATGTTCAGAAGGTATATTCCTTTGTTTGGTGAAATAGTCTATAAATATCTGGTAGGTCCATTTGATTAAAAAACATCTGGTAACTCCATTATTTCTCTATTTAGTTTTGTTCTAGATGACCTGTCCACTGGTGAGAGTGGTGTGTCAGTATTCTGTTTGGTGTGAATCTGTGGAAAAATCTGGGTCACTCCAAGACAAATTTTCACTTTGGAAAGAAGCAGGAAATCAGCTCCTGGTGAACTGATTCCAGGTTCTTAGCAAGTAAGTCAATTTCCACATACCAAAACCTCATATCCGGAGTTGTTTGAAGGAACCATTGTCATCTGACCATGAAATTCTTAACAACGAGACTGTTATAGATTAAGCAAAATGCTGCAGGTCTCTGAGTGGTTCCCAAGTGGTTGCAGGAGGCACCGGGTCTCTTGATCACATCCCCGAAGTTGCAGGAGGCAGAAGGCCATGAGAACATGCTGTAGGTCTCCCAAGCACATGGCCCTGGGCAGAGAGCCATGTAGTCAGCAAGAGAACAAAGACAGAATGATAGGCAAACCATGCAGAGTGAGGTTGGATAATTATTTAGTGGCTTATGGATTGGAAAGAAAAGAAGGGGAGAAGAGCATAGAGAGAAGCAGAGATATAATATAAATAATATAGTTTGCCAAACAAGAGCCAAAATTGATATCAGTTGACACACCAATGTAGAAGGTAAAAAAAAAAATCACAGCAGACTTTAACCCTAGATAAAGAGCTATAGACAATTAGTGATTACTAAAAACAGAATCAGTCCTCCTTTGAATTAACCACCTATTAAGTAAAGGATGCTCCTAATTTGAAAGAGAGCAGGGGGACCACAGGAGTGTTGAGAGGGAGATGTGGAAAGTGATATAATTATAGCACTTACATATGAAATTTTCATAAATAAATTAAAGATAAATAAAAGTATGAGATTTGTTGAAACTGAAGATGAAGTTTAATATTTTTAAAGTAATACTTATCAAAACAAAAAATGCATACAGCATGATGGACTGAACATTACAGGCATATGAATTGATGTCATCCTAACTATTGGTTGAAATTTTTTATTCTGTGAAACAAGAGAGATAAAATGTGCATAGAAAATTCAACTGAAATTTATATTCATAAAAATTATCAGAGTGCCCTAGCAAATGAGTAATATTGTTACAAGTAGAATAAAATAATCATATCAACTCAAACTATGCATTTGTGAAAATCTTTTATTCTAATAAATTATCCTCACATTACTTCTTAAACATGAATTTTTTTCGTTGACGTATTTTTGTCAAGGCAACACTGACATCCTTATTTCTCAGACTGTAGATCAATGGGTTCAGCATGGGAACAACAGTAGTATAAAACACAGATGACACTTTCCCTTTGTCCATCGTATTAACTGATGATGGATGTAAGTACATGAATGTAGCAGAACCAAAGTAGACAGCAACAGCAGAGATGTGGGAACTGCAGGTGCTGAAGGCTTTGGACCTGCCTTCTGTGGATTTAATCCTGAGGATGCTGGCAATAATGGAGATGTAGGAAGTAATAATGGTAAGAATTGGGACAAAAATGTTAAATGTACCAAAAACTAAAATCAACAGCTCATTAATATAGGTATTAGAGCATGCAAGTTCCAAGAGGGGAAGAAGATCACAGAAATAGTGGTTGATCACATCTAATTTGCAGAACTGAATCCTGATCATGAAGCCTATGAGAATTGATGCATTGAACATACTAAAAATATAGACTCCTGTAATCAGGGCACTGCTAATCTGATAGGATATGGTTACATTGTAAAGCAAGGGGTTACAGATGGCCACATAGCGGTCGTATGCCATTACACCTAGTGTGTGACACTCTGCAATACCAAAAATGATAAAGAAATAGAGCTGAGTCATGCATGCAGGGAAGGAGATGAGGTTCTTCTCTGTCAAAAAGCCCACCAACATTTTAGGGGTGACAACTGTGGACTGACAGAAGTCAATGAAGGACAGACTGCTGAGGAAATAGTACATGGGGTTGTGCAGGTGGGAACTGAGCACAATCAGTGTGATCATGCCCAGATTCCCTGCTACAGTGACCACATAGATTCCAGAGAAGAGGAGGAAGAGGGAAATCTGGAGTTCTGGTTTCTCTGATAGCCCAGCCAAGAAGAACTCAGTCACTGTGCAATAGTTTCCTGCTGCCAAGTTCTTCATTTGGATCCTGAAGTAATAAAAACAATTGCTTGAATCAGGTAGTAGTAGCTTAAGTCTTGAATACCAGCACTAGGGAGACAGAAGCAGGAAAATTTCTGTGAGTTCAAGGCCAACCTGCAAAACAGAGCTAGTTGTTGTAGAGGCATGGCTGCACAAAGTAATAATGTCCCAAATAACACACACATGCACACATAGATATCTATATGTGTGTGCATACATGTATATATATATATATGTGTGTGTGTGTGTATAGAGAGAGTAAAGATATCAAAATCACTTTATTAATCTTTTCCATGTACATAATGTTCATATACAAATGATTTCTACTTTAGTGTACTTTTGTATACTTAGTACACTTTTGCTCTTTATATACTTTTGCTCTCTATATGATCTTAATACGTCATAGTGATATATATCTTTTATTATTAATTTTAACCTTATACTTTAAAAATTAAGAATAGCTTTCATATAAAGTATTATCACCATGTTCAAACCTTGATAATTTTTGTAATTTCAAACCATAGTCTAATATTGAGAATTAGAGTGGGCATCAGTGATGAAAAGTGACATACTTTTCAGGAAGCAGATTTCCCTACAAAGAGTGAATTATTAAAAATCTAAGTTCATCAGAGGATTTGTGGAGCACTTTTTCAAAAATCTCTATTGTTTTCTAATTCTTAAGATACATAAAGTATTTATATTTCCAAATGTGAAAATGAAATGACATCTGGAGTAACCATTTCATGAGGCACTGGAAGCACGGTGTTCCTAGGATTATGTACTAGATGCACAGTGCTCCTGGGATTATGTTCTAGATGCACAGTGCTCCTGGGATTATGTACTAGATGCATGGTGCTCCTAGAATTATGTACTAGATACATGGTGCTCCTAGGATTATGTGCTAAATGCATGGTGCTCCATGAGCAAGAGGTTTCTATTTGTGATCCAGTTTTTAAGACTGACATTCAGCAATGTTTAAATAGTGAGGCCGTGGAGACAAAATGTACACCCTCTCTCCCAGTCACTTAATGACACTCTTGGCTAGCACAATGTAATTTTTATTACTTTACATGTAAAGAAATAAGTATTACTGTCATCTTATCACTAAAAAAATCCACAGTGTGGTTTTGCGTTGTTACATCATATTGGCATTTTCTCAAATTAAAAACCTGCCATTCTACACATTAAAATTAGAAAACTGGTCTCAGATCAGTTCTTATTTTTTCTTTTATTTCTTGTGAACTAATAAATTTTGCAATGCAGAAATATATATTGAGGAAAAAATATAACAGTTTTTCTCTATCCTCAAAACTGTGAACAATTAGTCACTGTTTCCACAAAATGAATTAGAGTTTAGTTCAAAGGTCAAAAGTTAAAATGTGTTAAATGTAAACATTTAAGTTTTGCATAGATACCAACATAAATCTCATGAAAGTACACAGGTTTAAGTAAACAGAGAGAGATAGAAGTTCTTGAAATAAAATTGAGGAAATTCTTTGCAGCCTGGAAGACCTCAACTTTGAGAATTCTTAGAATCACACACAAATAAAAGAAACCCAAAACAAACAACGACGCTAATCATAAAATTGGAGGGGTCAGAAAGGATATTCTTACTTTAGTTTTTCAATCATGAGTCACACCATGTCTCACTAAGCTATGATTTATTTTCCATTTGTTGTTAAACTGTTTTGATGGAGGAGGGTCATCTTCTATCTGTTGTTTCATTGGTTAAGTAATAAAGAAACTGCTTGGCCTCTGATAGGACAGAAAATTAGGTAGGCGGAGTAAACAGAACAGAATGCTGGGAGAAAAAAGCAGATTCAGAAAGTTGCCCTGATTCTCCCACTCCAGACAGACGCAGGTTAAGATCTTTCCTGGTAAGCCAGCTCGTGGTGCTACACAGAATATTAGAAATGGGTTAGATCAATATGTAAGAGCTAGCCAATAAGAGGCTGGAACTAATGGGCCAAGCAGTGTTTAAAAGAATACAGCTTCCGTGTAATTATTTTAGGGCATAAGCTAGCCATGCGGGTGGCCGCAGCCCTGCCGCTCATATTACAACACTGTTTGAAGATGCTTTGTCTGATATTGTTGCATCACCACAAGCTTTACATTTGGTAGTCTTCATTATCAAATGCTTAACTGTATTTCTGTTTTAGTATTATGTATCTTTATTGGAAAACATATTTCAATTAAATTTTTAATGAAAAATGAAATACAAATGACATAAAATATGAATGAGTTAAGACCAAATATCTAGAAATAAATCTAATAAAACGTAAGGAATACTAATATACTGGATCTTATGTTCTGAGATATCCAAAAGAAAATATTAATAAGAAAAGAACTTGCCATAGAAATGTTTTTAACATTTAAAATGGTAATGAAATCAAGTCTCACAGACATGTGGAGAGATTAATAACCCAATTAGTGGATTCCACATATGAAATAAGAACATTTAAGACACCAAAAGAGTACTTAGACCAAACTTTGACTACTTAGGGCCTTTTCAGAATTTGCAGGAAAATCAGTGTAGCCTGATGTTTAAAATATTCATCTTAAAAGGTCACAAAAAATGGAAACTGACAACACTGGACGTAACTAATGCTCAGTACAAAGCTTTCTTCTTGCGTCTCTCTATATTTAACTTGCACGTACACTATTGGCAAGTACTTAGTTACCTGTTTTAGATGTTATGCATATTGCTAGTATTGTGTTTGTCTGTGTCATATGTGTGTGCACTGATGTATACCATTGCACACATATGAAGGCCATAGAAGAACTTTGGAGAACTGTTTTCTACTTCCACCATGGAAAAAAATCTGAGGATAGAGTTTGAGTCATTAGGGTGATGTGGCAAGTACATTTACCCTGTGAGTCCTCTTGTCTGTCTAGTAAGTGATTTAATATCTATTAATATCTAAGGGAGTAATGTATGTAGCAGCTTTACAATCAGATGTGAAACACATAAGAATATGACGCATGCAATATTTCATTTTACAATGCTGTTATCCATCAAACTTACAGCATTAACAAAAATGTACCAGTGGAAAATGCAAACATGTTGTTGAATAAAGAACACTTATTGCATTTTTTGTTTATAGTTTTAGCCACATTCTCAAGGAAAAAAATAAAACATAATCTCATCAGAAAAGCTTCAATTTAATTTCTAGGTCTTCTCAAGCTCATTGCCACAATTGTAAATAATTTGTTTCTATTGTATTTCTAGAATTATTGTCTATGAATATTATACCAACTCATTATTCGATTTGGAAATTGTGTTATATTGTAGAAAGACTGCTAGCTTATACGAGCATTAAAATGTTTGCAAAACTTTTATTTACGTCTTGAAATTTATTTACAAAATTCTTAAGCATATGTCAAACATCATCAATATAAATCTCTTTAAAAAGCATGTAAATATCTAAACTGCCTTAAAAAATAAAATTTAAATTTAAAGAATGAAAAATACAAGCATTTTTGAATACAATATATTCATAAATAAAAATCTCTTCAAGAAGCATGTAGAGATTTGTACTACCTGAAAAATAAAAATGAAATTCTAAATGAATAAAGGAATAAAAACATTTCTGTGTTTGGGAGCCATTAGATTAAGTGAAATGAATGCAATGCTATGCTTCAAAGACAGAGTCTGACATCTTTCTTCCTCTCCCCCTACCTTATTGCAGCAGGAAAAGATAAAGAGACATCCACTCTGCTTTAAAGAACTCACCACCTAAATTTGTGATATTAGCATATACTAGTTAGAATTGAACTCTAAATATGTAATAAAATTTATAGATAAAACAAAACTGGATGGAAAAGGCAATAAATTTTGTGACTGATTGGTTATTATTGCAAACTGACAGTCATACATGAAGTACAAAAATATACCAATTTTATGTTATACAATAAGAAAATTTTGACTACAATATTTTAAATGACATCACCTCTATTCAATTAGAAATATTATGCCTATTATTTTGATATTTTATAATATTATAAAATATTTCTGCTATCTAATTATTCCAATGTGTATAGATTCAATATGGATCTCTAAATATTACTTTGACTGTAAAACACATTATGTTCCCTAGTGATAATAAGGATGAACTAAAAGCACAAAACATGTTATACTTAAACATACTTGTTCCAAATTAGTTACCTAACCAAAAATGGTTTAGTGTGGTTACATATTCTGCACTTTAGGTAAGAATGTCTAATCTTATCATTGAACAGAACCACTTGAGTTACAGTCAGAATAGAAGGAATCCCAAATTAAGAGGGTTTTATGAAGTATAATACTTTTTCCTTTTGGAGTTAAACTTGAGTCAAATATCATCCATTTCAGGGTAAGGTGTATATCTTGTGTCAGCATGCCTTCAAAGTTGCTACTAAGATACACACACAAAAACAACAACAACAAAATGGGAATGTATCCACAGACCAAGAAAATTCTAAAAATTTTAAGTCTTAACTAAAAATATATAAATAGTGGGGTGAAAAAAAGTTTTTTCATGTCCAAAATAAATGATTTGATGCAATCCATATGAAAACATCAAGGCATAAATTCTTACTAGGTCAGAGAAGCCCACATATCCCTGGAAATGGACATATATCATTCATAAATAAGCAGTGGCTAGACTGTTATAATAATCCAAATAAGATATGCAATACACATTCATCTTCAAAGGTGTACAATCAGAACATCAGGAAAGATTTAGTACAAGCTGAGCTGCTGAGTTTTGTCATTTGTTCTGGTGTCCTTTAAGACCGTTGTTTACAATCAGAAACAACAGCCCTCTTCTGTTAAACCCATCATGTTGTGTTGACAATGCTTCCATTATCTATGTGTGCAAGAATTTGGAATCACTGATATACATGGATGCATAGCCTCTGTGTTGTGAGGTCAATGATAGATGTTCCCTTTTAAAGAGAGACACTGGCAAAATAAAAATCACCTGCAAAATACTTTTTCTTAAGAAATGTAGTGACTTCTTTGGACTTTAATATATGCCTAGGGAAGAAACCTGAAAGAGCTTCATTTGGTATATGATTATGGCATCTAAGTTATTTAACTATAGAAATGTTAATTTAAATAAAGAAACTGGAAACTTATTCCTGGAAGTAAAATCTATTCAAGTCAGGGAGGCAAATAAGCTATTTCAATTTGTTCACCCAATATTATGGTAACAGTTTACTGCATTTTAAATCTCCTCTAAATTTGAAGAGATCCTGCAACATTATCCAATTCATTATAACTCACAGAAATTTCCAAAAGAATACTAGAAAGTGAATATCTAAGTAGCACATTACTATACTGTGAGTCACAGCAGAATGCAAGTGATGGGCTAAGTCTGTACTTTCAAGACCTGTAAGAGGTTGGTGCATTCAATAAGATTTAAAAATCACTGTGTTAATAATTAAATAAATGAATCCAATATGCAGTGTAATCCTGACTTTGCACAGTGGTACCTTTAGACTCAAGACTCGCCCTCCTTCTCTCCAACAGTCTCACCACCAAGTCATAATTCCCATTAGCAAAGTCACTAATGCAGATTTTGCCCAGCACGCGGGACTCTTCAGCACTCAGAGAACAGGGTCTAGTGCTTACTCTCAGAAATATTTTTGAAGTTGATCTAATGATAGGTTAACATCCCCAAGAGCTTCTTCAGCTCAAGTTTGGCAACAATGTCATCATTCACAGTCACCTGAGCAGTTTTGCCTCCTATATTCTGAAGTTGTATGCTGGACTTATATATGCCAGATCCAAATAGCATGATGACACCGTCTCCAAGGGTTTCCAGCTCTCAGGGAACAAACCCTTGGAAGAAAAGCAAACGCCATTTCCCAGCTGGTTAATTTTTCTCTTTCATCAAAAATTCTACATTGGTGGTAAAGATTTATTTAGAGATACATTGATTTAAAACCAAAATTTAGACAAATAAATTCAGATTATAATTTGAGATTCTACATTTCTTATGAGCTAAAAAACAGTGTGGTTATTCCAGCTTTCAGTTTAGTAAACTGGTCATATAATGTAAGAAGACAATCTCAGGTTTACATCTTACTGAAAAATGGGTAGAGAATTTAAAACACAAAAGTTTGATATTACCATATCCAACTCTGTAAATTGAATTTAAGGACTCATGCCTCGTCTATCAAAGTATATGTGATTGCAAGCATGTATCTAAGAAAGAAGTCTGATTTACTTATCTGTTTGTATTGAAGTTGTTTGTCCATATGTATGCATGAACATGTGAAGGACAAAGACAAACTCTGATGTTCTTTAGGCTGTCCACTTTTTCTGATGCAAGGTCTCTCACTGGCTAATACTAATTAACCAATAGGCTCGCCTGGGTGACTAGATTGCCCTAGCAAAAATACTCGATATACTCTTCTCTGCCACCCAGTGCTGTGCTTGCAATTGCCAGTGACCTTCTCTATTTTTAAAAATAGATTTTTAGACCTACTTTGGTCCTGATGTTTGTATACAAACATTTTAGCAAATGATTTAATTTTTCAGGCCGATTTTTAAATTAGTTTTCTATAAACTGAATTTATGGTTGGGTGATAATATAATTTAATTTGTGGCTTCTTATTAATCTATGTGCTGTTTCTCAAACCAAAATAGAAAAGTAGGGCACTCACTTTGTTATAGAATCTCAAAGTTGGTTTTAGGTGATGATGTGACATATACCTAGAATTAACTGGAAAGTGAGAACCTCAAAATATCAGACTAGACTATGGCCATGTGTGTGAAGCTTTTCTTAACATCTAATTAGATAAAACCATAGTAAAAACATTTAGAGTAAAACATAGTATTCTTCCTTTAAATAATATAAACCCTTAATTGAGCAAAGAAAAGCAAGAACATTTCAAAGTTGGTGGTCTCCTTTCCTGTATGCCCCATTTTCTCATTCAAAATTAATCATAATTTTTGTGAACGGAATGTATCATTAGCCAGAAAATAATTCTTCAGTTCAATGTTTTTCCTGTGTGTACAATGATACAACTAGATGCTACATTGAAATAATATGACTTCTGAGTCTGAAACTCAGAAAGGTAAGAAGGAAACTCACTATAACTCTACATTAAAAAGAACGATGAACCAGACCAATGACTCTACACTGAACACTTGCAAGAAAAGATATATGAACAAAATTGTTTACTGCATGACTCACTATATCATACTACAGCTTCCATAATAAGATTTTTATCTGATGTTGAGAGGCTACAAAGGCAGAGGGCATATGCGCAGGAACAGAAAGTGAATGAAATTGAGATGCCTAATATGAAGTACCGAAAAATAAATAAAAAGATTTTATAAAAAGAAGAAATATGAATAAGATTACAGGGAAGAGAGGTGATCTACACCCATGTGAGAAAGATGCACAGATAACAGTTCCTTCCTGTTTGTCATTGCCATTCTAGTTGAAGATAGTATAAATACATTTAGGGTGGAACTCTGATAGAACCTGTCACCTTCTTACATGTATACTAAGATAGTGCTGTATACTTTTCAAAATCAGAGTAACAACATATTCCTATTACATGACTTTTTTCTTCCAATTCCTTAACTTATAGAATTTTGAAAGATATATTTGAATCATTTGCCCAATTGGTGAAGAAGGTCATATACACCACATTGAGATATCCCAGGAATATTGGAGAAATTTATTTATTCCCAACTTAATGTATGTGATAAGCTCAACTTGCCTCAGTAGAGCTGGTTTCATATATGCAAATTTAAAAACAATACAAGAAGGTTTCAGAATTTGCAGCAGAAGATATAGCTTGCCAACTTAATTGAACTCTGGTTATACAAGACAGTAACATTTCTCTATGCGTATGAAGGTGAGAATCCATTTTTACTTTGTTACATTTCTTCTAAACAATCATACACCAACAATAGTTCCATATTTAGTAATTATAAAGTATATCCTCCCACAGATTCCAGAAGTTATGCCCTATTGCTTATTAAAGTTGTAGTTCGTTGAGTGGAAACTTATCTTTTGTATTAATATTTTTAAGGCAAGTTTAACAACTTTATTTCTTAGGCTGTATGTCATGACACTCAACAGTGGCACAACAGCGGTATAAAAGACAGTTGAAAATTTATTTGTCCCAGGGAGCTGACTGAAGGTGAAGGTATCTAATGGTGTAAAACTAAGAAGACAGCTACAGCCAAAACGTAGGAAGTGCATATGCTGCAGGTATTGGATCTGCCCCCGTTGGATTAATTTTAAGAAGCTGACAATGATGAAGATGTAAGAACTAAGTATTATCATAGCTGGCAGAACAATGCTAAATACACAGAAGGACAGTGATAGTACCTCATTGATAAATGTATTAGAGCAAGAAAGCTCCAGTAGTAGGAGCAGATTACAGAAGTAATGGTTTATCATATTAGCCTTACAGAAGAGAATGGAAGAAGTAATTCAAACAACAGTAGATGGGTTCATCCTCAATGGGTTAAGAGAAAACTCGGACTCCAGGTGCCCATATCATATACCCCAGGTTCATCCACAAGCACACATAAGACATAATATGTTTAAAGCAAAGGGTTAGAGATGGCCACATAATGATCATATGCCATTACAGCCAACACGTGAAATCTTGCAAGAGCAAAAGAACATAAGTAGAACTGAGCTATATATTCTGGGTAGGATATGATATTTTCTTTGTCACAACATTCACCAGCATTTTGGGTGTAATTACAGTTGACTGATAACAGTCAATAAAGGACAGACTGATGAGTTAAATATGTATGGGTGTGTGCAGGAGAGCACTAAACAGAATCAAGATGATCAGGCCCAGGTTTCCCATAGCTATAACCAAATAGACTCCTAGAAAGAAACGGAATGGTGGCACCTGGAGTCTGGCATCCCACATTCTCCTCTCCCGTTTTGCTCTTGAGGTTATTCTTGGTATAGCTGGCTCACATCACAAACACCATAAGCAGCCATGTGCACGAGGCTGTGAAGGTCATTGTGTTGTACCACAATGTGACACCTGTGTAGGAGTTCAAGGGCGTGAAAGAACAGGAGAAAAGCCTGGTTCCTATGCACGTATCGGTTGTGTACCCACCCTCCCTGGTATTTCCACTATCCCAGGATTGTGAAGAAGAGGGGACTGCACCCGAGAAGGGCTCCACTCCTCTGACCTGGGGCCCCAGCACAGCCGGCTCTATCTGGAGCTTGCAGCTCAAGGCAACCTCATCATCGTTGGAGCAGTGATAGAAGAGACCTTTCACACAGCACACACAAGTCCCATAGTCAATCACGTTCTGAGATAAGCAAAGGCACTGTTTGTCGCAGATCCAGTTCGATGGCAGTGGCCTCGGATGGTTCAGATGGTGGTATTACAACTGCTGGCCGTCCTGACCCTCTTGCTTCCAGCTGTTGCCAAGAGCAATCCACACCAACCTCAGCGAGTGACCTGGGCGGAGATCAGCTCTGGCAATGGAGAGATCCTCAACAGTACCACGTATGAAGTTATCGCTCAGACCTGGTGGCCCAATATCTACTTTGACCTTTGTGACCTGGCCAGAGGATCTTGGGTTGTCAGGGACTGAACCCTCCCTTCATAAAGGGCAGCCCAAACTTGGGGGTCCACAAGGATGCAACTTGCCACACGTATCCATTGGGCTGCACATGCGTCCTAAAGAGAGCAGCCTTAAGAGACAATAACTTTTACATATACCTGAAGTAATCGAACCGCCACAGATATTTCTGTGGTGGGGCAGAGACTTATTGTGTCCAATGGAGATGTGAAGTGACTGGGCAGGCTATTGGATCAAACATAAGGGGCCCATCATTGTTCAACGGGTCCCACTTCTTAAATTTGCTAAAAATTCCCAATATGGGCAATGTACTTTTTAGTTATATAAGTAACCCTGTTCAAGTGACCTTCACAGAAGGAAGAAAAATAACCAATTGGGAGGATGGAAGGATGTGGGGGTTCCAGTTTTGATATGACCAGGGACTGTTCTTTTTTACCCAGAGGTCTATCCAGCCAATATAGGGTCCACAGTTGATACGGCCCCTACAACCAAATTCCCCATGACCACCCCGACTCAGGGGCTCCCTTTTCCCTCTCCATCCCGGAATAGGGGCTCCTTGCTCTATACCTGTGCCATTGGAGGGGAAAAACTTAATTTTATCCACTATGCGTTAGCTCTTCAGGCACTAAATCAGACCAGATCTTACTGACTCTTATTGTCTGTACTTACTGCACACACACCCTTTTTATGAGGACTTAGGTATTAGAGGAGAACCTTGTTGAGGACTACCCAAACAAATGCAGATGGGGGAATCCAGCTGAGTCTCACCCATTGGATTTGACAAACATGACCTGTGTCTTGCTAAGGTTACATTGAAACCCAATTAAGGAGAATGCCATGTCTTTAACCAAACCGAGGGCAAATCATTGGTCCCAAAAGACTATATCTGTTTTAACAGGGTTCCACTTGACTGACAGACACATCCAGGCATCAATGGCTGACTTCAACCTATGTGCCTTGGAACTGCTAAAAGCTGATATGGACCAATCGAGTTGACAGGAATGCAGCTTGTCTCCAGCTGGGTCAAATCAGGCATTCCTAATTAGTGCCCCATTATTCCCTCCTTACCTTTGACTGGCCTTCCAGCTTTCATAGGCCCTGATCATCTATGCCCCTTTTCAGCTTGAAGCAGTGACAGAAAAGAATACATCGTCCCTGTCCCCAAACCAGATTGGAAAAAGGCAAGTCGGAGACTTTAATCAAAAACAAATTAAATATTTGATTCGAGTTACAAATCAAAGGGGGAATGAAGGGTCTAAGAATAAGGATATAAAAATGTAGATTCCAGAAATGAGAATGTAGAAATAAAGAAATATAAAGTTGTAAGCCTAGGAGAATGAGAGGAGGTTGTCAGCAGTTTTCTTGGCAGCTTAAAAATTAACTGTTAACTGTGAGTTACTACACTTTGCAACTCATAGCTCTATTTACAAGGCCAAAGCATGGCTGGGCGGAGGTGGCACATGCCTTTAATCCCAACACTCAGGAGGCAGAGGCAGGTGAATCTCTGTGAGTTCGAGGGCAACCTGGTCTACAAGAGCTAGCTCCAGGACAGGCACCAAAGCTACAGAAAAACCTTTTCTCAAAAATAAAACAAAACAAAAACAAAAAACAAGATCCAAACATGTATCTGCAAACTGAGAGATAGTCTAAGACAACATCCTGGTTTAACAATACATATCAGCTGAGTTATCCTTTAGGAAACAGATATACTTGATTTGGAATATGCATTGTTCTTGCTCTGATAAACTGGGGGCATTAAAGGGGAGAGCACAGGGCTTCATTAAATGCTACCTGGAAATCCCAAGGAAGACAATAGATTAAGTGCAAACCCTAGTTTAACTGAAAAACTCTGTTAATGAAGTTTGTAAACTAAGGCAATCTGTATCTGAGTTTTACCATGGGATTGTAAAAATTCCTTAGTTAGGACCTAATGCTCGATACCCCTTACTATAAAAAGATGAGTTCAGAAACTGGCCTTTGCCATAGCCTTACAAAATCCATCTCTGGCTATGATCTAACTAGCTGATAAGCATTTTGTGGTCCATGGAGATTTTTTTTAATTTTTTCTGGTTCTGGTATTTTTTCCTGAAATAAAGTTTGTTTCTGGTTTATTAGAACTTGGTGGTCTGTCCCTACCTTTGTGTGACCCCCATGAACCCAACAATTATACTTTAAGATTTACAAGGTTTGGTTATAGGATGTTAGAATATTAACTTAGGATATTCGTGAAAGCCTATGGTTGGCACAGCCAGTTTTCATCATCTGTGAAAGAATGCAGAACAGAGAGTAGAGTCACATAAGGAGACAGTTTAAATTAAGGGAATATCAGCAGAGGGTTTCATAGAGGAAATACTTTAGCTAAGTTTTATCCTCAGTACACATCTATCTGGGAAATTATAAGCAGGTGACAATTGTAAAATGTTACCTCTGTATACTGTGACTATCAAGGTGTCTACTCTAAGGAAGATCGTGTTTGTTAAGGTTATCAGCCTCATTTTTTTTCTTACAAAATATCTTTGAGCTTGCAATTTTATATTATATATTCCTAGACTGGACACTTCATTTTTATATTCTATTCCTGGACTTTTCAGTAGCATGATATCAATAACATGGATGATTCCAAAAAAAGCTATTGAATATATTACAAATGGTAGTGAATAAAGGGTCTAAGAATAAAAATATGAAAATATAGATCTGAGAAATAAAAATGCAATATAAAGTTGTAAGCCTAGGAGAATGAGAGCAGACTGTCAGCAGCTTTCTAAGCAACTTAAGGATTAACTATTAATAGTGGGTTACTCTACTTAACCACCCATAGCTGTATTTCTAAGTCCAAAGAATCTCTCAACAAACTGAGAGGTAGCCTAAAGATATGGCCTGAGCTAACCTTTAGGAGATAGATATACGTGACCTGGTGTAGGGGGTTCTTCTTTCTATGTGTTGCTTTCATTGGTTAAATAAAGAGACTGCCTTGGCCTTTTGATAGGACAGCAGCTTAGATAGGTGGAGTAGACAGAACAAAATGATGGGAGGAAAAAGACAGTGTGGCAGACGCCATGGCTCTCCTCTCCAAAATGGAACACTGGTTAGACTCATGCTGGTAAACCACAGTTAAGTGGTAATACACATTAATGGAGATGCGTTAAACTAATATGTGAGAGTTAGCCAATAAGAGGTTAGAACTAATGGGCCAGGCAGTTTAAATGAATACAATTTCTGTGTAATTATTTTGGGTGGCCAGGATCCAGGCGGGATGAAAAGCAGCCCGCTCGCCATTTACAACACTGACCTCTGGGTTATATATTATGCTTGCTGTGTGAAACTGGTAACATCAGTGTTTACTGACCACAGGACTACAGTAAACACTATCTGATAGTTCCAAGGAAGACAATAGACTAAATTAAACACTAATTTAACTGAAAAACTCTGTTAATGAAGATTGGAGAGAAAGGCAATCTGTATCTGAGCTTTCCCACGGGATTGTACAAATTCTTTTGTTCAGACCTATTGGTTGGTGCCCATTACTATAAAAAGATAAGTTCAGAAATTGGCCTTTGCCATAGCCTTACAAAATTCATCTCATCCTGTGATCTCAGCTAGCTGATAAGCATTTTGTGCCTCATGCAGATTTTTTGTTTTAATTTTTTCTGGTTCTGGTATTTTTTCCTGGAATAAAGTTTGCTTCTGGTTTAAGACACTTTTGTGACTTGTCCCTATTTTCCATGATCCCTGTGAACCTAGCCGTAAATAATTATGTGCTGATAATGATTCAAGTAGGTGTGTTTCAATTACAAATATGGACTATCATTGAAACAAATTTAAAACTGCTATACAGTTTCCTGTGGCCTTCAGGATAAAAAGGTAAAGAATACAGATAATATTCTCTGTAGAATTCTACAGTCTATGAGGGTAGAGGAAGGCAAACAAAACACAGGAGTACATAATGTATTTAGAGAGGTCCTAAAGGACCACAGCCACTAGGACAATAGTCCTTACTCAGGGAATGATAATAACAAAGGTATTTTAGAGTAAAGGAAAAAGAAAAACGTTCTTTTTTGGCCCAAGTATCATATGACATAACTGATACAGAAAAAAAAACATTGAGTATGCTCACAGGTATAAGTCCTAATCTTCTTTTAATCTTTATTAATATCTCCTTACTCAATTTAACATAATTTGTTGTCATTGTTGTTAAAAGGGAGATTGGTGTTATGTTCAATGATTTTTTTAACAAAAATCTTTGTAAGAAATAAAAATCAATACAATGAAGCAATATTAACCTTGCAAATAAGCACCATCTTAAGCCACAAACAAAGAGGGTTGTGAGTGGGAGGGGCTCATCTCTTAAAGGGACAGAGTACTAAGGTAATAGGCCATGTCAGCAGTTCATAACAGTATTCAATCTCCCACTATTATTATGTGGGTTTTGATGTGTGATTTAAGCTTTAGTAATATTTTGGTTTGTTTTTCTTTTTCTTTTTATACAAGTGTGAGTATCTATATATTTGCAGCAAAGATGTTTAACATTTAGATGTCATCTTATTGGATTTTTATTTCCTTTGAAAATACTTTGGTTTTGTTTATAATTTTGGTTAGAAGTCTATTTTGTTAGATATTAGAATGGCTATCCTACCTTGCTTCTTGGAACCCTTGTTTGGAAAATCTTTTTCCAATCTGTTATTTACTCTGATTCTGTCTTTGATGTTAAAATTAATTTCCTGCATTCAGCAAAAGGTGGATTTTGTTTTAGAAACCATTTTTTTTAGCCTATGGGTTCTTATATGGGAGCTCTTTTGAGTTTATTCATATTCAGAAATACTAATGACAAATTATTGTTATTTCCTCTTATTTTATTGCTGGTGGTGGTTGTAGTGTGTGTGTATGTGTGTGTGCGTGTGTGTATGTGTGTTTGCATATGAGTTTCTTTTCTTTTAATTTTGCTAGTGTGAAATTATGTATTTTCTGTTTTCATGGGTGTACTTAGCCTCCTTGGGATGAAGTTTACCTTCTATTGCCTTCTGTAGGGCTGGATTTGTTGATAGATACTGTTTAGATACTTTGACTTTGTCATGGAATATCCTGTTTTCTCCATCTATGGTGATCAAAAGTTTTGCTGTATTTTTTAGTGTGAGCTGATATTTGTGGTCTCTGTAAGACATCTGTCCAGGTCCTTCCGGCTTTTAGAGTCTCCATTGAGAAGTCAGATGTAATTCTAATAGGTCTGCCTCCATATATTACTTGGCCTTTTTTTGTTACATCTTTTAATATTTTTCTTATTGCTCTATGTTTAGCATTTTAATCATAATGTGGCAGGGAGACTGTCTATTTTGACCTTATCTATTTAGTTTTCTGTAAACTCCTTGTACCTGTATAGCCATGTCCTTCTTAAGGTTAGGAATTTTTTCTATGGTTTTTTATAAAATATTTTCTTGATCTTTAAACTGGAAATGTTTCCTTCTTCTCTTTCTGCTATTCCCACAAGATGTCGGTTTGGTCATTTGATAGTATCTCACATTTCCTGGACATTAATGTCAAATTTTTTTTAGATCAGCTTCTTATATCACATCTTTTATGTCTGACATTCTAAATTCCACCTCTTGTATTCTGTTGGTGATGCATGAGTCTATATTCCCTGTTTGCTTACCTAGATTTTTCCATCTACAGGATTCCCTCAGTTTGTATTTTCTTGATTGCTTCTATTTCATTTTTCAAATCTTGAACAGTTTTTTTTTTCATTTCTTTTATTCTTTGTCCTTTTTTTCTTGGCTTTTTAGGTTTTCTTTAAAGGATTTATTTATTTCTCCACACTGTTTTTTGTGTTTTCTTGGATATCTTTAAGTGATTTAATAATTTCCTCCAATTGTTTGCTTGTATTTTGCTATTTCCTTAAAAGAGTTATTCATTTTGCTCTGTTTCCTGTTCTCTCCCGGTGTACACACGGCTTTGCCTCTCTTCTCCTCTCCCCCCCCCCTTTCTCTCTCTCTCTCCCTTTCTCTCCCTTTCTCTCTCCCCATCTTCCTTAATAAACACTTATGCCAAAAAAAAAGTTATTCATTTTGTTGTTAAGGACCTCTGTCATCTTCATTCAGTTGGTTTTGAGATTGCGTATATATGACTGTTTGTCACAACCCGTATGCATTCATATGTGCTTTGGCAGTTTGGAGTTATTCAGGAATTGTTGTACTAAGATAGCTGTGCTCTGCTGGTGATTTATTGCTGAAGCTGTTGTTGATTGTGTTCTCAACCAGGCCTCCGTAATCTGGGTTTGGGATAACTACAGTTTTAGATGCTGATTTCTGAGTACATCTTTGTTGGAACAGTGTTTACTGCCCCTTTGTTTCTGATTCCGCTAGTCTTCTGGACTGGATATCCTATAGTTCTGGTGACTGACAAGTTCTCTGGACCAATAGGGCAACTCTGCTGTCATTTTGACAGTCTGTATAACCTCTGGGGTTTGTGATGCAAGGATTGACCCTAAGGTTCTGGGGTTCTGAGTACTTCTGAGTCCTCTGGTAGATAAGGGGATTTTGGGGTTCTGGGTACCAGATCAGCCTCTGAGGTTCCATGTGTACCCCCATGACTTATGTAGAGCAGCGATCTTCTACAGAGTTGTGGACTAGAATATAGTGACAAGGAAAAGTGGGAATGTTTGGGGAAACTGGTCAGTCTCTGAGGAGTGTTGGCAAGGTGTGGGCTGCTCTTTCTTGGGGTATCTTCTAATGGCATTACCTGTGGTAGAGCAGAGATCTACTTCTGGTGTTGTAGGCTGGGATATGGATAGTGACACCATCATTTTGATGAGTACTATTTACTGTCAGCTATTAGACTTAGAGCAACAATGAGAATACACATTGAACAGTGTCTTTTCTCATGTGTATTGAAAGGTTTAACAAGAAGTAAGAATACCCTTAATATGCTGAATGTGAAAAGATGATGTAGGAGGTCATTCAGTCTATGTGTTGCTTTTATTGGTTAATGAATAAAGAAGCTGCTTTTGGCCCATAGTGTAGCCAGGCTAGAAGATACACACGCACAAATTATATATATATATATATATATATATATATATATATATATATATATATATATATTGAGAGAGAGAGAGAGAGAGAGATGGGGGGGGTGGGCAGAGACAGGAGAGACACCATGGAGCTGCCAGAGAGGAACTACACAACTTGCCAGTTGGAACCTTGCCAGTAGGCCCTGAGCCTCATAGTAAAATATAAAATAAGGGAAATTGGTTAATTCTTGATGTAAGAGCAGGCTAGCAATACGCTTAAGCTATAGAACAAATAGTATTGCAAATAGAATAGTTTCTGTGTATTTACTACAGGACCAGGCAGGACAAAAACCTCTTACAACGAAAAGAAACATCCCATCTAGGCCAACTCATCAAAATGGAAAAAGAAACAGAAAAACCAAAGAACAACAACATAAACACACCAGTGAGCTTTTAACTTAACACAGTTGAAATAACTTCAAGAATAACAAAGACACCAAGTCTGCAGAAGATGTGGGGAAAAGGAAACCCTTATTCACTGTTGTTGGGTTTGCAAACTGATAATCACATTGGAAGTACGTGTGATGAATTATAAGTAAAAAATTAGTAAGTAAATAAATAAATTGGCTTTTGACCCTGCAATACCACTCACTGAACAAAGGACTTAACATTCTAAAACACAAATTACTGTTCACAACATGTTCATTGCGGCTCCATTCACAATACCTAGGAAAAATCACATTCGTTTATGTTTATCTAAAATTACAGGCGCACACACACATACACAAACACATACTCAAAATCACATGCATGCCCCTCTGAAAAGATTATCAGCTCTTGTTGTTGACCTTAGTTGCCTCACAGAAATCTAAGGTAAGTAAGTAAGTCTCTATTGCTGAAAACACACAGGATTCTGACACAGGACTTGAATTTGGATGACTAGAGCTCTATTGGCTCTAAAACCCAACTCCGTGAGGACAGCTTTCATAGTATGGAAAAGTGCTATATAACTGCCAGGTTGCCAAGTGAGTAATACTGTTAATAGTTCAACCCAGCTGTGACACCTAGAAACCATAATAATAACCATCAAAGCAAGCTATCCTTAATGGTACAATAAGGCAGTGATATCACGACAGAAATCAATATCTATGAAGTTGCACTAAATGTCCACTCAATAGAGGGAGCTTCATGCATGGTTCTATAAGCACATTTACCTATGAGTTGCTGATAAGGTCATGGAACATAGCAGAAAAACTAACAGTGACTCTTTCCTAAACTTGTACTAAGTACATACTTAGTACTCATTGTCTCACCCTCAGGTAAGTATAACTCTTCCTACAGCAGATGGAAACCATTACAGAAATCCTTAGCTGGCCTAATAGAGGAACAACTGATGCTGGGGAGAAGAGTCAGAGTGGATCCATCTAGAATATAAGACCTCCACCTAAGACTCAGGAAACTTTGGAGGAAGAAAGATAGAATATTCTAAGAGTCAGAAGACAAAGAAGGCTATGGTGAGATTGTGTCTTCTATGCCTAACAAAAAAAATGGCACCATAATTCTCAACAATATAGTTTGCCAAACAAGAGTCGAAATTGATATCAGTTGCCACACCGATGTAGAACGTGAAAAATCTCAGGGGACTTAAATCCTAGATAAAGAGTTATAGACAATTATTGATGACTAAAAACAGAATCAGTCTTCCTTTGGATAAGCCTCCTAATAAATACAAATTAATACACACACACACTCGCACACACATACATGAATTCAAGGAAAGGACGCCATTAATTTGACAGCAGGGGGCACACAAGAGTGATTAGAGGGAGATGGTGTGAAAAATGGAATTAAAGCACTTACATATGAAATTCTCAAAAATGAATTAAAAATAAATTTTATAAGGTTATTGTAATTAAGATTGCAGTTTAGTATTTTAAAGTAATATTTATCAAAAACAAAAATATATAGAACAACAAGGCCCACTCTGCCCTCAAACCCACCCATCCCTTGCAACATCAGAGGAACTCTAAAACACAGGCTACAACTGCACACAATGGATCAAGAGGTGAGTGATCAGCCAGTCAGTTGGGCAACCCACTCTCTAAGCCCTCAGTACTGGGACAAAATTTTGAGCCCCCTCCCCCACCTGCCTCAGTTTCATTAGCCAGCCAGTAGGCAAGCTTACTGCAGGTAAGCTGATTTAACACCCCCATCAAACACAAGGCCCATTCTGCCCCCACCCATCCCCTGCAACCTTAGAGGAACTCTGAACCCCAGGCTACAACTGCACACTCTAAAAAAAGAGAGGAATTATGAAGCGCAGGGTGCAACTACACAAAGTGAACTAGGAGAACAGGCCAAAAGAGACCTCAGAAGCTTCCTGAGACACATACAGTGACTGCACAGAGTAGGCTAAAACCACCTCCCTTAGACATAGACAGCTACTGTAAGGATAGGACCAGGAGGCAAAGGCACTGCAGGCACCAACTGGAGGAAGTGATGGGTAGGCACCATTGCAAATATTCTTTCAACAACCTAAAAAGCATGGAAACACTAGAACCAGTAGTGGTCATACAACAGGAAGACCTGACCATCTTATCCCAGAAGAACCAGAAGAAAATAATACAAAATATAACTATATGAAGATAATAGAGACCCTTAAAGAGGAAATGAAAAATTCCATTAAAGAAATGGAGCAAATGCTCTGAACTGCTGAGCCATCTCTCTAGTCCTAGGTAAAATACCTTAAACAAGAATAAAAATGTATAATACAGAATTATTATAAAAAATAACCTTAAGTTTGGATCAATATACTATATTCTTCCTTTTTCTTTTCAGAAGAAATTCTTGATTTCAGCCTCACTTGCTTTGTATTTTTTTCTTTTTCATGACCACTAACAATTTGCAACCAACCCCCTTAAATGATAACAAACATCCATAACTCATCAAGTGACCAAAAATCACCCACGCACCTATTGGGAATGTGGGTTTTATGTTCTCTAGACAGCTTCATGTTGTCTGTGGGTAATGGCATCTTTAGGGGACCCTGAGAAATTTGAGATAATGGTTAAGTCCTTAGAGAACTAGCTGTCTTATTTTATTGTCTAATTTCTGTGTGGTGGGACAGTGTGAAGTTTATCTAAAGTCCTGGCTGGAGTATTCTGTGAGGCTGGACTATCTTAGCTAGTAGCTTTGAAGTTGTTCTAAATGCTGGGTTTTGAGGAAATTATAATAGAGGCATTTTGAAAAACTGGATCATCTGGGATATTTGTTTTCATTGGTGTCTGATTTTTTATTTTCTGAAAACACACAAACTTTTAAAGGTAACATATATCTTCACTAAGTTAAATATGGGATGCACAGCTAAAGATTTTTTTTATGATTGAGCAGGTAAAAGGAATCTGTTAACTTTATAAGTCTATTTGGACTGTATAACCAAGCTGCAATACAAATCTCTAATCCATATGAAATGATGACATGTAAATGTTTTCAGTCATCCTCATCCACTTAGACCATAAAACCCAATATGGATAAGTTCAACAGAAATGCCATAAACATGCTGCCAATGCATGCTTCAGCATTGCCAGAGCATAAATTTCATTCAATATTCAATAGTAAGTCATGAGGACTCTGTAGTCAACAAACTTTAACATGTCTCATCCAGTCTCAGAGTTATTTCCATGCAGGGGAACCAGCACACAGTTCACTTGTAGTCTTTTCTTTCTCCCTCATGTCAGTAATCACGATTCCATGAGCAAATCTGATTTCTATGAATTTTGAAGGATTCCATAGATTTTCATTTTATGTAGAAACAAAAGGCAAAACCTCTCCTCCAACGCAACACATTTCTCCGCTTCCATTCTGAATCTGAGGTATCTCTAAAGTATATAGGCTGGTGGTTTAACTCAGCAGTCCATTCCATAATCCATTGTCTCTCAGCAGTTGTTTACTTATCAGCATTCAAAAATTCTAAGTCAGCAAAGCACCATACAGGATCAAAATGGCCAATGTGTTTCTCATCCTTATGTGGCTTACTTTAAATTTGTTTTACTCTAATTTTAAAAACTTCACTTTATTATTTTTAAACTATTTTGTCTATTACTGTCTGTACACATCTTCATTTTTTTTAAGATTTATTTATTTATTATGTACACAGTGTTCAGCCTCCATGGATGCCTGCAGGTCAGAAGAGGGCACCAGACCTCATTACAGATGGTTGTAAGCCACCATGTGGTTGCTGGGAATTGAACTCAGGACCTCCGGAAGAGCAGTCAGTGCTCTTAACCTCTGAGCCATCTCTCCAGCCCCCACATCTTCATTTTTTTCCTTAGCATTTAGGCACATTTTCAAGCATTTTGCACTTACATGGAGGTTTCTTAGCCTGGACCTCACTTTATGAAGTGTGAGTAGTGCTCTCTGACTGTATAAGCCAAAGCTTAAACAGCTACTTGGAGGCTAGACCCTTTGATGCTTGGTTCTATTACTGGCTCCACCCTCCTTGGTTCCTTGAGAGCAAATTCTCATGCTGGAAGTTATGGGTTGCAGTTGTGTTTACTACCAGAGCTCTGGGAAGTTGTTGAACTCCCTTTTCAGAGTCCCTGTGAGCAGCAGATAACTATGGGGAGTGGGCATGCAGAGAGCCACAGGGTGATTACAGTGGTGACCACATGAGTGACTGCTCATTCCATAAGGTCATGCCATACATTGGAGTAACAAATGTAACTAGTTTTTCTCTGTCCCTCCACTCAGCTCCCAAGTCATGACATGGAGACAGACTTATTATTAATTATGAAAGCTCACCTGATAGCTTAGTCTTGTTTCTAACTAGCTCTTAAATTAACCCACTCATATCTCCATTTTTTTTGAGACCAGGTTTCTCTATAGTTTTGGAGCTTGTCCTGTAACTAGCCCTGAACTCACAGAGATCCACCTGCCTCTGCCTCCCAAGTGCTAGGATTAAAAGAGTGCTGTTGAAATAGGGGCGGCCGGGGTTGCGTCCCCAACATCCCAGCCGCCTTGCTAGCTTAGCTTATGCCCTGAAATAACAACACACAAACTGTATTCATTTAAATACTGCTTGGCCCATTAGCTTTAGTCCTTACTGGCTAATTCTGATATCCCGATCAACCCATCTCTAATAAAGTGTAACACCGGTCTTACCGGGAAAGATTCAGCATGTCTGACCTGGTGGCTGGCTGCATGTCTGCCCTGGAGAGAGCTGCATGGCGTCTCTGCTCCAGAGCGTAGAGCTGTCGAGTCTGAGCTCACTTCCTCTTCCTCCCGACATGCTATTCTGTTTACTCCTCCCACCTATGTTTTAACCTATGAGGGCCAAGCAGTTCCTTTATTACTTAACCAATGAAATCAACAGATTGATATATGACACTCCCACATCACTTCCCCTTTTTCTGTTTAAACAAAAAAGAAAGGCTTTAACTTTAACATAGCAAAATTACGTATAACAAAACAGTTATCAAGTAAAAATTACAATAATCTTTATCATAACTAAGGGAAAATACAGCTATAACTAACTATTCTTAACTCCAAAGACTCCAGAAAGATACAATATTACCTAAGCAAACAAGAAAAAAGCAAGTTTTAAACTCTAGAAATGACATAGACATCTTGCTGACTGGACAGTCACCCAAAGTTCCTCTGTACCGTTGGGGCATCCATCTTCGGCCTACAGGCCCATAGTTTCCAGCAGACATTTCCACAAAGCAGGAAATTTCAAAGGCAGTCACTATGTACTTGTCCTGAAGAATGTCTTGCAGACTCTTTCATGAATCAGGAACCCCGAAAGATCATCTCACCTTTAGGAAAGTTCAGTAGTCCTCTCTCTGCGGGTTCTCTGTGTCCAGTTTACGCAATAGTCCAGGCAAGAGCAGTTTCTTGCCCAAATGGCTATCAAACTCCATAAGGATCCTCTTCGATGCCCATCTTCCTCTTGAAGTAGATTGGTGCTGCCAGGAGCAGAGTGTCTCATTGTCATGAAAAGTCCTAAGTTATTAAAACATTTAAAATGCCATATTCTATAATCTTTGAAAGATATGAAGAATGCCTATCTAAAATATATCTATGTACATCTAGAAAATCTTAACTAACATGACTACAAACTTGACTATTATGATTATCTATTAACAACCTATATACATTACATTTTTAAATGAACTACACAACCATAATACCTTAATCAAGATTAGAAATACATATACATATAACAAAATTGACCTTAAATCTCTATCCATTTATCTATCTATATTAATGCAAATTATTTATATCTATATCATATTCCCCCCTTTAATTGTAAAAGAACGTTTATAAACCATATTTGGGAACATGGGCGCAGTTTTTTCTCTCCAAACTGCTTCCTGCTGAATGGGGGCGTCGTTAATTAGGTCTTTCATGGTATAACCTGTGTGCTAGATTCATCTCAGTTGGCAGTTGAGCAAAGCAATTTTCTGAAGATGTTTACAGCAATTCTTCAGGAGGGCGTGGTCGATCATACCATATCGGAATAGAAGAAATTAACAGGGTCTCATCCTCTGTGAAGACAAAATAAGAAACTCCTTTCCAAAGCATCATGTCCTTAGATCCAGATTTCAAAGTCAAGGCATTTTGATAATATCTATGTTGGATTAGTTCAGCAGCATTTATAAACAAATATCTTTTGGCAGCTGTTGCTCCTTCCTCAGCATTCAAACAATTCAAAGAGAGCATAATAGCATACAGTATCAAGATTCTCTGTGTATTTTCCATCTTCGTACGCTTTATTTTAACCTCTATTTTGTTTATATTTACTTTTATTTTATATTCTCTGTATCTTTGTCCTGGAATAACTCTGTAGACCAGGCTATCCTTGAACTCTCAGAGATCCGCCTGTCTCTGCCTCCCAGGCATTGGGATTAAAGGTGTATGCTACCACACCTTGAAGTCACAGAGGTCAATCTCCCTCTGCCTCTCAAGTGTTGGGATTAAAGGTGTGTACTACCACACCCAATTACTTTCTTCCTTTTTTTACTTTTAAGAACTTTTAACTTTTAGCTTGCATATATTTTTAACACACTGTAAACCATTTAGAAATTTTCTTTGTCTTTGAATCTCTCTTTACTGTATATCTCTCTTTTTCTGACCACACGAGCCTTTAAATTACCAAGCAATATCAGTAGGACTAAAGCCGTGGCTTTGATGGCTGGATCCAGCTCATTCCTTAGCTTTCCAGCCTCATGGCTGAGGTACTGACTGTAGCCGTGTTTACTGCCACAACTCTATGGCGTTTCAAGGTTCCTGCCAGCCGGCGAGCTACAACAGACAACATTCAAGTCCTCTCTCTGTAGCCGGCCCTCCTGCCTCAAACAGTCAGAGTTTTCCCTGGCAGGATGGCCCAGAAAGCCAGCATTTTTAAACAGCGCAGCTTTTTTCCTGCTATGGCTGAAAACCGAAAAGCATGCGTTCAACTTTTCATCAACATTGTTTAAGTGTTTTGTGGCAGGGCCTCTTACTGAGCTGCAGAGTGCACTACCATTGCCCAGAAACCTATATTGTTTAATCTATGTTCTTTTATATGGCTAGGTTACCTTTACTTTGTAATGCCTTGTACTGCTTGCTATGCATCTGACTGGTGACTCTTTCTTCCCAGAGTCTGCTGTGCCTGGAAATCCTGCCTTGGTACTGGTTGTTCAGCTTTAATTAAACTGATCAGAGTAACACTTCTTCACAGTGTAAAAAAGATTGTTCTACAACACATATACCAAATTGAATATCATGAGGTTATCAGTAATAATGAAATAAAGTTTGCAGGTAAATAGAGAGACTTGAAAATTCTCATTCTTAGTAAAGAAACCCAGATAGATAAGGACAAACATTACAGATTCTCTCTCATATGATAATGCTAGCTTTGACTCTTTAGACAATTTAAATTATGTTTAAATTGTTTTTAAACTAAGAGTATCCATAGACATAAGGAAACTCATAAAATGATAATGGCTTTTTAAAGGAATGAGATAGAATGAAGGTGACATGAAGGGGGAAAGGGAAAAATAAAATAAGTGTCAAATGGGATAAGCAATGGGATAACAGGCCAGTGTAATACTATGAGCAAGGATAGCTAACAGCAAAGATTTTTAAAACTCAAATTGAAACCTAAACTGTAGAATCTTATTAAAATTATATAATATTTAGTAAGATTAAGAATATATATATTCTCTTCCAGACGAGGTAAGCTACCAAACAAAAAATTCAATTCTAGATATGTGTTACCTCTCTTGAATTGTTTGTCTGTGAAAACCCTTTAATATCATAGGATACTTCAATTGATATTGGTAGTACTCTGTTGCTGAAGATACCTTGTCCTTGAATCATAGAATTGAGAAGAAATGAAATTTGTAACTTCTGATTTGTTGTAACCTTCTAAATCAGCTTTAAATTGATTGTAACTATATTCTGAATGCATTCAGTTTCAGAATATTTTTGTGTGAATGTGAATGGTTATCTTCATATTTCTTCTCAATTTTAAAGGCTTTGAGTTCTGTGCCAAGGCCACAGCTGTTTCAATGTTTGTTTAAATTGAGGACTTTCCCTTCAGGATGAGACCTCTATATACGTAAGATACTATTTATATATGGCAGAATAACAGAAGAGATCCAGGTCACTTCTGAAATCTGTTTAATAGTATCATTAATGTACTCATAAAGGCTAAATCCTCAAGGTTTAGTTAGGACTTATAGTTTCCAACTCTAAAGATTGTTGAAAAGCCAGAAACATTTAAAGATTTGCTTTACAGAAAACAACCATACAAAATACAACACAGGGAATATTTAGAACACAGGAAGCCCAACAGAACACTAAACAATGAGAAAAGGGATTGTGTAAAGGAAGATACCAAGGAAACAGCGTCACAAGATTAAGTTGCGGATTAACATTAATTTTCACATAAAGGAACAGGAATGGAAGATATGGAAGTAGTGTATCTATATAGAGATCACTTTTGGGAAATTTTTGCTTAAATAAGTACCTAAAGGAGGCTTTCTAATCAGCAGAAAAAATGATGTTCAGAAAAGTTGTATTATTTTTAAAACACTTTACATATATTAAAAGAATTAATATAGTATTTTCTCTCAAAAATTTATTGTGTCCTGATCAAACTCTGCTTCAATTTTCATGGCTACTTTTGCTCCACATCCTAAACTCTAATATGATTCAAAATATTTGAATATTTTATTACTTATCCCCTACTCTGAAAAAAATATACAACACTTTCAGGTCTTATTTTCTTCTTCTGCTTAAGGTACTCCAGTTACATCCTTTTTTCTGTAAAGCATAAATAATGTACAATTATGTTGTATATAGTATACTTAGTTTGCCAAATATTCATGAAATATATATGCTCTGTTTCATGTTCTATAAATTGTCCATATATTATGGTAAACATGTATTTGCAGTATCTTTATCGATTGTTTATTTACTCTCCTATTAACAATTTTTATTAGTCATTTTCTCTACCATTTCAGGTCAAAATACTGAAGATATGCATGCTGAGTGCTGAAGAGATGGGTGAATGGTAAACTGTGTATACTGGTTTGCAGGAAGACCTGAATTCTATTCCCAAAATGCATATCTGGCTGATTATAAACACCCGTAATTCGAACTCTGGGGGATCCAACACCATTGTTTGGATTCCCTGGCCACTTTCATCTGTGTGAACAAACACATAGACATGCAGAAACATAATTAAAAGTTCTAATAAAAACAAATCCTTCTTTAAAAGAACTTTACTTTTCATTATTGTAAGTATAGTATTCATTTTAAATTTACAAAGATTGTGTTATGACGGAGTTAAAAGGTGAAATTAAACTATGCAAACTTTAGATCAAAAGAAGTGATTATTCTTAAGGCCACTTTAGTATAAATTTTGTTTATTTTTCAAACTAAACCACATGTTTTTCCTTTCTAATAGACTATTAAAAAAACACTTAATTAACCTTATTCACAGCACAAATTGTGCTACCACAATTTTAATCAATATGAAAGACTGTTTACATTTCCCATCTCCACACACAATATAAAATGTATAAATACACAGCTGAAAACTAAAAATTAATAATATTTTCTTCTTTTTTAGTTGCATCTCAGAAGTACAGTGATCAGATATGATAAAGAATTTTTCAATTTTAAATATTAACAAGGTTAAAATTTCTCAAAATGAAAAGGCCATAAAAAGGTTGCTATTGTATTTCTCTAACTGATACCTCACATAAAAAATATGTATTGGAGGTGATAACACTGCTATATCAAAAACTCCTGGCTCTTTGTAAAAAAGGAAAAATTCTGCATGTTTGAATATGTCAGATTTAACATGTCTTTGTCATATTAGATCCTAAAGGATTCATCCTGAAAATTCTAAGCATCTCTTACTAACATAAAATTACTGAGAAAATCTTCAGTGCTATATTTTAGGGGAAAAAAACAGAATATGTTGATATTGGAGCTCCTCTAGAAGGCTGAAAAATCTTACCTCCTTCTGATCTAGGGGCCTCATCTGGGTTGCATTTGACCTGACCTTAATGAATGGGGCATAAATCACTTAATAGGTTTGAAAATTGCCTCAGTAATTTTAACAGTTCACCTCCATTTTACAGTGATGCAGAGACATAAAATAATATGGGTCTCAGCCAGAAAATAAAAGGAATTCAAAAGAAAAAAAAAGCTCAAAGAGTTAAGTTAAATACTAGATAAATGAGCTGAATATGCTTTACTCAAAATAATAAATACTAAAGATGAACAGTTTTTTTTAAAACTGGTTCAATAATTCTAACAATCATTCTAACAATCAATGAAATCTGTATAAATTTCGTTGTCATATCACCTGAGTTAGAATGGCATCATCAGGTTGATAGTCAGTAAGAAATGGCAGCGACACTACAGAGAAACTTGATCTTTTGTGACCTATTGTTGATTAAGTTGCTAACTGATTCTGAAATCAGTATGATGTTTCTTAAAAGCTATCAGGACAAGTGCTATTTTGTAAAACTACTCCAGAAATAAGTGCAAATCTAAAGGAACAGAGATAAATGTTTATGAGCAATGTATGCATTTTCATTCAGTTGTACAATACTCACAGCAGTTCACATAAGAAATGAATTTTAAACAATTCTCAGTGGATATAATTGTAAAGGAAAAATGACACGTAGACACAATAGAATTCTATTCCTCAAAAAAGTCATTTGCAATCATTTTAAGCAACATTAATTAAACTAGAAGCTATCTTATCAAGTTAAAATAGAGACAAAAAAATTGCCATATTTTCTCACTTACACATCAATGGCAAAAATGATTCTCAGCAGGTAAAATAATACTGATTATGACAAGTTTGGAAAAATATGGGTGAGGAATAGACAGAGAAGGGTTAACAAAAACATGAGTATATCAGGATAGATTGACTAAGTTCTAGCATTCATTACTATGCTTGACAAAAATGAATGACATAAATTCAAATAAGTTTCAATATTATTGATGAAAATTAATGATAAATATTGGAAGTAGTAGCGCTTTGCCTAATTACCATAATTTGATCATCATACATTTTCTACATGTGTTGAAATGTCTTCTTGTGTCAAGATCTAGTGCATTGGGGTCTCTGAGTAAGGGTCTTGTGCAACTCAGGACATAGGAAATGCATCGCATGAGCAGCTGCATAAGAAGCTTTATTTTGCATGGCCTTTTTTACAGACTCAACTCCCCTTGCCCACATAGATGATCATGAGATACTCTTACCTCACCCTACAAACAATGTCTCAGTAAAAAGCAGTATAAAGAATAAAAAGAAGAATAAGGAAACAAAGCACTTGCTTATCCTATTTCCGGTGGAGCATGATGAACTGAGTTCAAAAGGCACTTTCTTATCAAGGGTACAGATTCTGAGAGAAAATTGAGAAATGAGCGGAGAAAGTATGCTTCCGTCTCTGCTTGGTCTGCCAAGCAGTCATTTCTCAACTTTGTCTCATCTGTCCCAGGAGAAGCCTGCACTCTTAGCCAGTTCTGTGTCTCCACATTCTTGTACTTCACAAATATGTATAACTTCTAATTGTCAATAAGATTAATATTCCATCTCCTGTTATATACACATGTATATATACATATTAGTGGACACGTATTTACAAATACACATATATGTTTCACATTTACATAATATACAGATACAGAAGACACCCACACACTTTGTTCCAGATTTTGAAACATGAGAAAAGAAATGGATAATAGAGTTGAGACAATTGTTCAAGCATACATAAATACAGGGGAAAAGTTAATAAACACAAGGTTAAATTTATTCCGCATCATGCCATCCACTGAATTTGAAAGGATTAGTGAAGGGATAATCACTGTTACAGTGATTTAACTATAGGATCCTTTCAAAGAAGACAACATATTTATAGACGGGAAGCCATCCTACCTATGAGTTTCTTCAAGGCTTGCTTCATATCTTTGTTCCTTAAGCTGTAGATGAAGGGGTTCAGCATCTGTGTCACCACAGTGTACATCACCGAGGCCACTGCTGTTATCCTGCGAGAGTGAGTTACTGCTGAGCTAATGCATACACCTAAAGCTGTCCCATAAAATAAAGAAACAACTGACAGATGAGACCCGGTGGTGGAAAAGGCTTTATATCTTCCTTGAACAGATGGTATTTTCAAGACAGAGGAGACAATTTCAGTGTAAGAGAAAATGATTCCAGCAAAAGTAATGCCACCAAATGTTAAGCCTGCAATATTTATCAGTATATTATTGATGACTGTGCTAGAACAGGCTGCCTTGATAACCTGGGTAATTTCACAAAAGAAGTGGGGAATTTCCAGATCTTTGCAGAAGGACAGCCACATCACCGTGAGGCTGAGAAGTAATGCGTTTATAGTGCTACTGAGCAGGGAGAATAGGGTGAGTAGGCTACACATACGCCAGTTCATGATGACTGTGTACCTCAAGGGGTAGCAAATGGCTATGTAGCGATCGTAGGCCATTGCTGCAAGGAGGCAGCATTCCAGACTAGCAAAAAGCATGGCAAAGCAAGCCTGGGTGAGGCATCCTGCAAAGGATATGCTTAGATTCTGTTCTTGGAAGTTCACCAGCATTTTTGGGATTATTGTGCTGCTTGTACAGAGATCATTCAAGGAGAGGTTGCAGATAAAAAAGTACATGGGAGTATGGAGATGAGAATCTGAAATAATGGACAAGATTATGAACAGATTCCCAATCATTGTGACCAGGTATATGGACAGAAACAGTCCAAACATGACAGGTTGCAATTCTGGGTCACTTGAGAGGCCCAGGAGGAGAAAGTTAGTAGCAACTGTTTGGTTTGTGAATCCCATGGTTTTCAGATGCTGAAAAAATAACAGTGGTGATGACATGGAAAGAAATGAAAGAAATTCAAGATATGATTAATGAAGTAATCATTATTTTCTTTCTTTGTATTGACAATTCTACTCTCCATCCATATGTGCATATGTTTCTACTTACTTCTCTCTCCTATCTTTATTACTTTTTTCTATCTCTTAATTTTCCCATTTCCAACCATCTGATAAATTGTTTTAATTTTATTTACTCATACCTTCTCTTCTAAATACTAAATAAAAAGTATAGCATGGTGCATTGTATGCAGATTTTTCACAGAAAATAATTCAAAAACTATAATAGTGGGAAACCAAAAAGAAAATTGCACTGAATATAAACTAATACAATCAGATTTCAAGCTAAACACATCTTATCTCAATTGTGGCTCATAAAGAAAGATACACATTGAAGTTTGTGATCAACTTCAGTGTATTCATTAATGATACTCAGAAAACTGTGAATCTTAGCTATGACTCACTATAAAGGATATGAGTCATTAAAGAACATTATTTTAAATAGAGCATTGTATAAGATGCCTCTAAAATTGCATTGTGGTTTTGTTTTGCTTTCGGAATACCAAATTATACATTCCACTCATTCTCTTCATGTCCTTGTCTTGCAACCACTGAAAAGATTTATGTTAAAGCACTGGTACCAGTGCAAAACCTTAAGTCAAAAGCCTTCAGAAAGCTTGGGTGTCATCATGATTAATTGGCACAACTTCTTTTCCTAATGTAAACCACAATTCACAAGAAACACAAATTTAGGAAAGAACCTACCTGTTGTACAGACTGAAGTGATGGTGCCTGAGTCCAGAAGCAGGTGTGCTGACTACTAACCTGAGCTTGATTTCAGGTTGATATTTACAGTCTCTGTAGCTCCTTGGGGTTTTAACAATAAAATCTATTCACTAATTATTTTTTTAATATCATATGATTACATGGCAGCACAAATCCTTAAGGGGAAGACCTCTCTGATGAAAAATTTTCTTCAGGTGATTAACTAAGGCAGAGGGCCAGATAGAAACCATGTTCTTCAGTTCCATGGTTTTTGTGTTGACATTCACTAACATATTGTGCAAACTTTCATGCCTACTAATTTAATTTAATACCTGTGATAGCAGTAATGTGAATAGTTTGATTGTGTGTTTTAGTTTATAAAAATATTAACATATATAAAGAATTAATTTCAGATATGTGAATATGATCATATCATTAATTCGCACAAATACAAAAATTCGGTTAACTATGAACTGGTATCTTATATGACTCAGAAAATTAAAATTAATTTTTTAAATTTTATTTTTATTCAATAGCATAATATACAGTACATAATTAGATACAAGTTGATAATTCATTCTTGGTATTAGGGTTTGGTGTATATTTGGCATAAAAATGATGCACATATTTATTTTGTAAAATTCAACTTCTATCTATCATGATAGTCATGACAAAATTTGATTTAGAAAGATCATATATCAATATAAAATAAAACAAGAGCATGCACAACATTGTGCCCATTTGGATATACTTGAAAATATTTCTTATAGAATTAAGAAATATATAAAGGAGTTGACTCTCAACACAAAGCAATAATAGTTACTAGCTTCAGACCTGTACATTGGCCAATCTATAAGTAATACAGGGAAGAAATCAACAAACCATGTTCAGGTGAATGGTACTATAATTTAAATTGACTGAACATAAATACACTCATAATACACATACTTACTCATATTTCATAGCACTTTCTGCAAATATGAGCATGATTTATAAAATTAATCAAGTATAAAATTTAATATAAAATATAATATATAGCAACATAACGGGAAAAATCTGAAAAGAAATTGTAGGAAATGTAAAATTTGCACTGAGACATATGGTTTTGTACAAATATTTTGCCATCAATAAAAAATGTAATTTATTGAATTAAATGAAAATGAAAATTTAAAATGTAATAACCTAATGATGCAATTCTAGTACTAATAAAAAAAAGAATAAATTCACAGGTCAGTGAAAGTTAAAACATTGTTATAAAACATGAAATTATATTTACAAATTATATATTACCAAAAACGAATAGATAGAGGGTACATTGAATGAGTAATCCAGGCTCAGAGAGACATAAAAATTACTTTTTCTTTTCTTTGATTGATTTATTTATTTCTATGTGTGTGTGTATTTAGTTCTGGTCAGTAGCAACCAGGAGATAAGAAAGTAAAAATGAGAATTTGAAGGAGCCTTAAAGCTAGTGGGAGGAAGTTGATAAAACACATGTGATATGATTGTAGGAGAAAGACAAAGTGGGGAAATGTACACCTGGGTAGAACTGGTGAAAATATTATAAATATTGTTTTGATAAAATTAATTTTAAATATTTATAAAATTATGTATCTGTATGAATAAATTCATGAATACAGATAAGAATCTGTCTAACATGGATCTTGTAAATTAATTATATCAATAAATTACCTTTTTATCAAGCTGCTCCAATAATAATGTGTTTCTTTTTATTTTAAATAATTCTGAAACATATAGTGAGGTGGGAGTGTCATATATCAATCTGTTGATTTCATTGGTTAATTAATAAAGAAACTGCTTGGTCTGATAGGTTAGAACATAGGTGGGTGGAGTAAACAGAACAGAGTGCTGGGAAGAAGGGAAGTTAGGCAGACGCCATGCTGCTCCTCTCCAGGGCAGACACAATGGAGCCAGCCACCAGGTCAGACATGCTGAATCTTTCCCAGTAAGACTGGTGCTACACAGATTACTAAATATGGGTTAGGCAAGATGTGGGAATTAGCCATTAAGAGGCTAGAACTAATGGGCTAAGCAGTGTTTAAAAGAATACAATTTCCATGTAATTATTTCGGGGCATAAGCTAGACAGGCGGCTGGGAGCCGGGTGGCAGGAACGCAGCCCACAGCTCCCACTATAATATAGGGAAAAATTATGGAGTACTACAAAAATATATGAGGATGTAAGGAATTTCTGAGTAAGAAACACCAGAGATTGCTAAGAAAATGAAACCAATAATTTACAAATGGCTCAGTATAAAAGGGAAAAGCTTTTTGTATAGCAAATGAAACTGTCAATCAAGCATATAGGTACTTTGATTAATGAGAGAAAATCATTGTCATGTATGCATCTGACATTAATATCAAGAGCATAGAAATAAAAACTTACCATTAAGATAATAATCAAATAAAGTAGACTATGATTCTGGGTGTTATGGTATGCACCTTTAATAACAGCACTCAGTAGAAAAAGACAGGCAAATTTCTATGTGTCTGAGTCCAGCCTAGTCTATATATAATAAGTGCCATAAGGTTAACTCAATCACTTTCGGAATAATTGTTATTAATCTCTTCTAAAGAATTAGCACAAACTCTTTACCAAGGTTCTTTATTTTGCCATAATTTTTTTAAAAAAATTTTATCAGTAGTAAAAGGTACTATAGTCTCAGGTGGGTCTATTCCTGCTAGTTGACAAAGTCTTGATTTTCCTTTTGTGATTATTTAAAAGACTTTTTCCACTTAAGTTTATAACTTTTTACTTGGTTTATATGGTAAAAGATCCATTCTAAGATAATATCTTCTTTTCACATTAAAATTGCTTTAGGGGAAATTCTGGAAGACCATATGACTAGAATGTAATTATGATTTGGATTCACCCTATGCACATGGGCCTTCTGTAATTTTTCTTTAACAACAATCTATTCCTTTTCAGCTTCAGCTGTTAATTCTCTGAAACAATTTAAGTCTTTATCACCATCCAATGTTTTGTTTAAATGAACTATTAGTTCAGGTGTTATCGCAACAGCTGGTCAAAAAGTGGAAATGCCTCCTAACAATCTTTGAAATTCATTAAGAGTCTGCAATCTGTCTCTCCTAGTTTGTGCCTTTTGTGTTCTAGTTTTCTGTAAACTTATTTTATAACCTAGGTAATTGACAGAATCTCCTTTCTGCATTTTTTTCAGGAAAAAATTGTAATCTCCATTTGGGGAAAACTTTCTTTACTCCTTCATATATCCTTTCTAAAGTATCTACATTTGAATTAGATAATAATATGTCATCCATGTAATAGTAAATTATAGATTTAGGAAATTGTATGCATATTATTTCCAATGGCTGACTTACAAAGTATTTGCACAGGGTGGGGCTATTGAGCACTCCCTGTGGGAAATGGTCCACTGGTATCTCTTACTAGGCTGAGAATTACTATAAGTAGGCACTGTTAAGGCAAATTTTTCTCTGTCCTTTCTCTGTAAAAGTAGAGTGAAGAAACAGTCTTTTTAAATCAATAAGTATAAGTGACCATCCTTTTGGTAATAGAGAAAGCAGAGAAATTCCAGATTTTAGAATGCCCATAGGTTGAATTACCATTGACAGCTCTTAGATCTGTCATCATTCTCCATTTACCAAATTTCCTTTTAACAACAAATACAGGAGAATTATGAAGGCTGGTTGATTCCTCAATATGGTGAACATCTCGTTGCTTTTGTACCAGCTGTTCTAAATCCTGCAATTTGCTGTCTGTTAATGGACATCGTTTAATCCATATTGGTTTCTTAGTTACCCATTTCAAAAGTAGGATTGTTGGTACCTCTAAAGGTTTGATAGTTGCTTTGTTTTCTTGTACAGCCTGAATGGCTGGTGACCATTGTGAATAGTACCTTATAATGTCCTTCCCAGAAATAAAATTTTCTGGGACCGCATTAATATTAATCTGGGTATTCCATTATTGTAGCAAGTCATGATCCCATAAATTCACTGCAATATTAGCCACATATTGCCTCACCCTTCCTCTCTGTCCTTTTGATCCTGTGTATTCAACCCATCTGGAGTTTTGTTTCAGTTGAGATAGGTTTCTAATTCCTAGAAACTGAACATCTGCCTCTTGAAGAGGCCAGTTTCAATGCCAAAATTGTGGACTCATGTCCACACCACTGCCTATCAAAACCAGAATTATAATGCCATTTTACACCCTCTTAGCTTTGGTCTTTGATCATTTATAGAAGCCTGCTAGAATATATGTTTCTTATTTCCTATTGGAATTTTTGATTCATCTTCCATGTTTATTCCAAAATCTAGAACATTATGGTTTTTTTACAACAGGCACTGAATTTTTTAATTTTCTTGGTGAGACATTTACTCCACAGTATGAGAATGACTGGACCACTTTTGACTTGGAAGTCTGTGAGAGGCCCCCCAAGGAGTTTCCCAATGGTTTGGGTTGCCTTGTCTGCTTTTGCTGTTCTGAATTTATTGGTTTCATGCTGGCCTTTGTCACACCTCCTACATTATCTATAAAGTTGATATCTTTTATTTTTGCCATTTCCAGAGAAGACATTATTTTCAGGAATTCCTTGTCCACAATCCATTCTCAGATATCCTATTCTACCACAATTAAAACATTTGGCATTTTGATGTCTCCTCATTCCTTTGGAAACTGCTTCTCCTACCCAAGACTCAGTATTATTATCAAATGTTTCAGTGTTCATTGTATGCAGATGGTTGGGGCCCATCTTCTAGGACTGCCACAATTAACAGACCCCACATGGCCTTAGAGAAATTGAAGCAGAAAGCACAAGGCTTATATGGGTCTGCACCAGGTCCTCTCTGTACATGTAATGACTGTTAGCTTGGTGTTTTCTTTTGTAAAGTTCAAAATAGTTGGACAGGGTATATCTCTGACTCTTTTTCCTGCTCTTGACACTCTTTTCCTCTATTGGGGTGCACTGTCTCTGCTTTGGTGGGCCATATTCTCTTTGTGTTTTCCATTTCCTCTGATTCTTTTTTTTTTAATTTTTTATTGAGAAAAAGAAAAAAAAAGTTTCCGCCTCCTCCCAGCCTCCCATTTCCCTCCCTCTCCTCCCAGCCTTCTCCCCCTCCCCCCACTCCTCTCCCCCTCCCTCTCCAGTCTAAAGAGCAGTCAGCGTTCCCTGCCCTGTGGAAAGTCCAAGGTCCTCCCCCATCCGTCCATGTCTAGGAAGGTGAACATCCAAACTGGCTAGGCTCCCACAAAGCCAGAACTTGAAGTAGGATCAAAACCCAGGGCCATTGTCCTTGGCTTCTCATCAGCCCCCATTGTTCGTCATGTTCAGAGTGTCCGGTTTTATCCCATGCTTTTTCAGTCACAGTCCAGCTGGCCTTGGTGAGCTCCCAATAGATCAGCCACACTGTCTCAGTGGTTGGGTGCACCCCTCGTGGTCCTGACTTCCTTGCTCATGTTCTCCCTCCTTCCGCTCCTCATTGGGAGCTTGGGAGCTCAGTCCGGTGCTCCTGTGTGGGTCTCTGTGACTATCTCCATCCATCACCAGATGAAGGCTCTATGGTGATATACAAGATATTCGTCAGCATTGCTATAGGATAGGGTCATTTCAGGTTCCCTATCCTCAGCTGCCCAAGGAACTAACTGGGGACCTCGCCTGGGGTGATTCTTATAATCTATTCTACTTTTCTGTCAGGTTCCCTGATCTCCAAGTGTTCCAATGCAAACCACCAATTTGGGCTCTGTCTCTCTGCGTAAGGTCTGTCTGTGGGTCTCTGTATTTAGTCCAACTAGATGCTGGAGGAAGCTTCTCTGATGATGAGCCTTGATTTATGAATATAGCATAATATTATTAGGCATCATTTCAGTGATATTTTCTAGTCATATTTGGTTCTACTCTAGGTCTATGGTTCAGGGTCATCCAGGTGATACAGGACATGCGCTCCCTCTTGTGGTGTGAGTCTCAAGTTAAAACTAACATGAATCATGTGTAGTCATTGAGCTCCCAGCCTGGCTTGGACTTGCATACTGAACAAACATTTTGCATTCTGGACTTGGCTCTGGGGACCTCGACTTGGGTACAACATTTGGAGGTTCATCTGGGATCCCCTAGACGCCCCCACCAGGATCCCAAAGGTCTGGAGGTTTGTTCTGATACATATAAGATATATCTGTATGCGGTTTTTCTGAAAATAATATATGTTATCTTAGCTTGTATGGCCAGAGAATTGTAATATGCAGGCTCTCACTGGAACACACAAGTCCAGACAGTGATCCTGGAGGGGAAGAGATATGTCTTGATCCCATCTGGGACAGAGTTTTCAAACCTCGAGTCTTTTAAACAGACCATGGACATGGTCATTTGGTTTCAGCAGCCACTGACAGGGAGATTTATATTGAGGTCTTTAATCTATTTGGACTTGAGTTTTGTGCATGGTGATAAATATGGATCTATTTTCATTCTTCTACAGGTTGACATCCAGTTATGCCAGCAGCATTTGTTAAAGATGCTTTCTTTCTTCCATTGTATAATTTTATCTCCTTTGTCGAAAATTAAGTGTTCATGGGTTTGTTAATTAATATCTGGGTCTTCAATTTGATTTCATTGGTCAACATCTCTGTTTTTATGCCAATACCAAGCTGTTTTCATTACTGTAGCTCTGTAATAGAGTTTGAAGTCAGGGATGGTAATGCCTTCGGAAGTACGCTTATTGTATAGGATTGTTTTGGCTATCCTGTTTTTTTTTTGTTTTGTTTTTCCATATAAAATTGATTATTGTTCTCTCAAAGTCTATGAAGAATTGTGTTGGGATTTTGACGGGGATTGCATTGAATCTATGGATTAAAGACCTCAATATAAATCTGACCACACTGAACCTGATAGAAGAGAAAGTGGGAAGTAGTCTGCAACACATGGGCAAAGGAGACCACTTCCTACGTATAACCCCAGTAGCACAGACAATAAGAGCAACAATGAATAAATGGGACCTCCTGAAACTGAGAAGCTTCTGTAATGCAAAGGACACTGTCATTAAGACAAAAAGGCAACCTACTGAATGGGAGAAGATCTTCACCAACCCCACATCAGACAAAGGTCTAATCTCCAAAATATGTAAAGAACTCAAGAAACTAGACATTAAAACTCTAATTAACCCAAGTAAAAAATGGGGTACTAAACTAAACAGAGAATTCCCAACAGCAGTTCAAATGACCAAAAGACACCTAAGGTCATGCTCAATCTCCTTAGCTATCAGGGAAATGCAAATCAAAACAGCTTTGAGTTACCATCTTATACCTGTCAGAATGGCTAAAATCAAAAACACCAATGATAGCCTATGCTGGAGAGGATGTGGAGTAAGGGAAACACTCATCCATTGTTGGTGGGAATGCAAACTTGTGCAACCACTTTGGAAATCAGTGTGGGAGTTTCTCAGAAATCTGGGAGTCAACCTACCTCAGGATCTAGCAATTCCACTCTTGGGAATATACCCAAGAGATGCCCAATCATACTACAAAAGCATTTGTTCAACTATGTTCATAGCAGCACTATTTGTAATAGCCAGAATCTGGAAACAACCTAGATGCCCCTCAATGGAAGAATAGATAAAGAAGGTGTGGCACATATACACTTCGGAGTTCTACTAAGCGGTAAAAAACAATGACATCTTGAATTTTGCATACAAATGGATGGAAATAGAAAACACTTTACTGAGTGAGATAACCAAGACCCAAAAAGGTGAATATGGTATGTACTCACACATAAGTGGATTCTAGCTATAAACAATGTACCTTGAGCCTATAATTCATGATCCTAGAGAAGCTAAATAAGAAGGTGAACCCAAAGAAAAACATATATTTATCCTCCTGGATATTGGAAGTAGACAAGATTGCCAGGCAAATGTTGGGATCATGGGGGTGGGGGTGGGATGGGGTGAAGGGGAGATGGGGAGGGAGAAGGGAGAAGGGGGTGATTGGAGAGAGCTTGTGGAATGGGATGGTTGAGATGGAGGAAGGGTTGATATGAGAGCAGGGAAGAAGATATTTTAATTAAGGGAGCCATTTTAGGGTTGTCAAGAGACTTGGCTCTAGAGGGGTTCCCAGGTGTCCAAAGAGATGTCCCCAGCTAGGTTCTTGGGCAGCAGAGGAGAGGGTGACTGAACTGGCTTTATCCCATAGCCACACTGATGAATATACTGCATATCTTGAAAGAGCAGAAGGAGGGAGAACATGAGCAAGGAAGTCAAAACCCCGAGTGGTACTTCCACCCATGGAGACGGTGGGACTAATCTAATGGGAGCTCACCAAGGCCAGCTGGACTGGAACTGAAAAAGCATGGGATCAAACCAGACTCACTGAATGTGGCTGAAAATGAGGACTGACTGAGAAGCCAATGATAATGGCACTGGGTTTTGATTCTACTGCATGTACTAGCTTTGTGGGAGCCTAGTCTGTTTGGATGCATACCTTCCTAGACCTGGATGGATGGGGGAGGGCCTTGGAATTCCCACAGTGCATGGCACCCTGACTTCTCTTAGGACTGGAGAGGTCGAGGGAGGGGGAGGGGGAGGGGGAGGGAAATTAGAGGAGGGGAGGAGGTGGAAATTTTTAATAAATAAATAAATTTTAAAAAAGAAAATAAGTTAAAAAAAGAATGATTACAATGAGCATACCACTGGAGGTATAAAGAATACTTTATAAAAATTTCTTAGGATCTAATACTGTCAATTTGTTCAGAAAAATCTGTGCAATGGTGGAGGCATATGAATCAGGAAATGATTTAGCCAAAGTAAATCATATATTATCATGTAAGTGATCAATGAGAGATCGAGCAGAGGCATTGGCTAAAAGATAAGCTTGAATAACCTTCCATTCATGCAAAGAATCATTATAAGCCGAATCAGTAATGCAAATAGTGGTTGAATTCCAATCACAATGTAAGGTAATTTGTTCTTGTAAAGATAAATATTTCTTTCCCAACCATCCCACAGTTTGCTTAAGTACATCAATCTCTGTCTGAAGTTGAGCATCTATTTGAGCTTGCTGACTCCAGAGTTTATGAGAGTCTTTGTTTCATTGTTTTACAAAGTGTTTTGTCTGCAAAGTTGTATGTAAAGCAATACCAGCCACAGAAGCAGTAGCAACAACAGCAATAAGGTTGATAATTACAGCTTTTACTATACTTAACATGGGCTTTGTTTTTTTTAAAATTTTTTTGAAGAATTGTACAACAATATAACCTAGAGAATTTTGAGCCTAAGAAGGACCCAAGTTTACAGGCAACCAAATATGTGTATGTTTCTGTAATATCATAAGTGGTTGATTATGAGGATTAAACTTAACAGAGGAATTAATACATGAATACAATTGACAATTGTAACAACTAATTCCAGTTGTAAAATTAATTTGTCCACTTAAAAGTATATATTGTAGGGGCACAAAAGCAGTAACATTACTACTTTTAAACAAGGTAAACTTATAAGTAGAAGTGGATACTGCTGTTTCAATAAATGAACCATTAAAAAGCTGAACAGGTTTTAAGGCAGCCACGATTTTCCAAATATGCCTCAGAATTTCAGTAGGGACTGTGAGTAAGGCAATGTGATTATCACGGTTTCCTCCATCTCCCCATGCCAGAAGATGGCTTTTAGTTATTGTTTCTTTATCGTCCCGATTTATTCTGGTAACATTAAGCAAATCACTTAGAACAGGTTTTAATAAATTGATCATATGGGCCCCAATTGATCCATTTATTTTGAATTACTTTGCCAAATTTGCCCAAACAAGTCTTTCAAATAAATGGCTGATATTTTAAACCATAATATGTAAAATCTGGACATACAGGATATGATACTTCCTATTTTTTAATAATATTGTTCCAGGTCTGATTAATGGACCATGCTGAAGGTCTTTGAAGATGAGTACGAGATTTGCCAATTTTAATACCAGATTGTAACCAAAGCTGAAATCCCATTGAAAAACAAGGACCATTTTCAAAGCATATTGGCTCCCTTTTATCCACATATGTAAAATTATATGGAGTCCCATCAAAATTATTCAGATAAGTCAAGTTATTACAGGGAGGAGAGAGGATACTGGGACTGATATACACTAACTGAACAGTCAACTACTGAACCACCCCTGGGTCAAGGAAGAAATAAAGAAAAAAATTAGACTTCCTTGAATTCAATGAAAATGAAGATACAATATACTCAAACCTATGGGATACTATGAAAGCAGTGCTAAGAAGAAAGTTCATAGCACTAAGTGCCCACTCTAGAGGGGTTCCCAGGGGTCCAGAGAGAGCCTGAAATGACCCAATCCTATAGCCTAATGAATATCTTGCATATCACCATAGAACCTTCATCTGGTGATGGATGGTGATAGAGACAGAGACCCACATTTGAGCACTGGACTGAGCTCCCAAGGTCCAAATGAGGAGCAGAAGGAGGGGGAACATGAGCAAGGAAGTAAGGACCGCGAGGGGTGCATCCACCCACTGAGACAGTGCGGCTGAGCTCACCAAGGCCAGCTGGACTGGGACTGAAAAAGCATGGGATAAAACCAGACTCTCTGAACATGGAGGACAATGAGGGCTGACTGAGAAGCCAAGGACAATGGCACTGGGTTTTGATCCTACTGCATGTACTGGCTTTGTGGGAGCCTACTCTGTTTGGATGCTCACCTTCCTAGACCTGGATGGAGGGGGGAGGACCTTGGACTTCCCACAGGGCAGGGAACCCTGACTGCTCTTAGGACTGGAGGGGGGAGGGGTATAGGGGGTGGGGAAGGGAAAGGGGAGGTCGGGAGGAGGCAGAAATTTTTAATAAAAAAAAAAAAGAAAAAGAAAATGGAGAAAGCCCACATTAGAGACTTAACAGCATACCTAAAAGCTCTAGGAAAAAAAAAAAAAAAAAAAAAAAACAGACTCACCCAGGAGGAGTAGAAGACTGGAAATAATCAAACTGAGGGCTGAAATCAACAAAATAGAAACACAGAAAACAATCCAAAGAGTCAATGAAAAAAAGAGCTGGTTCTTTGAGAAAATCAACAAGTTGACAAACCCCTATTAATAAAAAGGTGGAGAGAGAACACTCAAGTTAACAAGATCAGAAATGAAAAAAGGGACATAACAACAGACACTGAGGAAATTCAGAGAATCATTAGGTCTTCCTACAAAAGCCTGTACTCCACAAAATTGGAAAATGTAAAAGAAAAGGACAATATGCGGATTTTCACATAATTGGATTATTAAAATTTGTAAATAAATTACCTCAAAAATTACATACATCCCATCATTTAAAAGTTAACTAAGCTCAGATCAATTTCTGGTCATGAGTCAAAAGACATTATCTAAAAGTTGATCCTCAGTTTGCAGCACGACCATAAATTTGCAGAGGGCCGCTTCAGCCACACAACTAGAGCTTATGGGCCATAAAGTGGAGTAACCTACTGTTAATAAATAGTTAATCCTTAAGCTGCTAAGAATGTTGCCAACAGTCTACTCTCATTCTCCTAGGCTTAAAACTTCACATTTCTTTATTTCTACATTCTGATTTTTGGAATCTACAATTTTATATTCTTATTCTTGGACTTATTAACTATTTCAGTTTTCAGGTGAACTCTAAGAAAAACACATAGATTCATCTGAAAAAAATAGATAAGATTGTCTGACAAAATTGGAAGCCTGACAAAACTGGAAGCATGGTCATGAGGGGAGAAGAGAGGGTGGAAGGGGAGAGGAGGGAACAAGGGAAGGGGGAAGAGAATTTGAGGGAATAGGATAGTTGAAATGGATGGAGTAAGGAGAGATATGAGAGCAAGAAAAGAGATGTTTTGATTGAGGGAGTCATTATGGGTCTAGCAAGAAATCTGGCACTAGAGAAATTCCCAGGAATCCACAAGGATTACCCTGGCTAAGACACTAAGCAATAGAACTGGCCTTGCATTGTGGTCTGATTAACAAGTATTTTAAATGCCACCATAGAACATTCATCTAGCTCCTGATGGAAACAAAGGCGGAGACCCACAGCTGAGCACTGGGCTAAGCTCCCAAAGTCCAGCTGAAGAGAGGGAAGAATGAGATATGAGCAGAAAGGTCAAGACCATGATAGGGACACGCACTGAAACAGTTTACCTGAGCTCACAAACTCTAACCAAACAGGGAAGGAACCAGCATAGGTCTAAACCAGAAACCCTGAATGGGGGTGACAGTTGTAGGGCTGGGGCAGATTGTAGGGCCACTGGCAATGGTACCAGGACTTATGCCTACTGCTAGGACTAGCTGCTTGGGAGCCCATTTTGTTTGGAGGGATACCTTGCTCAGCCTCAATATAGTAGGGAGGACCTTGGACCTCTCCCCCAAGCAAAGTGCCTTATCCTCTTTGAGGACTGGGTGAGGGGTGTGGGGTGGGGATAGGTGGAGGGAATAGAAGAAATGGAGGGAGTGGGAACTGGGATTGAAATGTAAAGTGGAAAAAATACAGTCTTTTTTTAATAAAATAAAATAAATTATGAAAGAATACTTAAAGTCCTCTCAACAGGGGGAATTTCATGCATGGTTCTATAAGTCCAGTCAACTATGAGTTTCTGACAAGGTCATAGAACATAGAGGAGAATATAATAGTGACTCCTTCTTAAACCAGCATAATCTCTAACTGCATGCTTAGTACTGATCATCTCACCCTCAGGTAGGTGTAACTCTTTCTACAGCAGATGGAGACCATTTCAGAAATCCGTAGCTGGTCTAATAGAATAACTACTGATGCTGGAGAAAAGAGCCACAGTGGATCCATCTAGAATACAAGACTCTACCTAAGACTCAGGGAACATTTGAAAGAAAAAGAAAGAATGTTCTAAGTTCTAACAGTCAGAGGACAAGTAAGAATGTGGTGAGATGCTGTCTTCTATGTCTAACAGAAAATGGCACCATTATTTTCATCAATATAGTTTATTACATAAAAGCCAAAAATGAACTCACTTGGCACAACAATGTAGAAGGTAAAAATCTCAGAAGACTCAATGCCTAGAGGAAGGGCTATAGACAGTTAATGATGGCTAAGAAGAGACTCAGTCAGTCTTCCTGTTGATAAAACCCCTAATATGTATGTATGTATGTATATGCATAGATATACATATATATTATATTTGAATTAAAGGAAAGAGATTTGAGATCTTTAATTTGAGAAAGAGGCAGGGAAACATTAGAGGGATTAGAGGGAGATGAGGGAATGATGCAAATATAACACTTACATATAAAATTTCAAAAATGAATTAAAGATATAAAAAAATCAAGTTTCTTGGAATTAATAAAGAAGTTTAATATTTTAAAAGTAATATATATATATATATATATATATTAGTTAGCCATTTGGGGAATATGATTTCATGTCATCCTTACTATTGGTTTGCTTTATTCTGTGAAACCGGGGAGAAAATATGTACATAGAAAATTGAATTTGAAATTTCTAACTAAAAATTATCAAAGTGTCCTAGCAAATGAATAATAATTCCTTCAACTAAAATAAAATTAATCATATCAACTCAAACTATGTATTTGTGGATAACTTTTTTTAATGAATAATGTTTCACATTACTTCTGAAACATGAATTTTTTTCTTTGAAGTATTTTCTTCAAGGCAACACTGACATCCTTATTTCTCAGGCTGTAGATCAATGGGTTCAACATGGGAACAACAGTAGTATAAAACACGGATGACACTTTCCCTTGACCCATCGAATTCACTGATGATGGCTGTAAGTACATGAAAGCCACGGAACCAAAGAAGACAGCAACAGCAGAGATGTGGGAGCTGCAGGTGCTGAAGGCTTTGGACCTGCCTTCTGTAGATTTAATCCTGAGGATGCTGGCAATGATTGAAATGTAGGAAGCAGTAATGGTGAGAGTTGGGACAAAGATGTTCACTATACTAAATATTAGAATCAAAAATTCATTAATAAAGGTATTAGAGCATGCAAGCTTCAAGAGTGGAAGAAGATCACAGAAATAGTGGTTGATGACATCTAACTTGCAGAACTGAATCTTTATCATTAAGCCCGTGTGAACTGATGCATTGAACACACTAAAAATATACACTCCTGAAATCAGGGAACTGTAAATCTGATAGGACATGGTAACAGTGTAAAGCAGGGGTTTACAGATAGCCACATAGCGGTCATATGCCATTACAGCTAATGTGTAACTCTCCGCTATGCCAAATATGATAAAGAAATAGAGCTGAGTCATGCACCCAGGGAAGGAGATGAGGTTCTTCTCTGTCAAAAAGCTCACCAGCATTTTAGGGGTGACAACTGTGGACTGACAGAAGTCAATGAAGGACAGACTGCTGAGGAAATAGTACATGGGGTTGTGCAGGTGGGAACTGAGCACAATCAGTGTGATCATGCCCAGATTCCCTGCTACAGTGACCACATAGATTCCAGTGAAGAGGAGGAAGAGGGGCATCTGGAGTTCTGGTTTCTCTGAGAGTCCAGCCAAGAAGAACTCCGTCACTGTGCAATGGTTTCCTGCTGCGATCTTCTTCATCCAGATCCTGAAGGAGTAAAAGAATTGTTTAAGCCAGGTAGTGGTAGCTCAAGTCTATGATCCCATTACTAGGGAGGCAGTAGCAGGCAGATTTCTGTAAGTAAAAGGCCAGCCTGGTCAACTGAGCTAGTTCTAGGAAAGGCCAGGCTACACAAAGAAATACTTTCCCAAATAACATATATGGGTGCATGTACGTGTGTATGATCTATTTATATGTGCTATGTGTAGACAAATGTATGTATGTATTCATATATATATATATACATATATACATACATATATATAGAGAGAAAGTCCTTATTGTCAAAGTGAATTTATTGTTATTTTCCATGTACAAAAAGGACACGTATAAATTGTTTCTGCCTTAGAATAATTTGCTCATTATGTAATTACATTAATGGATCATTTAGAGAAATAAAATTTATCTTTTATTACTAATGTTAAGCTTATCCTTTAAAATAAGGATATATTATATGAAAATATGAATGCATTTTATATCAAATATTTTCACTGTGATAAAGCTTTGATAATTTTTGTGATTTCAAAGCAATGTTCATAATCTGAGTGGGTATCAGTGAGGAAAAGTGAGAGACAGGCTTGAGGAAGCAAATTTCCCTAAAAACAGAATTATCAAAAATCTAATTTCTCTAGAAGATATATGGGTTTCTTTTTTCAAAAATTTCCATTGTTTCTCTAATTTTTAAGAGACATAAAGTCTTTAAATTTACACATGTGAAAATTAAATGACATTTGGAGCAACCATTACATGAGGTACTGAATACATGGTGCTCCTAGGATTATGTACTAGATACATGTTGCTCCATTAGGAAGAGATTTCTGTTTGTGACCTAGTTCTTAAGAGGAACAGAGTCAGTTAGCAGTGGTTAAATAGTGAGGCATAGAGACAAAGTGCCCATGCTCACTCACAGTCATTTACCAACATAACCCTTGGCTAGCACAATGAATTTGTGTTACCATATAAAGAAATAAGTAATACTGTCATATTATCACCCAAAAATATCTGCAATATAATTTTGCATTGTTATATCACATTGGCATTTTCTCAAAGGAAAAAATTTCATTTTCTACACATTAAAATTAGAGAAACAGTCTCAACTCGGTTCATATTTTTCTCTTTATTTTTCATGAACTAAGCAAGCCTGCAATGTAGAAACTCAAACATTAAGGGAAGATACAATAATTTCCCTCTATCCTATTGAATTGTGGAAAAATTCATCACTGTTTCCACAAAATGAAACTCTAACTGAATTAGAGGTTAGTTAAAAGGTCAAAAGTTGAAATGTATTTAAAATCTAGACATTTAAGTTTTGCATAGATAACAACACAAATCTCCTGAAAGTTCACAGATTTAAGTAGACGGATAAGATAGAAGGTCTTTAAGAAACTATTGAGGAAAGACTTGGCATCCCTGGAAGATTTCAACTTTAAGATTTCTTATAACCTCACATAAAATTAAAGAAAAGGTAAAACATACAATGCTGCTGATCATAAAATGGGAGGAGACAAAAATATTAGAGTCAAAATAAAGGAGATGATCTGAGAAAATCTCTCTTGTTGTAATGACCTGGCGAAACTATGACTTCACAGATGTGGCTTTCACTGGAATATGTGCAGGTGTCCTATTGTGTCTGGAGGACATTTTCTCCATATAATCATCCATAATCTTGTGTTATTGAGTGCCCTCTTTATGAGGTTTGGTCAGAGACGTGTCATCAACTTCTAAAAAACCAACCAACCAAACAAAAAACAGGCTCTTCTCAATGCTATTGGTTATACTTCAAAGCTCAATGAAAAGACCCTGTTGCTGAAGGCACTCTGTACTTGATCGCAAAGCATGTAGCTATCAGGATGGTACTGACTTGAAAGTTTCATTCCTAAATGCTAACTTTCATACTGCTGGAAGTTATTATGGGCACCACTGGAGGAGAAAAGCACTAAACACTCTTATCCAGATGTTAAGCCTGTGAGCTAAATAACATCTGGACAGACAAACTTTGTACTATGGAGGCATTAATGTCATAGAAGTATTGAACCATTTTCTGGTCTATAAAATGAAACTCACACTTGACTATATATATAGTAGTTTTTAATCAGATGTAAAACACATATGAAGATGAAGCATGTAATTATTTTCCAAATATTTTATCTATCAAACTTATCTAAGATTATTATAATATTAATAAAAATGTACCAATGGAAAATGCAAGCATGTTGATGAGCAAAAGCAAAACTTATTGTATTTTCTGTTTATAGTCTTAGCCTCATTCCCAAGAGAAAACAGAATCTCTGCTGAAGAGCTCCAATTTAATCTCTAGCTTTTCTCATCTAGCTCATCTACACAACAGTAAATAATTTATTCCTATTATATTTCTAGAATTAATGACTATGAATATTATACCAACTGTCCACATGGTCTACTAAGTTGCATTAAATAAGTCAGTGTCATGACCTCCTCTCTCATTATTGTATTTGGAAATTGTGTTATATTGTAGATAGACTGGTGGCTTATACAAGCATTAATATGTTTACAAAACTTTTATTTATCTCGTAAAATTCATTGACAGAGTTCTTAATGCTATGCTAAACATATATATCTGTTTTAGTACCATGCAAAGATCTAAACTGCCTATAAAATAAAAATGAAACTTTAAATAATAAAAATATACACATTTGTGAATATAATTATTCATAAATCTAATTCTCTTCAGGTAGCATGTAAAGATTGAGTATCTAAAAAAGAAGAATGAAATTCTAAAAGGATAAATGAAACAAAATATTTGTGTATTTGGGAGCCATTAGATGAAGTGAAATGAATGCAATGCTGTGCTTCAAAGACAGAGTCTGACATCTTTCTTCCCCCCCCACACTCTATTGCAGCAGGAAAAGGTAAAGAGACATCCACTCTGCTTTAAAGAATTCACCACCTAAATCTATGATATTAGCATATATTAGTTAGAAATGAACTCCAAATATGTAATAAAATCTACAAATCAAAGAAACCAGGGAGGACAAGGTAATATTCTGTGTAATTTATTGGTTATTATTGCAGACTGCAAGGCTTATGTGAAGTAAAAAAGTATACCAATATTCACACTATTGTTACATAATAAGAAAATTTTAACCATAAAGTTTTAAATGACAGCACCTCCATTCTGTTAAAAAATAATGCTAATTATTGTTATATTTTATAAATATCATAAAATATTTCTATTATGTAATTATTCCAATGTGTATAGATTCAATATGATTCTATAAATATCACTTTTGACTGCAAAACACATTATGGTCCCTAGAGATAATCAGGATAAACTAAAAATGCAAAATGTGTCATACTTAAATTAGTTTTTCCAAAATTTTAGTAAGCTAAACAAAGATGGTTTAGTGTGGCTGTAAATTCTGTACTGTAGGTAAGAAGGTCTAATCTTTTTTTTTTTTTTTTTTTTTTGGTTTTTCGAGACAGGGTTTCTCTGTGGCTTTGGAGCCTGTCCTGGAACTAGCTCTGTAGACCAGACTGGTCTCGAACTCACAGAGATCCGTCTGCCTCTGCCTCCCGAGTGCTGGGATTAAAGGCGTGCGCCACCATCGCCCGGCCAAGAAGGTCTAATCTTATCATTGAACTGAATTGCTTGAGTTGCAGTCCGAATATTAGGAATCTCAGACTAAGAGGGTTTTTATGAAGTATAACACTTTTCCTTTGGGAGTTAAACTTAAGCCAAAAAATCACGCATTTCAGGGTAAGGTGTGTATCTTGTTGCCAATATGCCTTCAAAGTTACTACAAAGACACACACAAAAAGAAGAGAAAAAAGGAAATGTATAAACAGATCGAGAAATTTCTTTAAAAATTTACAATTTAACTAGAATATATAAATTATGGGGTGAAAAACATTTTTTTTCATGTCCAAAATAAATGATTTGATGCGACCCATATGAAAACATCAAGGCATAAATCCTTACTAGGTCAGGTAAGTCCACACATCCCTGGATGATACAAAAGGAAGTGGACATCTGAGACATCATTTATAAATAAGCAGTGGCTAGACTGTGGTAATAATCCAAATAAGATATGCAATACACATTCCAATTCAAAGGCATGCAATCAGAACATCAGGAGAGATTGAGCACATGCTGAGATGCTGAGTTTTGTCCTTTGTTCTGGTGTCCTTTAAGCCTGTTGTTTGCCATCAGAAACAACAGCCCTCTTCTACTCATCCCATCATGTTGTGTTGATAATGCTTCCATTATCTATGTGTGTAAGAAATTGGAATCACTGTTAAACATGGATGTGTGGCCTCTGTGTTGTGAAGCCAATGATAGATGCCCCTTTTAAAGAGAAACATGGGCAAAATAAAAATCATCTGGAAAATACATTTTGTTAAGCACTGTGGTATTTTGGGGGACTTTAATACATGCTAAAGGAAGAAAAAGGAAAGAGGTTCATTTGGTGTATGACTATGATATCTAAGTTATTTAATTACATAAATATTAAATGAAATAAAGACTAGAAACTTATTCCTGGACATAAAATCTGTTCAGTCAGGGAGGCAAACATTTTAGTTTGTCTAACCAATTACCTGGAAACTGTTTACTTCATTTTAAATCTCCACTAAATTTAAAATATCCTGCAACATTATCCAATTCAGCATAACTGGCAGAACCTTCCTACTGAATACTAGAAAATTAATATCTAAGTAGCACGTTACTATACTGTAAGTCAAAGCATAATGCAAGTGATGGGTTACATCTATACTTTCAGGACATGCAAGGGGTTGGTGCATTTAATAAATTTTAAATTACTCCAAGAATAATTGAATGAAAGAATCTAGTAAGCAGTGTATTCCTGATTTTGCACAGTGGTATCTTTAGACTCATTACTCACCCTCCTTCTCTCCAACACACCAAGTTTTACTTTCCATTCACAGAGTCACTAAGGGAGATGTACTCAGCATCCAACAGTACACAGTGCTCAGAGACCAGGGCCTAGTGCTTACTCAGAGCTAGTTTTGAAGTTGATCTACTGATAAGTCACCATCCCCAAGAGCTTCTTCAGCTCTAGAGTTGGCAACAGTCTCACCATTCACCGTCACCTGAGCAGTTTTGCCTCCTATACCCTGAAACTGTACGCTGGACTTATATGCCAGCTCCAAATAGCATGGTGACACATTCTCCAAGGATTTCTAGCTCTTAGGGAGCAAAGCCTTAAAAGGAAAACAAATGCCATTTCCCAGCTGGTTAATTTTTTCTGTCCTCAAAAAATTCTATATTGGTGTTAAAGTTTTATTTAGAGATGCATTTGAATTAAAACCAATATTTTGACAAATAAAATCGGAGTAGAATTTGAGATTCGACATTTCTTATGAAATAAGAGATAATGTGATTAGGCCCGCTTGCAGTTTAGTAAACAGGTCACATAAAGTAAGAAGACAAACTCAGGTTGCTAAAAAATGACTAGAGAATTTAGAATACAAACTTTAATTTTATATCATATCCAACTCTGTAATTTGTATTTAAGGACTCATGCCTCATCTACCAAGGTATGTGGGATTATAGAAATGCATTTAAGAAAGAAGAAGACTAATAAATTCGTCTCTTTACATTGAAGTATTTTTATATTAAAGAAGTCTTTTTTTAATGCATGTAAGAATAATAATGTGCAACAAAATCACTCACTTGTACATGCCATTAAAACAGAATCGAAATTGTCTGGTTATACGAAAGGGAAGATGAAGGGAGAGAAAGAGGAGAATCATATGCAAATAAAGTCAATACATGTAATGTACATGCATGAAAATATAGTCAGTGTACATGACCTACATATGTGTAAATATAGTCAAGGTACACTATACGTTTGTATGTAAATATCTTTATGAAACCCATCACCATGTATAATGAATATATGCCAATAAAATGACATGTAAAAAAAGGTGGGAGATTGTTAGATGGACAGACTAGTGTGCTTCAACACTGTCTGTTTTCATTTATATTACTTTCTTGCCAAAGAAAATGCAGGAAGAACAGCCTCGAGAGCCTAACAGCCATCCAAGGCACTTTCTGACAACTCCTGCTTCAGTAGGTATGCCCAGCTGCCACACTACCGCCATACTGAGGTTGTTTTAGGGTGGTCGGTCATCTCAGCTTTCACTCTTCTTCCAGAAGAACCAACGAAATCAGAATTTTCTCAGGGAAAAGGCACTCAGGCGTGGAGTGAAAGACATCTCCTCCGGAAGCAGTGGTGTCTGAGTAATTTTCTTTTCTTGGGGAAATTAACTGGCTTCTGTTCGATGATAAAAAGAAGACTCATTTCAAAGATAAAAAAAAATACCAAAAAATAATGCTGAAATATCATTTTTTCCTTTTTTTTTTCTCACACACAAGTGAACAATAGCTCTCCAAGTAAAGATGCAGTCTGTAAATACCCTGCACAGTATCTGTCTAGCTCACCCCGCATTCTACAGCCAGACTTCAGAGCGCTGCCAGCAGCTTTTTCAGAGGAGGTTAATGATCACATCAGACAAGGTTACTCTATATTGAAGTTTTTTGTCCATATGTATGCATAAACATTTGAAGGGCAAAGGAAAATTCTAGTGTTCCTTAGGCTGTCCATTTTCTCTGATGCAAGGTCTCTCACTGGCCTGGTATTAGCCAAGTAGGCTAGTCTGGGACAATGTATTTAATATACTTGTCTCTATCTCCCAGTGATGTACTTGCAATTGCCTGTCACCATCTCTATTTTTTTTTCTCAAAACAAGTTTTATTTAAATAAGGGTTTAAATACATTACATAAGATTAAAACTGTAAGGGAAAAGAAAACCAAATTGACTATGTGGCTAGCTGTATGTTTCAACTCAATGGTAGCAGCTACCCAGTACCCTCTATTTTAAAAAATTATTTTTGAGATCCAACTTTGGTCCTGATGCTTGTATACAAACACTTTAGCAAATGACTTGATTTTTCAGACCTGTTTTTAAATTACTTTTCTTATATCCTGAATCTATGCTTGGGTGATAATGTAATTAAATTTGTGGCTCTTTTGTGATCTAAGTGTTGTTTCTAAAGCCAAAAGAGTAAAGCCAAGAACTCACTTTGTTAGAGACTCTCAAAAATGACATCAGGTAATGACTTGACATATACCTAGAGTTATCCGGAAAAAGAGAACCTCAGAAGATCAGCCTGGACTATAGCCATGTATGTGAAGCTTTTTCTTAACATCTAATTAGATAAAACCATAGCAAACATATGGAGTAAAACATGGCATTCTTCCTTTCAATAATATAAAACTTTAAATGAGCAAAGAAAAACAAGAACATTTCAAAGTTGGTAGTCTCCTTGTCTATAACCTAGTTTTCCATTGAAAATTAATCATAATTTTGTGAGTGGAACTTATCATTAGTCAGAAAACAATTCTTCAGTCCAATCTTTTTCCCATGTGTATGATGCAAAGAGATGCTACAGTGAAAGAATATGGCCTCAGAGTCTGAACCTCAGAAATGAACGAAAGAAAATCACTCTAACTCTTCATTCAAAAGAAGTATGAACCAGACCAATGACTCTACACGGAACACTTACAAGAAAAGACATATAGACAAAAGGGTTTACTGTGTGACTCACTGTTGACACAGGTTTCTTTCCTGCCCATTTGAATCCTTTGCAAATTGATCAAGAAGGCCATCTACACAACACTGAGACAACCAAGGAATATTAAAGAAATTTATTTATTCCCAACTTAATGTATGTGATTTAGTGTCACTTGCCTAGGCAGAGCAGGGTTCATATATGCAAATTTAAGCAACCACAAAAAAGTTTTAAGAATATTCATCAGGTGATCCAGATTGCTATCTTGAATGAAAACTGGTTCTAAAAGAGATTATCACTTCTCTATGGATATGAAGGTGAGAATCCATTTTTATATTTGGTACATTTCTTCAAAACAATCATATACTAACAATAGTCCCATATTTAGTGGTCATAGAGTATATCCTCCAGCAAATCGCAGAAGTTATGTGCTATTGCTAATGAACGCTATTATTTGTTTAGTGGAAACTTATCTTTTGTATTAACTTTTAGGGCAACTTTGACAACTATATTTCTTAATCTGCATGTCATGAGATTCAACAGAGGCACACCAATGGTATAAAACACAGACGACAATTTCTTTGGCCCAGGGAGCTGACTGAAGGTGAAGGTACAAGAAAAATGTAGAATCAAAGAAGACGGCAGCAGACAAAATGTGGGGGCTGAATGTACTGGAGGTCTTGGATCTGCCCCATTGGACTGAATGTGGAGTAACCTGAGAATGAGGAAGATGTATGAACGAAGAATGGTCATAGCTTGTAGAACAATGCTAAATACACAGAAGCCAGTGCTAGTACCTCACTGATAAATACATTAGAGCAAGAAAGCTCCAGTAGTAGGACAAGATTAGAGAAGTAATAGTTTATCATATTAACCTTACAGAAAATGAGTCTGGGCAGGAAGACACTGTGACCTGAGGCACTGAGTAGGCCCATATCATATATTCCAGCTATCATCCACAAACAGACATAAGATATAATTTGTTTAAAGCAAAGATTTAGAGATAGCCACATAGCAGTCATATGTCATTACAGCCAGCATGTGACATCCTTCAACAGCAGAAGAACATAAGAAGTAGAACTGAGCTATGAATTCTGGGTAGGAAAAGACATTTCTCTCTGTCAAAATATTCACCAACATATTGGGAGTAATTACAGTTAACTGACAACAGTCAATAAAGGACAGACTGCTGAGTAAATAATGCACAGGTGTGCACTAACCGTAATCAAAATGATCGTGCCCAGGTTTCCCTTAACTTTAGATAAATAGACTCCTAGAAAGATGAGGAACAGAGGCGTCTGTAACTCTGACGTCTCTCTTAACCCAAGGACTACCTCAGCCATTGTGGTTTGATTTACTTATTCCGTTCTTTTCGGGAAACTATATAAAAAAATTATTACACAGAAGAAAAATTTGAACATGAAAAATTTGAGCATCCATTTTCCTATCACTCAATGACTTTTGAAACCAAATTCAAATATTTTCAGGTATCTCCAATCCTCTGTTGTTCTCTTTGCTATCTAACCAGTCAGAAATTTTGTAGTCCTGGAAAGAGGTGATATGCAGACATAATCACACAAGCGTTTATTTACTTGTGACTTTGCATTAAGAATTAGGTGTATTGGTACCCATTTCTGACCTCATGCAATCCTTTCTAGCACCCCTTATAGAGCATTTCTAGTATTTTTTATGTCTTATTTGTAACACTTCTTTGTTGCTAGAAAATGTTTTACATTTGTAAAGTAACAACACTATACACAGGAGATCCTTGAGCAAGTTCTAAATAATGATGAACAAACTGAATACTTCACAATAAAATAATGAACAAAAGAATCATTTAACTCCTCATTTAAATCTATATACTTGCTATGAAAATCAGCCAAAAAAAGGAACTTAAAAGCTATAACTGTATGTTTCTCTCCCACATACCATTTTCCGAATAACCACTCTGAGGCATAATATTAATTATAAATAGTTTCTTTCCCTCCAACCTGCTTCCTGCTGTCTGTGGACAAAGTATCTTTAGGGTCCTTGAGAAACTTGGAGATGTCCAAATCCTGGGAAGCTGAGCTATAGCCTTTGCTGATGGATAGCACCTGTCAAGTTTCAGGAGGTCTCCCTTGATCAAATCTGGTCCACCTTAACCTGGAATGAATCCATAGTTTCTTGATTTCTGTGGAAACAAAAGCAAAACTGCTTCTGCAAAGCAACGCATGTTTTAAACACTATTGGATAAATATAGTTTGATGTTTGTTTTAATGCTAAGGCATTTTTAAAATATTCAGGCTGGTACGCTGTATCAGCTCTCTTTTAACCTCAATATTTTAGCAGCTGTCTCTTGCCCATCAGCCATCAAATTCAAAACCAACAAAATAATTTTTTTCTTTTTTTAAGCCGATGCACATTGTTTTGTAAAACCCATTGGATCCTGTTTAGAGGCTTTCTTATTTGAACTTCTTTTCTCTATGTCTTTTAGCCATTTTTGACCACGTAAGCAACACTTTAAAGTGCTAAGAAGTATGGAACTGTGTCAGCTGCTTTGGTGACTGAGACAGTCCATTTCTCTGGTTGTGAAAATCTAACCCAACACTCACAGGGCAGTGGGAGGTTCGTGACAAAGAATTGATTAAAATGTTTCTTAGAGCTCTAGAATGCAGATGCTTGAACTGTGGAAGGCATTTTTACTTAGTCTTCCATTCCTCCTTAACATGCTAGCTGCTCAAGGTCTCATTGCCCCACAGAAATCTTAAAGAAGTGTCAGAAGCTACTGACTTGTTAAACAGCACCTGAAATTATGTTACTGAACCAAATCCAGGATATATTTTCATTATGCCCACACGTCTCACAAATACAACTTAATCTTAACACATGCCCACTGAAATTCCACATGACATTCTAAATGTGATCTGATCTTTAAACCTTGTATCTCATACCCTAAATATTTCATTATACAAAGCCTCTATCTTTAGTTCAAGCTTCAGCTCTATACCTTAGTAACCAGAGCAACAGTAACATTTTTTGTCAAGTCATTCTTAACATCTGCAGTCCCCAAACCTATCATTCTTTTTGACCTACTCAAAGCCCTTTCATTTCATCTAAGGCTTTAAGTCCCTTATCTACATTTCACGGACCTGATACACTCAAAATATCTGCTGCAGTGTCAGCAGCATAACAAAAAGAGGCCACTGAAAAACCGTTACCTGGGTACCCAAAGGTATTTTGTCAACACAACTGATAAAACATGAGACATTAAATCTTTCCCTTTGCCAGTCCAGGTGACTAAACTTCTCCCACAGCAGCTGCAAGCTTCCAAATCCACAATTTATGTGTTCCTGGACCAATATGCCAGTGTCCTGTCATTAATCCTTTTTCTGCTTGGCCAGAAGCCACTCTAAGATCTCCTTGATTCCCCGACCAGTCAAGAATATTCTGAGATGCTGAACCTTTGTGGAGTTTCAGTAACATACCTCCACCATGGCAAGGAGTTATTAACACTACAATGGTCCACGCTCCTTCTCTCAAAACTGGATGTAATATCAAAGGATTAGAAACATATGCCCAATACTTCCCTCCGTCACCTTTCATATTCTCCCTCTGCATTGCTAGGAGGCTCTTCTGTCATCTACACCAATCATTCCAGCAGCCACTGAGCTCCATTCTAGATAAACACACACATGTCTTCATCCCCATAATCACACAGGATCAGGTCCCATACATTATCCCATGCAAGGATCCTTCCACTTTACATGGAAAAATTGATCCAGTGGTAGGATGCCAAAATCTGTTAGCTACAGAATTTTCTGCTGCATCCACATTTAAAAAATTTAAACTAAAGAGTGCATGACTTAATATATTATGTGGTCACTGGGAATATAACTCCCCCTTTTTATTTTTTCTTGTTGTGTTTTCAAGGCACCATGAGTATATTCCACAATTTCTTGTCCTTGAGGATTATAAGGAATTCCAGTCTTATGTTTAACACACATCTGATGACAGAATATCTTTAAAGCTTTACTGGTGTGTCCCAATCAACTATTGGTTGGCAAGGTTTTAGTACTCTGCTTTGAGGGAAACATTTTAGCAATGAGCAATTGCATGTTTTTTAGCCTCTCCTGACTGAGAAATAGCCATCATGAATCCTAAAAATGTATCTACTGCCACGTGCACATATTTTTAATTTTCTGAATTCAGGTATATGTGTTACATCCATCTGTCATTATGGATTAGACACTAGGCCTCTAGGTTTAACTGCCTGGTGAGGTACTGTAAAAAACAGTGCACAGATTGAGCACTGCCTAACAATCTATCTAGCAGCTTCTTTAGTTAAAGGAAACTGATTTCTTAAACTCCTACTGTTCTGATGATGAATGTCATGTGGTTGTCCAGCTAGCTCAGCTTGAATAAATTCAGTTAGCCTAGTATATTGATATGCAAGAGCATTAGATGCAAGTAATGGACCTGGAAGTCCAGAATGAGCTCGAATATGGCCAATAAAATAAGGGTATTTTCTTAATAGAGTTCCTTTTGAATCCACTGGAATAAAACCTATAACTTGTTTCTATAACTTGTGAAGCTATAAATATTTAATGGCTATCAGAATACAAATTAAAGGCTTAATTATTTAAAATTTGGAAAACTGCAGCAACAGCTCTTCACTATTGTAAATGGAGACAGCGCTTTCATTTCCTGGCCATTCAGTCCTGAGTAATCAAACAGAAAATTATATTACTCACAAACTGTATGGCCTATTAGCTCAGGCTATTATTAACTAGCTCTTACAACTTAAATTAACCTTTTTTTAAACTAATCTGTGTATTTCCACATGGCCATGAATTACCAGTGATATTCTGGCATCTTACCATTATGGCAGCTACATGGTATCTCCCTGACTTTGCCTTCTTTTTCCCTTCATCTTTATTTGGACTTCCTGCTTGACTCTATTCTGTCAGGCTATTGGACAAATCAGCCTCTTTATTAACCAATGGTAATAAGACATATTCACAGCATACAGAAGGGTATCCCTTATCAAACTCTCCTAGTTGACTTGAAACAGGTGTGGTTTGCACAGCAAATTCTTTTTTGATTAATAACAAGCTGCTTTTCCATTATAGAATTCATGTGTAAATACTAGAGCATCCTGTGCTATATGTTGTGGTACCACTTTTTTTAAAAAAATATAAATGCATATGTCTGAGAAAATTATAATAACTTATCTTTAAAGATAATGACTATCAATTTTCCTGCAAAATTTGCAAATGCTATAGGCCATGAATTACTATTTTGAAACAGGTAAATTAACTCTCATTTAGTATATGTAATTCCTATTTAGGCAGGCTTTTTCCTGACTTACCAGCAAGACTCCATTATAATTTTTTGCTTTATCATATGGGTTCAATACTTTCACGGGAAATATTGGAAGATTAATCCATAATAATGGTCCATTCTACCAAATGACCACTGTCGGTGTATATTTTGTAGGCAGGATATAACCTACCCAGGGCATCTCATAATCTACATATTGAACTTGTTGATGTTGAATGGCCTGCTCCACTTGATCAATAACTTGTCTAGCTTTATCAGCTAATTCCCTGGGAGATGTAGGATCACAATCTCCTTTCAAAATGTTGCATAAGGGCTTCAGGTTTCCTGTGGCCATTTTAAAATATGGTCTCAATCATTGTATGTCCCCTAATAATTTCTGAAAATCATTCAAAGTTGTCAACTGGTACTTTCTAATTTCTATTCTTTGTGGTTTAACCTCCTTTGGATACATGTCCCCAGTATTGAATGGGATGTTGTCTTTAAAATTTTTCCTGTTGCTATGAACCATCTTATAGTTTGTAGAGATATTTGAAAGTGCCCACAGACAGCTAAAAGTATCTCTCCATTCTTACAAGCTAACAAAAATATCAGCCATATCATGAATTATATAAACGTGATCATAAAGCTTCTTGGTAGGTTGCATTGCTAGAACCACAAATTTTGACACATAAGTTGAACTATTCATCCTCCCTTGGGTAAAACTTTCCAATGATACCTGACCATAGACTTCTAAAATTCACCAATGGTACACTGAATGCAACCCTTTTAGAGTCCCCCAAAGCAAGATGAATGGTATAAAAACAATCATTCAAATATAGAATTACTTTAAAGGTATCTAGGAATGAGAAGGAAATTCTGGTTGCAAAGCACTCATGATTTGTATGGTCTGTTAATCTGTCTAAGATCATGTAACAAATTCCATTTAAATTATTTTTTCTTAATTATGAATATAGGAGAATTCCAAGTTGAATTGGAAGGGTCTATGTGGCTCTCAACTAACTGCTGCATGGCTTGTATCTTTTCTTGAGTTAGAGGCCACTGATCAACCCACACAGGCTCTTTGCTTTTCCAAATAATGGGGTCTGCGTAGAATGCAGTGACCTCTCCTAAACATGCTCCCATCGTGCTTTGGGAAGTCTCTTGTTAGGCATGATAGGTTCAATTCTTGGGCAAGAATCCTTGTTGGAGCATTTGATTTGAAATTAACTAATTGGTACTATACAGATAAACCTTCACTTCACTCATGTTTCTGCCCCAAAAATTTACTGGAAGATGCAGAACAATATAAGATATGAATATCCCACTGTATCCTTATCTCTCCAATTTAGTTCATCACTGCTTTGCTAGAGACTCTGAGTCTGTCTAATTCCCTAGAATTGAGTAATTTTCTCCCGCATAGGCCACATGGAAGGACTATTGACTGGCCACAATTACAGACATGTCTGCTCCTGTGTCAAACAGGCCTAAAAAACTTTCCATTAATAAATAAAATTAATTCTGGCCTCTGTGATCCAATGGCTCAGAGCCAATAAACGTCTGATGAGTCAAGCCCTACTTCCCTTCTTTTTCCATTTTTATAAGCATTATTTTTCTGCACTTTTTGGAGTAAAATTAACTGTGCTAATCTTTGCCCTGAATTAATAACTGAAATTCTTCTGGAGAGTATACCATCACCTTAATATTCCCTTTGCAATCTGCGTCTATTATTCCAGGAGCTACAATTATTCCTAGCATGGTAGTACTGCTTCTTCCTAACATCAGCCCAACAATTCCCTTGGGCAAAAGTTCATAGACACCTGTTGGCAGTGCTTGGACACCCATCTCAGGAGTTAGAACTATATAGGTGAAGAAACTGCGGTACAATCCTGTGCTACCTGGAGTTGCTCTGTAGAAGTGCTGAATGGCTTTCCTCATTGTGAGGCAAGCTTCTGAAGTGCCCTATAACACTGTTTGTTGCATGGTCTGGGGTTGTCCCTACAGTTTTAGATGCTGATTCCTGAGTACACCTTCTTTGGAAGGGTGTTATTTAGCCTTTGTTTCTGGTTCTTCACTAGTCTTCTGGCCTCAGTGGTCTGTAGTTCTGGTGACTGACAAGTCCTCTAGTCCACTAGGGAACCTCTGCTGTGGCTTTGCCAATCTGCATACCCTCAGGGATTTGTGATGCAAGGGTTGACTCTAAGGTTCTGGGATTCTGTGTACTCATGAGACCTCTGGTAAATAAGGGGAATTTAGTGTTACGGTTACCAGATAAGCCTCTGAGGTTCTAGGTACCTGCATGGCCTTTGAAAGAACAGGGGTCTTCTGCCAGAATTGTGTGCAAGAATATGGTGACAAGGAGAATGAGGGATATTTTGGGAATGCTGAGCAGTCTTCAGAGCATTGTTGACATGGTGTGGGCTGCTCTTCCTTGGGGTATCTGCTACTGGCATTGCATCTAGTAGAGCAGGGGTCTTCTGGTGTTGTAGGCTAGGATATAAATAATGACACCTGATTTAGCTAGTTTGATATGGGAAATAACCAGACTAGCTTAAAGGATAAAACAATTATATTTTTATTTATTATAAGGGTAAAACTTACAAAACAGGAATAAGAAGTTCAATATCAGCGATGTTCTGTGGGAAACACACACACACACACACACAGAGAGAGAGAGAGAGAGAGAGAGAGAGAGAGAGAGAGAGAGAGAGAGAGAACTAGCACTGGGCTATGCACATGTTTTTCTCTCTGGGTCCCAGAAAACCATGCCTTAACTAAGACCCACTTCTTAAAGGTAAATGGCCAACTAGGTTTCTCCATCATCTCCTCCTTTTAACTAAACAAGAGCAATCCAAAGCCAATACAAAACTATATACAATATGAGCAGGTATCAAGTATAAAATTACAAGCAACATAAGCAATATTAAGCAAGGAACACATGACAAATGTTTTAATAACATCCTATTCCAAAGAGTCTAAATCTTGCAAAAGAAATAAGCTTAGCTAAATCCTAAAAGGAATATAACTACGATTGTCTAATGTTCAACTCAATTAAAGGCCTGAGGTGGGAGATAATATTACTTGATTAAACAGGAAGTGCAATAAAGCAGCTTCCAAAATGAGCAGAATATGACAGAGACAATTAGCTACCTGAGCAAGCACCCATAGTCTCATTTGCAACATGGAAGCAACCAACTTTGGCTAACACCTAGCATAACTGACAGACAATTTTCAGAGGCAGAAAAATTTTTCAGAACCATCTTACCCTGTCTTGGGAAAGTTTGGCAGTCCTTTACCTTGTGTGCTGCTTAATCATTCTGGATATCATGTACTTTGTCAATGGCTGAGGCATGGGCAGTTCCTTGCCCAATGACCAAATGTATCAAGAAAAAAAAAACAAACTCCAAGTGGAGTGCCTTCTGTGTTCAACATTCTCTCAGGAATAGATTGGTGTTGTCAGGAAAAATCATGCCCCATGTCGACAGAAATCTAAGTTATTTAAATGCCATATTCTACAGATACTTGAAGTGAATACTAGATAGGTTGAAGATTACCTATCTAGGCAGAATATAATCTCTATGTATCTAAAGAATCTAATCAATCTGACTATCTGAATAACAAACATGATCAACTATTGACTTATAATATTTAATACCTGTATAACTTATAGACTGACTTCATGTCAGAATAATAAATAATCTGTAAACAAATGTGCAACAAATGAGGACAATGACCTCAAAATGTAGACAATGTATACGTATCTTATTCAGAGGTAAAAATAATATATAATACAATAAGAATATGTATCCTAAAAGTTGTATCAATATACAAAATGTCCTAAACAGAGGTAAAAACATGCATGTATACAATCTGACAGAATAACTTTGCATAGGTATACAAATATTGTAAACGGAGATAACAAATATATTTTAACTTGTATCAATATGCAAAGCTATACCAATGTAAAGTATCCATAAATAATACCTGACAAGTATTCACTCTATTACCCTCTATTATTATTCCCCCCCTTTTTTTTAACAAACATAGTTTCCAACACAAGCCTCTACCTGATACAAGTAATAACCAACAACCCCTAAATGGTGTTCCCAACCCTGAGGACAAACTTTTTTGGAAGAGGGGGTGTTGTCCTCTAGAATTGCTTCCCATTAATAGGGGATAATGTTCTATTTATGGAATCCTGTAAAAGTAAAGTGAGGGTTAAGTTTCAAGATTACTGTCTAGTATAGTTGCAAATGATTTCTGAGCAGTCCATAGGGTTTTTTCCAAAGTTCTTATTTGACGTTATGGCCAGAACTCCATGAGAAACTGCCATTTCAGCAGCCGGTACTCAAAAAACAATCTTATAGTAGCACTATCAGCATCACTATGTCATCTCAACCATGTGGAGTTGTTGTGGGGCCCCATCTTCTTTTAAGGTAAATCTCTATTGCTGAAGACACACAGGGTTCTGACATAGGACTTGGATGGATAGAGCTGAATTAGGCCTAGAATCCTACTCCAAATAGGACTAGCTTTCATAGTATGGAAAAATGTTACATAACTGCCATGCTGCCAAAAGTGTAAAACCATTACAATTCAACCTAGCTGTGACACCTAGGAACCACAATAATAACCAGCAAGGCAAGCTGTCCCTAAAGGTCCAATAGTGGCAGTGACATCATGACAGCAATCAATATCTATGAAATTGCACTTAAGGTCCACTCAACAGGGAAAAACTTCATGCCTGGTTCTATAAAGACAGTCAACTATGAGTTGCTGATAAGGTCATGGAACAGAGGAGAATCTAATAGTGACATTTTCCTAAACTAGTATCATCTCTAACTGCGTACTTAGTACTGATTGTCTCACCTACAGGTAAGTGTAATTCTTCCTACAGCAGATGAAGACCATTTCAGAAATCCATAGCATGTATGATAGAAGGAACAACTGATACTGGAGAGAAGAGACACAGTGGATGCATCTAGAATACAAACCCTCCCCCTAAGACTCAGGGAACATTCGGAGGAAAAAGAAAGAATGCTCTAAGTTCTAAGAGTCAGAGGACAAGGAAGAATGTGGTAAGATTGTGTTTTGTACATCTGAGAGGAAAATGGCACCATGATTCTCATCAATATAGTCTGCCAAACAAGAGTCAAAATTTGTATACTTGGCACACCAATATAGAAAGTGGAAAATCTCGGGGGATTTTAACATTAGATGAAGAGCTATATTACTTCATTATTACTAAGAACAGAATCAGTCTTCTGCTGTGGGACATTGGTTTGTAACCTGTCAATCAAATTTTAAATAAACACTGATTGGCCAGTAGACAGTCAGAAAGTATAGGTGGAACAACAAGAAAGGAAGTAGAGGCAGGTCAATGAGAACAGGAGAATTCTGGGAAGAAGGAAGCCCATTCTTCTTCAGTTGTAAGTCTGCCACAGAAGAAGAAAGATGTGATTGCCTCACTGAAAAAAGGTACCAAGCCATGTGGCTGACATATCCTAGAATAATGGGCTAGTATAAGTTTTAAGTTAATAAGAAGCCTGAGCTAATGGGCCAGTCAGTTTATAGTTAATGTAGGCCTCTGTGTGATTTCTCTGAGACTTAACAACTGTGATAACCAGGCAGAACAGAAAACTCAGTCAACCGTATTCTTGTTTACAATCCTCCTAATATATATGTGTAACAGCGTAAGCAAATGCAGACAGATTGTAACCAATGCAGACAGATTTAATGGGGAAATAGACTTACAGAACCACCGTTCCCACGGAGACCAGGAAAGCAGAAGCAAGCGTTTGGGAGCACGCTCGCCAAATTTATAGGCAAACATTAGCCCGAGGCGAACACGCCCCCTAAGGGGCGGGACTTATCCCTATATCTCCCCCTAACCCTAACCCTAACCCTAATAGATTTATAATTGTGAGTTACTGTTTTTAGACAGATATATTGGTATCGATTCTTGTATATTGATACAAAGTTAAATTATATTGACTATTGTATGCATGCTTGTTTCTACCTCTGTTTAAAACATTTTTTATGTATTGACATATATTGTATTGATATATATATATATTGTATATATTTACCATATTGCAATGTATATTTGTACAGTGTTTATATTTGGAGGTCATTATCCTCATTTGTTTCACAGTTGTTTATTGTCTTAGTCTTTAAGTTAGATAGATATTGAGAATTATATAGATTAATAGTCATCTAAGTTTGTCATTTATAATTAGACTAATCAGGTTCTTTAGATATATAGAGATTATACTCAGTATAGATAGATAATCTTCAGCCTCTTCAAAGAGCTGTAGAAAATGGCCTTTAATCTAACTCAGAGTTTCGTGAGAGTGAGACACAATTGCTCCTGGCAACACCGCTCTATTCCTAAGAGAATGTTGAGCACCAAAGACACTCCACCTGGAGCCTTTCTTTTTGGCAGAACTGGCCTTTGGGCAAAGAAATGTCCATACCTCAACCACTGACAGAGATACAGAGCATGCATCAATGGATAAAACAGGACTGTCATATCCTGCCAAGACAGGGTAAGATAGTTTTGAAAAGTTCCTTGCCTTTAATAATGGTATGTCAGTTATGTTAGGCCTTAGCCAAAGTTGGTTGACTCAACATTGCAAACGAGACTTTGGGTGATTGCCCCGGTAGTCAGTTGTCTCTGTCAATTGTTGCACATTTTGGATATATCTCGTTTGTTAAGTAATATTTATTCCCTTCTCAGATCTTTGATGGAGTTGAAGATTATATAATTGTAGTTACTCTCTGCATTATTTAGACTCCTTGAGATAGAATGTTTAGCAAAACTTTTGATTCTCAGTATTGTTTGTTATATTTATTATTTGTTATTATCGTATATAGTTGTATTTGGTTTAGTTCTGTCTTATTTAGACAAAAGGGGGAAATGTAGGGATAAGTCCCGCCCCTTAGGGGGCGTGTTCGCCTCGGGCTAATGTTTGCCTATAAATTTGGCAAGCGTGCTCCCAGACGCTTGCTTCTGCTTTCCTGGTCTCCGCGGGAACGGTGGTTCTGTAAGTCTATTTCCCCATTAAAGCTGTCTGCATTCGTTAAAAAAAATTGTAATATCTTTTAATATTATTCTCAGAAATATAGGCTCTAGAAGTAGCAGGAATGTTAATTTCGGTATTCCATTGTTGTAATAGGTCACGACCCCATAAATTCATTGCAATATTGGCTACATATGGCCTTAATTTTCCTATTTGTCCCTCTGGCCCTATACATTCAACCCATCTCGTGCTCTGCCTTACTCGAGATAGGGTTCCAATTCCCAGGAGCTGAACATTTACATTCTGAAGAGGCCAATATGGATGCCAAGATTCTGGGGTAATGATACTCACATTAGCACCTGTGTCCAGCAGGCCAGTAATAAAAATGCCATTTACACACACTCTCAGCTTAGGTCTTTGATCATTTATAGAAGTTTGCCAAAACACATGTAACTCATCTTTCTGATCATTATTGCTTGTAACAGTAGGCATGGGGCTTCCTAATTGTCCTGACAAGGCACGTTCTCTGCAGAAACTGGAAATGACTGAACCATGTTTGCCATGGGGGCCTGTGAGGCCCCCCTCTCACGTTTCCCGTCTGTATCAGGTTGCCTTGTCTATCTCTTGTAGACCTGCATTCATTCGTCCAATGTCTGCCTTTTCCACATCTTCTACATGAACCTGAACGCTGAGTCCTTCTATTTCTGTTATTTCTAGAAGATGCATTATTATTATTTTTGAAAATTCATTGTCTATAATTCCTTTTCATATGACCCATTTTGCCACAATTAAAACATTTGGTATTCTGGTGTCTCCTTTTGCCATTGGAAATTGCTTCTTCTACCCATGCTTCAGTGCCATAATCAAATGTATCAGCATTCAAAGTATGCAAGACCCATTCTTCCAAGGGCGCTGATCTGAGCTTTAAAGGCCCCAAAATCCTTTTGCATTCCACATTTGCATTTTCATAAGCCAAAGACTCAATCATTATACACCTTGCTTCTGGGTCAGATATCCCTATTTGTACAGCCTTAGTTAGTCTTTGTAAAATGTCACTAAAGGGTTCTCTCTGACCCTGTTTAACTGTGACAAATGATTCCATTCTCTGTCCTGGGTCTTGTACCCTTTCCCAAGCCCTTAAAGCTGCTGTAGGACACATGGAGAGTTTGTTTTCATCCAAATTAGCTTGTTCCTGAGGGTTAGAAAAGAGCCCTTCACCTGGAATTTTATCTAGGGAAATGTCAATTCCCTTCGCTTTTTCCTGCTGTTCTAAAAGTCTAGCCTCTTGCCTGAATAAGCATTTCCATTTCAATGGCGGTCCACTCTCAAGTACTGCAGAGCTCAGCTGGAGCCAGTCCAAAGGGATTGCTCTGCTTGTCGTGGCCCAAGATTTTAGCATCTCTTTAACAAAAAAAGGCATGCATCCCAAAAGTCATGACAGCCTGTTTAATTTCTTTGAGATCATTCATACGGACAGGCTCCCACGTATCTTCCTTGATGACCTTAGGGTTTCTGGAACCAATCACCTTCTCTGTTGTTATTACTGGAAAGGCAGGTAGAGCTGTAGGTAGAGCTTTGCGGAAATTGTCCCGGAGAGATTTACCCACAGATGTAGTTAAAATTTGCCCTTTTACCCTTTGCTCTTCTTCATCAGAATTTAGAAATTCCTCAATCTTTTCAATTCTATTCACCATTGCCTTCTGCAATGTCTGAATCTCCTGTCCAGAATTTGGACATTAGAGATAACATCTCATCTTTGGACATAATTTTTAAGGCATAAACTGTGCCTTCTTGTATTGACGATCTTTCCGCCAATCTGTCATAAGTTTTAGACAAAATCCGATTGTCACATTCAGCAGTTTTGATTCTCTCAGTTAATATTTCAGTTCCTACAGAAAGGGACTGAAGCTTACGATCCAAATCAGCTGTTTCCTCTTCCATAGTAATGAATTTCTCCTTAATATCAGCCACTACTGTCTCAGTTCCTGCAGAAAGGGACTGAAGCTTACGATACAAATAAGCTGTTCCTTCTTCCATAATAATGAATTTCTCCTTAACATCAGCCTGTACCTTTTCTAAATTTTGCTCAGTTAACCGAGTCATATTATACAAAGATCTGTTCTCTTCCTGGAGAACTTCAAACTGATTCTTGAGAAGATTGTAGTCATTCTCAATTGTTTTTAAGCATTCCACCTCTGCCTTAAGAATCCTGGATTCATCTTGTAAAGAATTTATCATATTTCTATCAAACCATTTAGTGCCAAGGAAAACTACGAGTCCCAGAAGGATCCATAGATGTGGGGTGATAGACACCTCTTGTAAAATCTCCCACATTGTACAATTAAAAAAACTGTTAAATTCTTGAATGGTAACATGTTCAGACATTTTTTTATAAAAGAAAAATTTTTTTTACCTGCAATGACCGGTTCCTGCCAGTAGCTCTTGTAGACCAGGCTGGCCTCGAACTCACAGAGATCCGCCTGTCTCTGCCTCCCGAGTGCTGGGATTAAAGGCATGTGCCACCACCGCCCTGCTCCCAGCCACCTGGCTAGCTTATGCCCCGAAATAACAACACACAAACTGTATTCATTTAAACACTGCCTGGCCCATTTCTATTAATGTGTGTAGCACCGAGGTGTGCTTACCAGGAAGATTCTAGCCTACGTCCATCCTGGGTCGGAGCTTCATTGCGTCTGCCCGGGAGAGGGGAGCATGGCATCTGTCTGAGCTCACTTCCTCTTCCTCCCAGCATTCTGTTCTGTTTACTCCACCCACCTATGTTCTAACCTATCAGGACCAAGCAGTTTCTTTGTTAGCCAATGACCTTCCTCCATTATATTTCCTACCTTAGAATACTTTTCTCTATATATAATTACTTTAATGGATCATTTGATATTTATCTTTTATTATTAATTTTTAAACTTATCCTACAAAAATTAAAACTAAAATCCATATAATGTATTATCACCATGTTCAAACATTGATAAAATTTGTGATATCAAATCAATGTACATAAACTGAGAATTAGAGTGGGTATCAATGAGGAAAAGTGACAGATATGGTTGTGGAAGCAAATTTCCCTAAAATCAATGAATTATTATCCAAAATCTAATTTCACAAGAATAATTTTGGAGCTCTGTTTTTTCAAAATCTTCATTGCTTTTTAATTCTTAAGATATATAATGTCTTTAAATTTCCCAATCTGGAGCAACTGTTACATGAGGCACTGGATGCATGGTGCTCCTAGATTATGTACTAAATGCATGGTGCTCCATTAGGAAGAGTTTTCTGTTTGTGACCCAGTTCTTGAGAGTGACAGAGTAAATCAGCAGTGGATAAATAGTGAGACCATGGAGACAAAGTATCCACACTCACTCCCAGTCACTTAATGACACTTTTGGCTAGCACAATGCATTTTTATTACTTTACATGTAAAGAAATAAGTAATACTGTCATCTTATCACTAAAACATTCACAGTATGATTTGGTTTGTTACATCATGTTGACATTTTCTCAAGTGAAAAACCTGCAATTCTACACATTAAATTAGAGAAGCAGCCTCAGCTCAGTTTGTATATTTTCCTTTATTTCTTGTGGACTAATAAAGTCTGCAATGCAAAAATATACATTGCAGAAAAAAATACAGTAATTTTCCTCTATCCTAAAGAATTGTGGACAAATTAGTTACTGTTTCCACAAAATGAATCTCTGAATGAATGTTTTGTTAAAAGGTCAAAAATTGAAATGTATTTAATATGTAAACATTGTAGTCTTGCATAGATAACAACATAAATTCCAATAAATGACTCAGGTTGAAGTAGACAGAGTGAGATAGAAGTTCTTGGAGACAATGTTGAAGAAATTTTGGGCAGCTCTATAAGACTTCAATGTCAAGATTTCTTAGAATCTCACACACAAATAAAGAAAGCACAAAGCATACAAATATGCTAATCATAAAATAGGAGGACCTAGAAAGGATGTAAGAGACAAAAATAAGGAGAAGATCTATGGAAAAACTCTCCTGTCATAATGATCCAGCCAAATTATGACTTCACAGCAGCAGTAGCTGCCTCCATGGCCCACATAGACTAATCCTGTAAATAGTTCCTCACAGATTATGGTGGGTGTGGAGGATTTGACACCTCCTCTCCCACTGGTCTTTGGGTCACTCATAGTTTCTAGAATGAACATTGTCTTCAGTTGTGTACTTACCATCACGATCTCTATATTCCAATGAATAGTTCTAAGCTTATAATCACCATGCTGACATGGTTAAGATGAACAGGTCACAAAACACAAAAAAATATTGTAAATATGGTAAAGAGATTTGTAGTGAGTAGTAAGTGAGATGGGGGTGTATGGGACATAAGATGTGTGACTATGACAGTATTCAGTGTGTGTGTGTGTGTGTGTGTGTGTGTGTGTGTGTGTGTGTGTGATTCATTTTAAACAGTGATTACTCTTTTCATATAGGTAAAGTATATTTATTTTTAAGATTTCACATTCTGGAATTTTTCTGATTTCATTAATTAATAAATTTACATAACTATGCTGATTTTCAAAGTTCTCTTTTTGTACTTCATTTGTGCTTCATCATTTTTTTTTCTTTCTATGATTCTTTGATAGTTTTTTTTTCTCTTTGTCTATTACTGTTTGTTTGAGACACAGCTCACTCTGTAGCCCACGCTGGCCTAGAACTCACAATTCTCTTGCCTATTCACCTTGGTTGCCAAGGACTGTGCCCAAACACCTGATGCTACTTAATTTTTAAGTAAAACTTCAGCCAGTACCTCAAAATTTATTCATTTTAGCATTTTTGTTTCTATAAATAACCCACAAACTCCATTTTAATATATCTTAAAATAATATATTCCTTAAAGCTATAATATTCCATTGAAAGTATTTCATGTGTTGTTTATAATTCCATAGATGGGGTAACTTTACGGTTTTGTGCTTTTTTCAAGTTTTTTTTTTATCTTTAAATGTGTCGTGCTAGTATCATACTCATTGAAAATACTCTGTTATTATAAAGTCATACATAGTTTGAATTATCTGATAAAGTTTTGTCTATTTTTATATTTGTTCATCAAGAATTTCCTATATTATGGTCAGATCATTGACAACTCTTCTCTGAAATCATCTAAGATCTAGACACCCTTGTGTCTTTTTTTACCCATAATGCCCAGTTTGTGCTGCCCAGTATTTTTAGAAATGTGTTCTTCCACAAGAGTATGGATGACTTACTGGGAGCAACATTCTTAAAGAAAATGTGTCTCCCTCTATGAGCAGTCAGTTGACAGTGACTTCTCAGCTAGAGGAGGAACTTCACACCCACCTCCCCACTCCATGAAGAGATTTGGTTTAAAATGAGCTTGCATAAGACTTACTTGTGTTATAGAAGCATTATGAATTCATATGTGCTATCTTATTTCGTCTAGAGGACAATATTCCTTTATATATTCATCCATTACTGGTTAGTAGATTTTCCCCTTTTTTTGTCTTTACAGACCAATAAAATTTTAAGAGTTACCTAGGAATATATAAATTATAGAGTGGACATTTATTCCTGTCCAAGATAAAGGATTTGATGCAATTCACATGAAAACATTGAGGCATAAATCCTTACAAGGCCAGGAAAGTCCACATATCCCTTGTTGATGCATAAGGAAATGGACATCTGAGACATTATTTATAAATAAGAAGTGGCTAGACTGTGGTAATAATCTAAATAAGATAATAAATGCACATTCCTCTTCAAAGGCATGCAATCCGAACAACAGGAAAAATTCAGCCTGTGCTGAGGTGCTGAGTTTTGTCCTTTGTTCTGGTGTCCTTTAAGCCTGTTGTTTACCATCAGAAACAACAGCCCTCTTCTATTCATCTCATTATGTTGTGATGATAATGCTTCCATTATCTATGTGCCTAAGAAATTGGAATCACTGTTATACATGGAAGCATAACCTCTGTGTTGTGCGCTAATGATAGATGTTCCCTTTTAAAGAGAGACATTGACAAAATAAAAATCATCTGGAAAATACTATTTTCTTAAGAAATGTGATTTCTTGGTGCTTTAAAAAAATCCAAAGAAAGCAAAAGAAAAGACCTTAATTTCATCTGTGACTATTATATCTAAGTTTCTTAATTATATAAATATTATTCGAAATAAATAAACTAGAAACTTATGCATGGGCATAAAGTCTATTCAGTCAGAGAGGTTAACAGACAATTTCAATTTGTCCACCCAATTTTCAGGTAATTATTTGATCCATTTTAAGTCTCTTCTAAATTTTAAGAGATCCTGCAACATTATTCAGTTCATCATAACTGACATAACCTTCCTACTGGATACTAGAAAATTAATATCTAAGTAGCAGTTACCATATTGTGAGTCACAGCAGGATGAAATGATGGACTAAGTCTACTTCCAGTACCTGCAAGGGGATGGTGCATTCAAGAAGCTTTAAAATTACTCTGTGAATTACTGAATAAATGCATCTAGTAAGAAACATATTTCTGACTTTGGGCAGTGGCACCTGTAGACTTATGACTCACCTACCTTCTCTCCAACAGTCTCAGCACCAAGTTTAACTTCCCATTCTCAAAATCACTAATGTATATGTGCTCAGCATCTGGCAGTCTTCAGTGATGAGACAAGGGCCTAGTGCTTAGTCTCAGAGCTACTTTTGAAGTTGATCTCCTGATAGGTTAATGTCCCCAAGAGATTTTTCTGCTCTATCATTATCAACAGTCTCACCATTTGCTGTCATCTGAGTAGTTCTGCCTCCTATACTCTGAAGGTGTACACTGGACTTATATGTGCCAGCTCCAAATAACATGATGGCATAGTCTCCAAGGATTTCCAGCTCTTGGGGAAAAGAACCAACACACCCAAATGAAATAGCTTGCAGCTATTTGTTACAGAATTCTTTATCTGAAGGAACTTCTGGCTCAAGGAATAGTCAAACCACTTCCCTAGTATCAAGGAGGAAACACATACTATTTTCTTGGCAAAACAGCCTTTCGAATTATTTCAGAAAAGCTGTGCAAAACAAGTATTTTGACCCATCAAACCAAGATGGAGTCACTAAAGCCCCCACAAAGGAGCCATTCTCTCTCTCTCTCTCTAGCTTTCTCAGGACCTATGGAAATATGAGAGCCTCACGTTGAGCACCATCTGTAGCTGGACGTTTCTCTCCCACTCGCTAGTTCACAAATAATCACTCTGAGAATTAATATTGATTATAAATGTTTTCCCAATGGTTCAGGCTTATTGCTAGCTAGCTCTTAGATCTAAATTAACCCTTTTCTATTAATCTATGTATTTCCATGTGGCCATGGGATTACTGGTTTGCTGGCATGTTGTTTCTTGGGTGGCAGGATGATGTCTCCCAGACCCTGTCTTTCTTCTCCTAAATCTTTTCTTTGGGTTCCCATCTGACTCAATCCTGCCTTTCCATAGGCCAAAGCAGCATTATTTATCAACCAATGAATGCAACCCATATTTGCAGCATACAGAACAACATCCCACAATATCAAGCTAGTAATTTAGAAATCAAGAAGATAAAATATCTACTAATACATAAATATAATTGAACATATAGAAAATCCAGATTGGTTGAAGAGGACACTTAAGTGATATTAAAAGTATATCAAGGTAATGTTAGTAAACAGAAACACAGGATAGTTTATGAAATTTTAAGAAAAGCTCCAACAAACCCAAATGACATAACTTGCAGTCATTTGTTGGATCCTTGCTATTTTTTTTTTGACTCAGCAGATGTCATTGCCTATCTTTTCTAAAGGACAACTGTCTTTATTCTGGGTCAATCATAGATCATAAGCTAAAGCTTCATAATGAGTATAGACTGATACTGTTAACCATGCCCAATTGAAGCAGCTGTTTATATGGCAACACCAGACCTCAGAGTTTTCAAATGACTTTTACCTTAAGAGGATCTCATCTCTATTTTAATACTTCTAAACTTACCTCTACTGTAAAAGCTAAGAACAATGTACAGTTTCAGAATGTGTCTTCAAATTTGAAGTGTTGATAACATAAGTTTCCAATGTAGCATACCAGAGAAGCTAAACCAATGTAGGGAGCATAGGTCATGTGAGAAACTGATTAATGCTATTATGAGCACAAGCTAGTGATCACAGGAGTGGAAACCTAATCTTGGGCTGACTTTGATCCTCCATATCTTTCCTTTTTTTTCTTGAATTCTTTGTACTTCAGTCTTCTGCCACACCACAATGTACCAAATGAGACTTTTCTTGATAGAACCAGTGGTCTTGACCTTCTTGGAATTCCAAACCTTAAAAAAAAAATTCTGATCATTATACATTACCTTCCTGTGGTATTCTGTTACACCAACAAAGACAGACCAACACACAAGACCTTCTATATCTCTGAGGCTTTTCACTGTCTAATTTTATTGTGTTTCTTGCTGCTTGTAAAGCTGCCCCAGGAAGTAATAGCCTCTATCACAGAAGTCCCATTATCTGTTTCTCAATTATGATAAATCTAATAATGTTCGTGGGCTTTGAGCAATTGTATTTGACTTGTTTTCCCTGCATCCCAGTTCTCACAAACACACTTAATTCCAGTGCCTTCTCTTCAGCCCTGTTTGTATCACCTTAATGTTTGTATGTCTCTGTTTTTGGTGACGAGCTTTTCTATAATGACTTTGCATCAGATGTCTTATACTCCCATTGTCAGTGGCATTGCACATAAGAATAAAACATGAATAACAAAAGAAAATATTTTTAACAAAGAATTTTTAATAACCAATAAATTGAGATGCTAAGAACCAAATATGTTTAGCATGTATGATTTCATTGTTTTGGACTTTGTAAATGTTCATCTTACCATAACCACTAGCAATATAACTGATGTATTTATCACCTCCCTATGTCTCTTTGAAGCAATTTGTGTCTCATGCTTGTCTGTATTTTTGGTAAGAATATTTGATATATTTATCACCAAATACTTTGAATTACACCATGCCATATTTTAACTTTCAGCACGATACTACACAGAATATTCTTATGAATATATTAAAATGAAGAATGGTGTCACCTGAAATACCTGAAACAATGAAGTCATTGATTATGTGTATTATGCATCTTCTTTTCCCACATCATCATGACCATTATTGTATTCTCTGGCTTTTACTGCTACAGACAATCCTTATAAGTAGGTCTGAGTTTATTTTTCCTTTTATGGCTGTGTTATTTTTCATGTAAAATGTCCTCCAGGTTCAACAATATTTTTTCAATCAGTGATGTTTCTCTTATAGGGAAAAGAAACACCAAGAATCAGAGCTATTTAATATCCATCCACAATTTTTTATCATTCACTATTTATCAAAAATGATTGAGATAATTAATCAGTTTTAGTAGATCATTTGTTACATGAGATAGTTAAAGACATAGATGAAAACAGAGAATAGGATCTCAAAGTTATATGAATTCAAACAATATCGACTTTTTTTTTTCAGTGATACTTTCATTTATTTTACTTCTGGTAATAAACTTTTTCTATCTCATACATGATTGGACATGTTTTGCTTTTAAAATTAACAGTCACAAAGAAAGAAACTGGTTTATTTTTGTATCAAGGTGACCACGCAGCTGAGTCTTAAGGCTCAACAACACTGCATCATCTTACCATTTCACTCAACAGTAAGGCCTTCTGTTTTGATTCTTTCTGGTGAACAGTGATTTTGGTTTCTTTGGTGGTTTCCATCGGTCAGGTAGTCACGACAGATGGCTGACCACCACTCCTGCTGTGCTTCAGGGGATTCTCCCAGACGAATCCTCATTTCTAGTGCAGCAGCTGCTGGCAATCTTTCAGTGCACATCTGTGCCTTGGCACTTTTCTACCGGGGCTGGCCCAGGAGTCCTGCTTTGGCTGCCAGGGCTTCATTCTGCTGAATATGATATTCCTGAAATCTCATGGATATTCTCTGTGTCATTTTTAAATATTTCTGTAAGCAATGTTCTGAACAGGTAACCTCCTCAGGTTTCACCTCTATCGTGGTGAAGTCTTTGACACAGTCCAGAAAGCAGCTTTCCGTGAGTCTGTTGTAGGTTCCCAGGAACTCCTTAAACTGTTTTATCTGGTCAGATTCTGGTATCTGCGCAGCCATATTCTTTCAGTATGTTTATTATTCACCTTTTCTGATGCATGAGTTTCTTTTCTGCTCTGGAAAAGCAAGTGCCCCGCCTTTTGCTTGAATGTCTTCAGTGAGGCTGGATTTCTTACTTAGCCACAGGCTCTCGCATCCAACACCGGTACCGGGCTGAGGAGCTGCGGTGCGCTCGAGTCTGAGATCTGAGGGTCAGCGTGAGGAGGGCGCCGCGCCGCTGGGCAGCAGAGAACACGTGGGGGCAATGATGACACAACAACAACAATATCGACTTTTAATGTATAAGTTCTTCACATATAAAATTTATGTCTTCAAATTTAATTCTGTCTTCAGTAGTTTTGTGTCTGGGTTCAAGCAATGATGGAGAATAGACCACCAAAGTCTTTTAAACCAGATTTATTTTTAAGCAACTTTATTCCAGATAAAGTAAAAGAACAAAATCACCGCATGGCACACAAAGCTTATCAGTTATAGCTGAGACCACAGCCAGAGATCAGGTTTCTAAAACTCTTGCAATAGGGACTGGTTTGGAGCCTCTTTAATAATAAAATCAAGCACCAGGTATACATCAAAGAGTTTTTACAACCTTGATGTCAGGCTTAAAGTCACATTACATTTTAAGTTTTACAACTTTTGGTAATAGGTTGTTAGAATGTTAACTTAAGGCGTTTGTGAAGCCTATGCCTGACACAGCCAGTTTTCACTGTCCCTGAAAAGAATGTAAGACAGAGAGTAGAGTCACATAGGGTGACAGTTCAAAATTAAGGGAATATCAACAGAGGACCCATAGAGGCAATAGTTCAAACCTAACCTTTGCCCACAGTATCTGCCGAGTTGGGAAGCTAGGATACAGGAGACAATTGTTAAAAGTTTACCTCTGTGCACTGTGACTGCCAAGATGTCTACTTTAAGATAGATGGTGTTTGTTAAAGGTTAACAGTGGCTGCCTGTTTTATATTTTTCTTCCAAAATATGCTTGTACTTGCAATTGTATATTTCTATATTCCTGGACCAGACTCTTTATTTCTATTTTCTATTTCTGTAATTTTCAGTAATTATATCAATAACTATCATGCACCAAAATTGCTACAGGATATATTACAAATGGTAGTGAATAATTATGTTCCGATAATGACTCAGGTAGGTACTTTTAGAACACAGAAAATCTACTCTTCAGAATTCTACAGTCTACAAGGGCTCAAAGTTATATGAATTCAAACAATATCGACTTTTAATGTATAAGTTCTTAACATATAAAATTTATGTCTTCAAATTTAATTCTGTCTTCAGTAGTTTTGTGTCTGGGTTCAAGCAATGATGGAGAATAGACCATCAAAGTATCACATGACATGACTGAGACAGAGAAAAAAACATTGAGTATCAACACAGGTATAAGTGCTAATTTTCCTTAACCTTTTCTTGTATCTTCTTATCCAATTAACATAATTTGATATCATTCTTGTTTAAGGTGAGATTTGTGTTATATTCAATAGTTTTTAACAAATTTTTTAAGAAATAAAAATCAGTACAATGAAACAATATTTGCCTTGCAAATAAGCATCATCTTAAAATACAAACAAAATAAAAATATTTTCATTATTTTAAAAAAACTAAATATATTGGATTATATTCTTCCTCTCTCCCTAGTCCTTTCAGATATCTCCCTTCCTCTGTAATCTAATTTTGGTTCTTTATCAATAAAAAAAAATCATAACAACAAACCTCCTAAAATCAAGAAAACAAAGTAAAGCTACTACTCCCTCCTACAAAATTATCAGAACTCCATAAATCCTAATATCTGCTCTGTGTCCTGTGTAGAACCTTTGGCTATAAAAAGGAGCTTGTAGTCTTTTCTCTGGGCTACAGAGTCAAATAATTCTCTGTAGCTATATCTAGTTAGAAGTGTCCCCAGTATCCCACACAGGGTATTTTTTAATAAGTTGCTTCTGGTTTTTAGTCTTCAGTGGTCTGTTCCCTATTATTTGAGCAATTCCAGGACCCAACAGTGATAAGAAGAAGAAATATTCTTTTGTGTTTGGGTAAAATATTCTGTAGATAAGTGTTAGGAGCATTTGATTATTAACATCTTTTAGCTTTATTACTTCTCTGTTTAGTTTTTTCTAAATGACCTGTTCATTGGTGAGAATAGGGTGTCAGTATATCATTTTGTGTGGGTCTGTGGAAGAATCTGGGTCACTCCGAGATGAATTTTGAAAATAAGGAAGAGAATCAGTTTATAATGAAAGGACTGCTCTTTGCTTCACAAAACCTTTTTTTTTTTCATTGCTATGCAATTTACACATCTTAGCAAGTCAATGTTTGCATATTCAAACCTCTTATCTGGAGTTGTTTGAGGGAACAATCATTTGCCCAAGCAATTCTCTACAATGAGACGTTTGTTCAAATCCTCTCATAACTGAGTTTTGCAAAGGCTCCAGTCCTTCAGAAACAACTCAGTTAAGACTCGAACACTTCAAACAAACGATAGCAATCACAAAATGTAGTTCAAAGCCAAGGTGTAGATATTCTGGAATTCCAGTCAAAGGCAATGCTCTAAGGGATCTTTTCCTAAAGCAGGGGTATTAAGTTTCCCACTAATATTATGTGGAGATAGAAGTGTGATTTAAGCTTTAGTAAACTTTAGTAATGTTTTTTTTTTCTTTCTTTGTTTGTTTTGCTTTGCTCTTTTTATAAAGTGTGAGTACCTTTATTTGGGGGGCAAAGATGTTCAGTATTGAGATGTCTTCTTGTTGGATTTTAATTTCTTCTAAAAATACTTTTGTTTTTTTATTAATTTTGGTTGGAAGTCTATTTTGTTAGATATTACAATGGCTACACCTGCTTGCTTGGAACCCTTGCTTGGAAAATGTGTTTCCAATCCTTTATTTTCCCCGAGGTAACAGCTGTCTTGAATGTTAATACAAATTTCCTGTATGCAGCAGAAGGTAGATTTTGTTTTTGCATCAATTTTGTTAGCCTGTGAGTTTTAATTGCAGAGCTTTTTATTGAGTTTATTTATATTCAGAAATACTAATGACACATGATTGTTATTTCTTATTTAGTTACTGCTGCTGGTGATAGTGTGTGTGTATGTGTGTTTCTTTTCTTTTGTTTTTGCTGGTGTGAGATTATATATTTCCTTTTTTTATGTGTGTACTTAGCCTCCTTGGGATGATGTTTTCCTTCTATTGCCTTCTGTAGGGCTGGATTTGTGGATAGATACTGTTTAACTATGACTTTGTCATGGAATATCTTGTTTTCTCCAGTTATAGTGATCAAAAGTCTTGCTGCATATAGTAGTGTGAGCTGGTATCTGTGGTCTTAGAGTCTGTAAGACATCTGTCCGGGCTCTTCTGGCTTTTAGAGTCTCCATTGAGAAGTCAGATTAATTCTAATAGGTCTGCCCCCATATATTACTTGGCCTTTTTTTGTTGTATCTTAAAATTTCCTTTCTTTGGGTTCACCTTCTTATCTAGCTTCTTTAGGATCACAAATTATAGACTCAGTGATCTTTATTTATGGCTAGAAACCAATTATGAGTGAGTACATTCCATGATCCTCTTTTTGGGTCTGGGTTACCTCACTCAGGATAGTGTTTTCTATTTCCATGCAAAATTCGAGAAGTCATTGTTTTTTATGGCAGAGTAGTACTCTAATGTGTATATATTCCACACTTTCTTCATCCATTCTTCCATTGAAGGACATCTAGGTTGTTTCCAGGTTCTGGCTATTACAAATAATGCTGCTATGAACATAGTTGAACAAATGCTTTTGTCATATGGTAGGGCATCTCTTGGGTATATTCCCAAGAGTGGTATTGCTGGGTCCAGGGGTAGGTTGATCCCAAATTTCCTGAGAAACCACCACACTGATTTCCAAAGTGGTTGCACAAGTGATCCTAAAGAAGCTAAATAAGGTGAACCCAAAGAAAAACATATAGTTATTATCTCTGCTATGGGAAATAGACAAGACTGCTGGGCAAAAAATTGGGACCTTGGGGGTGGGGTGGGATGGGGGTAAGGGGAGATGGGGAGAGAAAAGTGAGAAGGGGAGGATGGGGGAACTTGGGGAAACGGGATGATTGGGGATAAAACAAGGTTGGATAGAGGAGCAGGGAATCACATAACTTAATTAAGGGAACCACCTTAGGGTTGGTAAGAGACATGAACCTAGAGTGGCGCCCAGGTGCCCGGGGCAATGTCCCCAGTTAGTTCCTTGGGCAGCTGAGGATAGGGAACCTGAAATGACCCTATCCTATAGCCATACTGATGAATATCTTGCATATCACCATAGAACCTTCATCTAGCGATGGATGGAGATAGAGACAGAGATCCACACTGGAGCATCGGACTAAGCTCCCAAAGTCCCAATGAGGAGCAGAAGGAGGGAGAACATGAGCATGGAAGTCAGGACCACGAGAGGTGCACCCATCCACTGAGACAGTGGGGCTGATCTATTGGGAGCTCACCAAGGCCAGCTGGACTGTGACTGAAAAAGCAAGGGATAAAACCGGACTCTCTGAACCTGGCAGACAATGAGGGCTGATGAGAAGCCAAGGACAATGGCATGAGGTTTTGTTCCTACTTCATGTTCTGGCTCTGTGGGAGCCTAGCCAGTTTGGATGTTCACCTTCCTAGACCTGGATGGAGGGGAGAGGACCCTGGACTTTCCACAGGGCAGGGAACCCTGACTGCTCTTTGGACTGGAGAGGGAGGGGGAGAGGAGTGGGGGGAGGGGGGAGAGGGGCGGAAGGAGGGGGAGGGAAATGGGAGCCTGGGAGGAGGCAGGAATTTTTTTTTTTCAATAAAAAAAAGATATGAAAAAAATTTTCCTTTCTTATTGCGGTATTTTTACTATTTTGATTATGATGTGGCAGGGAGACTTTCTTTTTGTCCCTATCTATTTATTGTTCTGTAAACACCTTGCACCTGTAAAGCCACATCCCTCTTAAGGTTAGGAAAATTTTCTATTACTTTGTTAAAAAATGTTTTATGGATCTTTGAGTTATGGATTCTTCTCTTTCTTCTTCTCTTTCTGCTATTCTTATGATTCGTAAGTTTTGTCATTTGATAGTATTTCAGATTTCCTGGATTTTTATTGTCAGAAATGTTTTAGATTCAACACTTTCTTTGAGATAGTTATCAGCATTTAAGCCTTTTAATCCTCAGACCTTCATAACTTGCATTTACACATTTTAAGTCACTTTTTTTTGTACCCTGAAAAATTCTTATCTTCAGACTTTAAGCTTTGCATCATAAAACATTTTTTATTTACTTTACCAGTAGACACAGATGGCTGACCATTGAGAGCAGTCACTGTAAAGCAAGTTCCTTTAAACCAAGGAATAGTAAGAAGTTATACTAAAATCTGCTTTGTGTGTTCCTCTCTCTTTCTCTCTCTCTCTCTCTCTCTCTCTCTCTCTCTCTCTCTCTCTCTTTCTCTCAAGTCTGGTAGGAAGGTGAACTGTGTCTAGACTTTGTATTGGCTCTAAGAGAGTGAGACCTGTGACCTGATTCTTACACAGAACTTAGAATGCTGATATAAGAGCTGATAGGATATTGTTATCATTATATCCTTACTATATCAGACTCAATAACCAGAACATCCAGAGATTTGGGCAGTCATTAAGGGCTGCAGCCAGGACATGATGAGCATGGTTAACTTATACATTTAGAAACACACATTTAGTGGCCATATTTATGCATTTAACCCAGACAAACTTTTCTCACTTTTTTTTTCAGAATAATTTTGGGCAGGGGAGGGGCAGCAGGCCATTTGTACTTTTCGATGTGTTTGATCCTGCTGTTGTTCCTCTCTGGCATTTCCTGCTGTGCAGCTTTGGAACATGTGTCATTTTGTGAGACCAAAACCAATTATTGTCCTGGAGAAGAGGTTGATGGTAGCCATCTATGGTGCCTGGCCTTGTAGTCTCCTCTTCTTGCCTCTGTCCTCCTGGCTTCTCCTTGACATTCAGGCTTGGGACTGCAGTACCTGCTGAGAGGGGTGGTCCTCTCCCTAGCTACCAGCACTGCTAGCACAGACAGGTGTCCCCTGAAGCCTGGACTCCTGAGAAAGAGAGGGGCAGGGAAGGCTGGCAAAACCTACTGTTATAATGCTGAAATCCTGGAAGTGGGAGAATAGGAACCTTAGCCCAGGGTAGACATTAATTTACTAATCATCATCACAAAGAGACTGACAACAGACAATATGACAATGTGGCATGACAATTAAACAGACCACAACAATTAAACAGAATTGACAAGACATCACTGTGTGTTAGTGTGTTAGGTCACGTGATCCCATAGACTATAGTCCAAAAGGGTCATAACTGAATGATCCAATGGTCAGTGAAGAAATAAGAGTGTTCCCCACCTTCATTTTCCTCTTGCTCCGAGATTAGAAGCATGTCCATTGGATGTCCCTGAGCATCCATACTGTCCAGACACCAGATACCAGATAAACCAGACTTACCAATTGGAGAGAAAAAAAAAAACAGAATAATAAAGTTTGCCAGAAACCAAAGACTGGTGCGTTCCCTCAGAACCAGGTTTGTGCTCCATGTATGGGCCACAAAAAATGTTGGGTACGTGGGGATTGTGCAAAGATGGAAACACATCACCAAAGTCTGATGAACCAGAAGCAAACTTTATTCCTGGAAAAAATAAAATATAAACCTCCATGGGACACAAAAAGCTTCTCAGCTGAGACTACAACCAGCGATAGATTTGTAAGGCTGTGACAAAAGCCAGTTTTTGAACTTCTCCATTTATAGCAAGCATAAGGCAATAACAAAATAATTTTTACAATCTTAAGGAAAAACTCAAATACAAATTGCCCTTTTTTTTCAATTTCCATTAACAGAATTTTTCAGTTAAAATAGTGTTTCCATTTAGTCCATTGTTTTTCCCTGGCATTCCATAATAGTGTTTACCAAGGTTCTGTACCTCCCCTGACACTTCCAGTTTTACTTAGTAGGGAAGGATATGGGACAATATAAAACCAAAGGGTCAAAAGTCACATACATCCCATCATTTCAAAGTTAACTCAGCTCAGATCAATTTCTGGTCATGAGTGGCCAAGGACATTATCTAAATTGGATCCTCCATTTGCAGAGCAACCCTAAGCTCGCTGAGAGTCGCTTCAGCCTTAAAAATAGAGCTAAGGGTTGTAAAGTGGAGTAACCTACTGTTAATAGTTAATCCATAAGCTTCTGAGAATGCTGTTGACAGTCTGTTCTTGTTTTCCTTCGCTTACCACTTCATATTTCTTTATATCTATATTCTTATTTTTGGAATCTACATTTTTATATTTTTATTCTTGGACTCATCACTATTTCAGTTTTCAGGTGAACCCTAAGAAAAACATACATAGGTCCACCTAGAGAGGAGAAATAGACAAGATCACCTAACAAAATCAGAATCCTGAAAAAATTTGGAGCATGGACATGGGGGGGGGGAAGGGAAGGTGGAAGGGAGAGCGGAGGGGAGAATGGAAAAGGGGAAGAGAATTTGAGGGAACAGGATAGATGAGATGGAGGAAGGAAAGATATGAGAGCAAGGAAAGAGATATTTTGTTTGAGGGGGCCATTATGGGTCTAGCAAGAAACCTGGCACTAGAGAAATTGCCAGGAATCCACAAGGTTGACCCTAACTAAGACCATAAGCAATAGAGGAGAGGTTGTATGAACTGGCCTTGCTCTGTAGTCAGATTGATGAATACCTTAAATATCACCATAGAACCTTCATCCAGCAACTGATAGAAACAGAGGCAGAGACCCGCAACAGACCACTGGGCTGAGCTTCCAAATTCCAATTGAAGAGTGAATGGAGTGAGAATATGAGCAAAGAGGTCAAGACCATGGTGAATCCGTTTACCTGAGCTAATGGGAGCTCACCAACTCCAGTCAGACAGGGAAGAAAGCAGCATAGGTCCAAACTTGACCCTCTAAATGTGAATGATAGTTGTATGGCTGGGGCAGCCTGCAGGGCCACTGGTAGTAGCACCAGAATTTATTTTTACTGCTTTTACTGGCTTTTTAGGAGCCTGTTTTCTTTGGAGGGATATTTTGCCCAGCCTAGATAAAGTAGTGAGGGCCTCAGACAACCCTAAAGAAATGTGCCTTATCCTCTCTTAAGAGTGGATGGTGATGTGGTGGTGGGGTAGGAAATGGAGAAAGGGAAGGAGTGGGAATTAGGATTGGTATTTAAAATGAAAAAAGTTTGTTTTCTTTTTTAATAAAAGAAAAAATTAAAAAAAAATAAAGTACAATTAAGATCCACTCAACAGGGAAAACTTGATGCCTGGTTCTATAAAAAGAGTCAACTAGGAGTTGCTGATGTAGTCATGGAACATAGAAGATAATCTAATAGAGACTCTATCTTAAACTAATAAAATCTCTAACTGCATACTTAGTAGTGATCATCTCACACACAGGGAACTGTAACTCTTCCTACATCAGAGGGAGACCATTGCAGAAATCTGGTCTGATAGAGGAACAATTGATGCTGGGAAGAAGAGCCACTGTGGATCCATCTACAATACAAGCCCTCCACTAAGACTGAAGGAACATTAGGAGGAAAAGGAAAGAATGTTCTAAGTTCTAAGAGTCAGAGTCCAAGTAATTATGTGGTCTATGTCTGAGAGAAACATGCCACCATGATTCTTTTTTTTTTATTGAGAAAAAGAAAAAAGTTTCCGCCTCCCCCCAGCCTCCCATTTCCCTCCCCCTCCTCCCACCCTTCTCCCCCTCCCCCCATTCCTCTCACCCTCCCTCTCCAGTCCAAAGATTAGTCAGGGTTCCCTTCCCTGTGGAAAGTCCAAGGTCCTCCCCCCTCCGTCCATGTCTAGGAAGGTGAACATCCAAACTGGCTAGGCTCCCACAAAGCCAGAACTTGAAGGAGAACATGAGCAAGGAAGTCAGGACCACGAGGGGTGCACCCAACCACTGAGACTGTGTGGCTGATCTATTGGGAGCTCACCAAGGCCAGCTGGACTGTGACAGAAGAAGCATGGGATAAAACAGGACTCTCTGAACATGGCGAACAATGGGGGCTGATGAGAAGCCAAGGACAATGGCCACCATGATTCTAAACAATATATTTTGCTGCACTAAAGCCGAAAATGAATTCATTTGGCACCATAATGTAGAAGGTGAAAATCTCAGAAGACTCCACACCTGAATGAAGAGCTATAGTCAGTTAATGATGACTAAGAAGAGAATCAGTCTTCCTGTGGATAAATCCCCAAATTTGTATGTATGTATGTATGTATATATATATATATATATATATATATATATACCATATTTGTGAATTAAAGGAAAGGATGCCATTGAGTTGAGAAAGAGGTGGGGAAAATTTAGAGTGATTAGAGGGAAATGGGGAAATGATACATTTATAACACTTACATATAAAATTCCAAAAATAAATTAAAAAATAAAAAACATCAAGTATTTGGAATTAAGAAGGAAGTTAAATATTTTTTAAAGTATTTTTTATCAAAATTATATATACATATGCATCTATATGTATACATAATTCTAGTCATCTTGGGAATATAAATTTCTGACATTCTTTGGTTTATGTTTTATTATGTAAAACAGGACAGATAATATGTACATAGAAAATTGAATTTGAAATTTCTAACTAAAAAGTATCCTAGCAAATATCATGACTAGAATAAAATTAATAATATCAACTCAAACTATGTAACCATGGAAAACATTTCTCTAATAAATAATCCCTCACATTAAGTCTGAGACATGAATATTTTTCTTTGAAGTATTTTCTTCAAGGCAACACTGACATCCTTATTCCTCAGGCTGTAAATCAATGGGTTTAGCATGGGAACAACAGTAGTATAAAACACAGATGACACTCTCCCTTGGTACATCGAACTCATTGAAGATGGCTGTAAGTATGTGAATGCAGCAGAACCAAAGTAGACAACAACAGCAGAGATGTGGGAGCTACAGGTGCTGAAGGCTTTGGACCTGCCCTCAGTGGATTTAATCCTGAGGATGCTGGCAATGATGGAGATGTAGGAAGTAATAATGGTGAGAGGTGGGACAAAGATGTTCAATATACTAAACATTAGAATCAACAACTCATTAATATAGGTATTAGAGCATGCAAGCTTCAAGAGGGGAAGAAGATCACAGAAATAGTGGTTGATGACATCTAACTGAATCCTTATCATGAAGCCTGTGTGAATTGATGCACTGAGCAAACTAAAAATATACACTCCTGAAATCAGGGAACTGTAAATCTGATAGGACATGGTTGCAGTGTAAAGCAGGGGTTTACAGATAGCCACATAGCGGTCATATGCCATTACAGCTAATGTGTAACACTCTGCAAAGCCAAAAATGATAAAGAAATAGAGCTGAGTCATGCATCCAAGGTAGGAGATGGGGTTGTTCCCTGTGAAAAAGCCCACCAGCATTTTAGGGGTGACAACAGTGGACTGACAGAAGTCAATGAAGGACAGACTGCTGAGGAAATAGTACATGGGGTTGTGCAGGTGGGAACTGAACACAATCAGTGTGATCATGCCCAGATTCCCTGCTACAGTGACCACATAGATTCCAGAAAAGAGGAGGAAGAGGGGTATCTGGAGTTCAGGTTTCTCTGAGAGCCCAGCCAAGAAGAACTCAGTCACTGTGCAGTGGTTTCCTGATGCCATGTTCTTCATCCAGATCCTGAAGGAGTGGTAGCTCAAGTCTGTGATCCCATTACTAAGAAGGCAATAGCAGGTAGATTTCTGTAAGTTCAAGGACAGCCAGGTCAACTGAGGTAGCTCTAGGAAAGGGCAGGCTACACAAAGAAATACTGTCTCAAATAACATATATGTGTGTATGTATATGTATCGATGTATAGGTGATGTGTGTATATATGTTTATATGTATATATATGTGTGTATATATACATGTATATAAATATATATATAGAGAGAGAAGTTAAAGTTGTCAGAGTGACTTTATTATTATTTTCTTGTTTAACTCAATTTCTTTTATTTTTATTTTAATTTTTTTTGAGACAGGCTTTCTCTGTGACTGTCTGAGCATGCACATATAGGGACCTAAACATATAGGTCCCTCCCACTTATTTTTTTTTTAATTTTTTATTGAGAAAAAGAAAAAAAAAGTTTCTGCCTCCTCCCTGCCTCCCATTTCCCTCCCCCTCCTCCCACCCTTCTCCCCCTCCCCCCACCCCTCTTCCCCTCCCTCTCCAGTCCAAAGAGCAGTCAGGGTTCCCTGCCCTGGGGAAAGTCCAAGGTCCTCCCCCCTCCGTCCATGTCTAGGAAGGTGAACATCCAAACTGGCTAGGCTCCCACAAAGCCAGAACTTGAAGTAGGATCAAAACCCAGGGCCATTCTCCTTGGCTTCTCATCAGCCCCCATTGTTCGCCATGTTCAGAGAGTCCGGTTTTATCCCATGCTTCTTCCGTCTCGGTCCAGTGTACACAAAATACATGGAAAATTGTTTTTGCCTTAAAATACTTTGCTCACTATATAATTACATTAATGGATCATTTAGAGAAATAAAATTTATCTCTTATTAATTTTAAACTTATTCTTAAAAATAAGGATATTTTTATGTGAAAATATAAATGCCTTTCATATAAAATATCACTCTGTTCAAGCTTTGATAATTTTTGTTATTTCAAGGCAATGTTCATAATCTGAAGATTAGAGTGGGTATCAGTGAGGAAAAGTGACAGACTTGCTTGAGGAAGCAACTTTTCCTAAATAAAGAATTATCAAAAATCTAATTTCTCCAGAGGATTTATGGGTCTCTTTTTTTCAAAAATTTCCATTGTTTTTCTAATTCTTAAGAGACATAAGGTATTTACATTTCCAAATGTGAAGATTAAATGACATCTGGAGCAACCATTACTCTTAAGATTACGTACTAGATACATGGTGCTTCTTTAGGAAGTGGTTTCTGTTTCTGACCCAGTTCTTAACAGGAACAGAGTCTGTTAGCAGTGGTTAAATAGTGAGGGAATGGAGACAAAGTGCCTGTGCTCACTCACAGTCACTTACCAGCATAACCCTTGGCTAGTACAATGTATTTTTGTTACTTACCATATAAAGAAATAAGTAATACTGTCATATTATCACCCAAAAATATCTGCAATATAATTTTACATTCTTATATAATATTGACACTTCATCAAATGAAAAACCTGCTTTTCTATACATTAAAATTAGAGAAACAATCTCAGCTCAGTTCATATTTTTCCCTTTATTTCTCATGAACTAAGAAAACCTGCAATGTAGAAACTCAAAAATTAAGGGAAGATACAACGATTATCCTCTGTCCTATTGAATTGTGGAAAAATTCATCACGGTTTCCACAAAATGAATCTCTACCTGAATTAGAGGTTAGTTAAAAGGTCAAAAGTTGAAATATATTTAAAATCTAGACATTTAAGTCGTGCATAGATAACAACACAAATCTCATGAAAGTTCACAGGTTTAATTAGACAGATAAGATAGAAGGTCTTTAAGAAAATATTGAGGAAAGACTTGCCAGCGCCAGGACATTTCAACTTCAAGATTTCTTATAACCTCATATGAAATAAAAAAAAAGGACAAAACATACTATGATGCTGATCATAAAATGAGAGGGGCCAAAAAAGTTAGAGCCAAAATAATGTGGAAGCTATGTGAAAAACTCTTTTGGTGTAATGATTCAAAAACTGTGGCTTCAGTGTGAGAGTGGCTTCTTCAATGGCCCACATAACACTGAGCCTGTACATAGTTCCTCACAGAAGTGGTGGGGATGGGGAGGGATCTGATGCTTCCCCTTCCATTGGTCTTTGGGTTACTCATTGATTCTAGAATGAGGCAAACAATTATGTACTTACCAACATGGCTCCCATCCTCCAACGGATAGTTCTAAACTTAAAATCACGAAACTGACCTGGTTAAGAGGAACAGGTCACAAAACACAGGGAAAATGTTATAAATATGGTAAAGATATTTGTCGTGAGGAGAGAGTGTAGTAGGGGTATATGGGACATAAGATGTGTGAGTGATAGTAATCAGAGTGTGTCTGTGTGTGTGTGTGTGTGTGTGTGTGTGTGTGTGTGTGAGAGTGATTTATTTTAAACATTGATTTGTCTTTTCAGGTAAAGCATGATTTTTCTCAGATTTCACATTCTAGAACTCCAGAGCTGTATAATTTGTTTCAATTCTATTTCTAGAAGTATTGGCTGTTAACATTATATTAACTAGCCACATTCTATACTCAGGAGCATTAAATAAGCCAGTGCCATTACCTCCTCTATTATTATTGTATTTGGAATTTATGTTGCATTGTAGATAAACTGGTAACATATAACCATTCAAACATTCACAAAACTTTTTATTTTTGTCTTAAAATTTATGTACTACAGATACCTTAACTTGATGCCAAACATCATGAAAATAAAACACTTTAGGTAGCATGTAGAGATCTGAAGTGACTAAAATAAGAATAAAACTATAAAAGAATAACAAAAATCAAAGTATTTGTGAATATAGCATATTCATAAGCATAAATCTTTTCAGGTAGCATGTAGAGATCTGAATTACCTAAAAATAAGAATAAAATTGTAACATAATAAAAATATCAAAATATTTGTGCATTTGGGAGCCATGAGATTAAGTAAAATCAGTTTGGTGCCATGTTTCAAAGACAGATTCTGACATTTTTTTTCCTCTCACCTTATTCCTGTCTCTTTTCATAACCTTGGATCATTGCAGCAATAAAAGATATAGTGATGCCTAAACAACTTTAAAAACCTCACAACCAAAATCTGTCATATTAGCAAATATTACTTAGAACTGGCTTCAAATATGAGAAAAAAATGTTAAGATAAAATAAAACAGGGAAGGAAAGGCAATAAAATTTGTAATTGATTCTTTATTATTGGAAACTGATAGGCTTACACTCAATACAAAAATGTACAAATATTCCCAGTATTGCTACACAATAAGAAATTTTGAGTTAATTCACAAAGTTTTGTGAAGAAAAGTTTTAATTAATAAAACTTTGAATGGCATCACCTCTAGTCAGTTAAAAATATGATGCTAATTATTTTTATATTTTTTAAATTCATAAATGTATCTACTATCTATTTATTCCAATGTCTATAGTTTCAATAGGTTCTCTAAAATTTATTTTGCTTGCAAAACACTTTATAGTTTCCAATGATCAGCAGGATGAACTAAAAGCGCAAAACATCTTATATTTAAGCATGCTAGTTCCAAATTAGTAATCTAACCAAAGATAGTTTAGTGGGACTATAAATTCCATAATGTAAGAGTGAAGGTCTAATCTTATTATTGAACTTAATTGCTTGAAATAAAGTCAGCATAGTAGGAATCACAGATTAACAGGGTTTAATATAGTCTAAGACTATAAAATTTTTTCTCTTTGGAATTAAACTTGAGCCAAATATCACTCATTTCCCAGGGTAAGGATTACTTCTTGTGGTAAGCATGCCTTCTAAGTTACTTTATAGACAAAAAGTACCATTTAAATGTATTCACAGACCAAGAAATTTTTTTTAAAATTATGGATGAAAACACTTCTTCATGTCTGAGATAAAGTATTTATGATGCAACCCATATGAAAATATCATAGCATAAATCCTTACTAGATCAGGAAAGTCCACACATAGATGATGCATAAAGAAATTGACATCTGAGACATCATTTGTATATAAGCAGTGGCTAGACTGTGATCCAAATAAGATGTGTAATACACATTCTTCTTCAAAGGCATACCATCAGAACATCAGGAAAGATTCAGGATGTGCTGAGCTACTACTGAGTTTCATCCTTTATGATGGTGTCCTTTAATCCTGTTGGTCACCATCAGAAACAGCAGCCCTCTTCTACTCATCCCATTATGCTCTACTGATAGTGCCATGTTCTGTGTGTTCAAGAAGTTGGAAGCACTGTTATACATGGATGCATAGCCTCTGTGTGGTAAAATTAATGGTAAATACCCCTTTTAAAGAGGGTCATTGACAGAATAAAAATCATCTGAAAAATACTTTTTCCTAACTAATGGGGTAATTCCTTTGGACTTTAACATATCCTAAGGAAGCTAAAGGAAAGAGTTTCATTTTGTTCATGGCATCTAAGTTATTTAAGTACACAAATATTAATATTAATTGAAGTAAATAAACTGGAAACTTATTCCTACATATAAAATCTGTTTAGTTAGGATTGCAGATGGACTATTCCATTTTGTCCACCCAATTTTCTGGTAAAGAGTGACTTCTTTCTAAATCTCATTTAAAACAGAATGAATCATGCAACATTATTCAATTCATCATCACTTACTGGACCTTCCTACTGAATACTAGAAAATTACATTCTAAGCAGCACATTATTATACTGTGACAAACAGTAGATGCAGGTGTCTGGCTAAACTCTGTACCTTCAGGACCTGAAAGTAATTGGTGCATCCCATAAGCATTAAGATTTATTCCATGAATAATTGAATTAATGAATCTAGTAAGTATTATATTCATACTTTTCACTGTGACTCCTGTAAAATCATGAATCATCTTTTTTCTCTCTGGCAGTCTCAGCACCAAGTTTTCCTTCCCACTTGCAAAATCACTAATGCAGATGTGCTAAGAGTACTGAGAGAACAGGGCCTAGTGCTTAGTCTCAGAGCTATTTTTGAAGTTGATCTCATGATAGGTTAACATCCCAAAGTGCTATGTCAGCTCTAGAGTTAGCAAGGGGCTCACCTTTCACAGTCATCTCAGCAGTTCTGCCTCTAACACTCTGAAGGTGTACCCTGGACTTATATATGCCAGCTCCAAATAACATGATAGCAGTCTCCATGGATTTCCAGCTCTCAGGGAGCAAACCCTTTAAAGGGCAGCAAATACCATTGTCCAGCTACTCAATCCTATTTTTTTTCATTGAAAAATTCTATATTGATGATAAATATTTATTTAGAGATACCATCTGACTTAAAACCAATATTTTGTCAAATGAAATCTGAGTAGAATTTGAGATTCTACACTTCATTTGTTTTTTTTTTCAAACAGTTTTCCCATTTACATGCAAATCACAGTTCCCACTCCCTCTGCTCCTTCCATTCCCTTCACCTTCCCAACACCACATCCTCCCTTCCACTCCTCAGAGAGGGTAAGGCTTCCCATGGGAAGTCAACAAAGTTTAGCACATCACTTTGAGATATCCAAGACTCTCCCCACTATATCTAGGTTGAGCAAGGTGTCCTACCAAAGACAATGGGCTCCAAAAATCCAGTTTAAGCTATAGGAATAAACCCTGGTCCCACTCCAGTAGCCCCACAGACTTCCAGAACCTTACAATTGTCACCTACATTCAGAGGGCCTGGTTTGGTCCTATGTTGCTTCCCCTACTGTCAGTCTGGAGTTAGTGAGCTCCCATTAGCTGAGGTAAACTGTTTCAGTAGGTATCCTATCCTGGTCTTGACTACTTTGCTCATATTATCACATCTCCTTCTCTTCTACTGGACTTTGGGAGCTCAGCCCAGTGCTTCACTGTGAATCTCTATGACTGCTTCCATCAGTTGCTTGAATGAAGGTTCTATGATAACAATTATGGTAATCACCAATCTGATTACAGAGGAAGGCCAGTTCAGGCACTCTATCTACTTAGCCTTTGAGGTTCCACGTACCTGCATGGCCTCTGGCAGAGCAGAAAACTTCTGCCATAATTATGGACTAAGATATGGTGTCAAGGAGAGGAAGGGATGTTGGAGAAAACTGGATTGGCTCCAAGGAGTAATGGCATGATGTGGGTTACTCTAACCTTGGGGTGCTTCCTACTAGCTTTGCCTCTGGTAGAGCAGGGGTTTTCTCCAAAGTTGTAGGCTGGGATATGGATAATGCCACCATGCTTGTGATGAGTAATATTTACTGTCAAATATTATATTCAGAATAACAATGGAAATACACCTTTGGCATGTTAATTTTCAGGTTTATTGAAAGATTTAACTGAGGAATAAGAACTCCTATAACCTGCTGAATGTGAAAAGGAACATCCCGTCTTGACAAAACCATCAATTTAGAAAAAGAAACAAATAATCAAGCACTACCAACAAAAATACACTTTTGTGATTTCAACTTAACCAAGTTGAAAGAAATTCATGAATATCAAAGCCACCAAGCCTGGAGAAGATGTGGGAAAAACGTAACCCTCATTGACTGTTGATGGAATTGCAAAGTGATGAAACTACATAGGAAGTAGGTGTAGTGAATTATAAATATATAAGTTAAGTAAACAAATAATTTGCCATTTGACTATGCAACACCACTCACTGAAGAGAGAAGTTTACATTCTAAACCACAGATTATTGATCAGCCATGTTCATTGCAGCTCTAATCACAATAGCTAGGAAACAGAAATGACCTAAGTGACACCCAACTGATAAATTAATAATAAAAACATAATACACATTCACAGTGTAATTCTATTTATTTGTTTAAAAAATGGGCTCTTACCACTGAGTAGTACTTCTTTATGTAATTAAGCAACATTTTCTTTATCCATTCTTTAGTAGATGGGGATCTAGTTGTTTCCAGGTTCTGGCTATTAAAATAATGTTCCTAGGAACATAGTTGAACAAACGTCCTAGTAGAATCATTGAGCATTTTGGGGTATATGCCCAACAGGGGTATTACTGTGTCCTGAGGTAGGCTGATTCCCAATTTTCTGAGAAACCACCATACTGACTTCCAGAGTGATTGTACAAGTTTGCATTCCCACCAGCAATGGAGGGGTGTTCCCCTTACTCCACGTCCTCTCCAGCATAAATTGTCTTTGGTTGTTTTGATCTTAATCATTCTGACAGGTGTAAGATGGCTTCTCAGAGTCATTTTTACCAGTTAGTAGTTCTGTGACACCTAGAAACCACTATAATAACCAGCAAGGCAAGCTATCCCTAAAGGTGCAGGAGTGGCAGTGACAGCATGAGAGCACTAAATATTATGAAGTTATACTTAAATGGGAACTTACACACTCAACGGGGGAACCTCAGGCCTGGTTATATAAGCACAGTCACCTATGAATTGCTGATGAAGTCATGGAACAGAGGAGAATGTAATAATGACATTTTCCTAAACCAGCATAATCTCTAACTGCATACTTAGTACCATTCATCTCACCACAGGTAAGGAAAACTCTTCCTACAGCAGATAGAGACCATTACAGAAATCCACAGATGGTCTAATAGAGGAACAACTGATGCTGGGGAGAAGAGTCACAGAGGGTCCATCTAGAATACAAGCCCTCCACCTAAGACTCAAGGAACATTTGGAGGAAAAAGAAAGAATGTTCTAAGTTCTAAGAGTCAGAGGACAAGTAAGGATGTGGCAAGATTGTGTCTTCTCTATCTGACAAAAAAATTCACTCTAATTCTCAACAATATAGCTTGCTAAACAACAGCCAGAAATGCTAGTATAGGACACGATAATGTAGAAGGTGAAAATCTCAGGGGACTCCACTTTTAGGTGAAGAGCGATAGTTAATAATTGATGACTAAGAACAGACTCAGCCTTCATAGAGATAATCATATATATATATGTATATATACATATACATATATGTATATGGAAAACAGGCCATTAATTTGACAAGAAGAAGATGGAATATGAGAGTGACTGTATGGAGATGAGGAAAACAATGTAATTATAGTGCTTACATATGAAATTCCCAACATGAATTAAAAGTAAACAAAAAGAAAAGCATAATGTTTATTATAGCTAAGTACAAACTTTAAAATTTTTAAAGTAATGTTTATCAAGCATAAATAAAAACATGTATAGCATAGTGGGCTTCCATTATGGGCATATATATTCATGCCATCCTTACAATTGGTTTACATTGTTTATTCTGTCAAACAAGGAAGATAATATGTGCCAAAAATTTAATTTGAAATTTACAATTGTAAACATTATCAAAATGTTCTAGGAAATGCGTAATAATTCTTACAACTAGAATAAAATAAATATGAATTCAAACTATGCATCTGTGGCTAACTTTTTCCTCTAATAAATAATCTTCACATTACTTTTGAAACATGAATGTTTTTTTTTTGAAGTATTTTCTTCAAGGCAACACTGACATCCTTATTTCTCAGGCTGTAGATCAATGGGTTCAGCATGGGCACAACAGTAGTATAAAATACAGATGACACTTTCCCTTGGTCCATTGAATTCACTGATGATGGCTGTAAGTACATGAATGCAACAGAACCAAAATATATAGCAACAGCAGAGATATGGGAACTGCAGGTGCTGAAGGCTTTGGACCTCCCCTCAGTTGATCGAAGGCTGAGGATACTGTCAATAATGAAGATGTAGGAAGTGATAATGGTCAAGATTGGGAGAAAGATATTCAGTATACCAAACAGAAGAATCAATAATTCATTTATATAGGTATTAGAACATGCAAGTTTCAAGATTGGAAGAATATCACAGAAATAGTGGTTGATTTCATCTAATTTGCACAACTGAATCCTTATCAGAAAGCCTATGTGAACTGATGCACTGAGCACACCAAGAATATACACTCCTGAAATCAGAAAACTGCAAATCTGATAGGACATGGTTACACTGTAAAGCAGTGGGTTACAGAGAGCCACATAGCGGTCATATGCCATTACAGCTAATGTGTAACACTCTGCGATGCCAAAAATAATAAAGAAATAGAGCTGAGTCATGCATGCAGGGAAGGAGATTAAGTTCTTCTCTGTCAAAAATCCCAACAGCATTTTAGGGGTGACAACAGTGGACTGACAGAAGTCAATGAAGGACAGACTGCTGAGGAAATAGTACATGGGATTTTGCAGGTGGGAACTGAGCACAATCAGTGTGATCATGCTCAGATTCCCTGCTACAGTGACCACATAGATTCCAGTGAAGAGGAGGAAGAGGGGCATCTGGAGTTCGGGTTTCTCTGAGAGCCCAGCCAAGAAGAACTCAGTCACTGTGCAATGGTTTCCTGCTGCCATGTTCTTCATCAAGATCCTAAAGGAGTAAAAGGAGTGCTTAAGCCAGGTAGTGGTAACTCAAGTCTTTGATCCCATTACTAGGGAGGCAGCTTTCTGAAAAAAAGAAAAAAAAATGTAAAAGAATTGGTGATTGTTGTAATTTAAAAACAGCTATATGAAAGGGAAAGATGCCATGTGACAGAGCTCACACGGAGGGGATTTTTACTGGGGAAAGGGGAACATAAAAAGCAGCAAGGGGAAAGTAGGACCAGTCTCTGGGGACAACAGCAGCAGAAGAGAAGTGAGAGCAGAAAGAAAGAGAGAGGGAGAAGGGGCGGGGAGACAAAGACAGGCAGGGGGGGAAGAGGGGGATGGAGGAACAGACAGACAGACAGAGACAAAGAGAGATGTGAGGTAGGCAGACCACCTTTTAAAAAGGAATGTAGTGAGAGTGCACAGGAGGTGCTCATATTGGCTGGAACTGAGGATGTATCCTATCAGAACTCCAAGGTCCTACCAGTACAGACACCTTAATGCTAATAGTGGTGGTAGCTCAAGTCTTTAAATCTTGTCCCTAGGGATGCTAGAAGCAAACAGTTTTCTGTGAGTTTAAAGCAATCCTGGTCAATAGGCCTAGCTCTAGAAGAGGCAAGACTACACAAAGAAACACAGTCCCAAATAACGTGTGTTTGTGTGCTGTGATTTGTCTTTTCATACCTTATATCAGTAAAGTATAAATTTTGTCAGATTTCACATCCTAGAAGTGGTTCAATTTTTTTAATCAGTAATTAAATTTACATAGCGATGCTGATTTTACAAGTTATAATTTTGTATTATATTTGTTAGGTCTAATTATTTTTTTCTTCCTATGTTTCTTTGGTAAGCTGTTCTTCTATTTCCCCCCCTTTTTTTTGTTTGAAATAAGGGCTCACCCTGTAGTCCAGGCTGGCCTAGAACTCACAATCCTCTTGCTTATTCACCCTGATTGCTCAGATATTAGGATTGTGCCAAAACACCTAGTGCTACTTAATTTTTTAAGTAAAGCTTCAGTGAGTACCTCAAAATTTATTGATTTTAGCATTTTCATTTCTGTAAATGATCCACTGATGCCAGGCGGTGGTGGCGCACGTCTTTAATCCCAGCACTTGGGAGGCAGAGGTAGGCGGATCTCTGTGAGTTCGAGACCAGCCTGGTCTACAAGAGCTAGTTCCAGGACAGGCTCCAAAACCACAGAGAAACCCTGTCTCGAAAAAAAAAAATGATCCACTGACTCCATTTAGATATATCTAATAATAATTTATATGTTAACGTTATCATAATATCACATTGAAAATATTTAATGTGTTGTTCATCATTCCATAGATGTAGCTTTATAAGTTCTGTTTTTTATAAGTTTTTCTTATCTTGAAATGTGTCAAGGTTTTATTGTATTTATTAAATCTACTCTGAAAATATAAAGTATTGCATTGCAGAGAGTTTCTTAGTAACTATATTTGGGTGAGGATTTTAAAATATTTATTAAAAATTTCCTACAATGGGTTTAAACCATAGACAACCCCTCTCCAAAATCATCAACGATCCAACTCCTTTAGGTCTTTTTTCACCCATAATGCCCAGTTTGTGCTGTCCATGTATTATTCAATATGTGTTCTTCCACAGGAGTTTTTTGACTTACTGCAGACAACATTCTTAAAGAAAATGTATCTCTCTCTATCAGCAGCCTTTAGTTGACAGAACTATTCCAATTTGTGAACTCAATTTTCTGGCAAAGGTTTACTTCTTTGTAAGTCACTTTCAAAATTAAAAAAAAAAAACAACCTTCTGCAGTTCATCATCACTGACTGAATCTTCCTAGTGATTCTTCTAGAAGCATGACATAAAGCACTCTTTGAAATGAAATGAGCACACCCACCCTGCTTCTTTCCAAAAGCCTCAGCAGCAAACTTTCCTTGCTAATCGCTAGTACTGCCATGGAGTCATATGCAGTCAACATTCTGCAGTCATCAGTGCTGAGGAACCAGGGCTTGGGACTCAGACTCAGAATTACTATCATTATTTTTAATTATAAAGAAATGTATTTCCAATTAATTTCTTGGTATATATCGTTTTACCATTTACTAAAGATGAAAGCAAATTAGCATTCTAATGAGATTCAGGAGCTTTTTATTTTTACACAAATAATTAAATCTTGGCATAAAAAATGTAGAGTATCTTCAATGTTTTTCAGAGTTGATGGAAATTTTGTTTTGTAATAGTCAAAGCTGAGAGCACTTCTTCATATAAATGCATCTTTTAAAAAAAAGTAAAAGTAAGTTTAGGACTATTTTAGGAATGATTGAAAATTCTATCCTAATCCCATGCCAAAATTCATTTACCCTTTACCCATGAAAACTCATCAGCAATTCAATCAGCAATCTTAAAAACCAATCATTAATACTATGCAACCTGAAGATAGATTATTACCGTGATGCTGCCATGCTGAGGAGCCATCCTGAGAAAATACTAAAGGTCTCCTTCCCCACCCCCCTGTGATTCAGCACTGTTGTAGAGCAGTGAAAAGTCAGGGTAGTATTATAGAGGTTTGCTGACAGGGGTTTATTCTACAGGGCTGGAATTTGGGCATTCCCTGTTTCAAGCTGGAAGCTTCCAAAAAAGGAGTCAGCAAGAGAGGCCCTATTAGATTGTTCAGAGAGGTGCTGTGGAATAACCCTTTTATAAACTGTTTTGAATTTCATCTCATGACAGGTTAACAACCCCAAGAGTTCCTTCAGCTCTAGAATTAACAACAGTCTCACCTTTCACAATCACCTGAGCAGTTCTGCCTCCTGTAATCTGAAGCTGTACCTTGAACTTATACATGCCAACACCAAATAGCATGATTGCACACTCTCCAAGGATTCCCAGCTCTCAGGGGGGCAAACACCTGAATGGGAGCAAATGCCAGTTCCCTGTTGGTTAATTATTATCTGTGATCAAAAATTGTACATTGGTCTTAAAAATTTATATACAGAGATCATCTGTTTAAGCCAAATATTTTGACAAATGGAATAAGAGTAGAAGTGAAGATTTTATATTTTTTATAAGCTACTAGACAGTGCGATTGGTTTCAGCCCACATTATGACGATCTGGTTTTTTAAAAGCCAGTAATCTTTCTGACACTTTCATATTACTGTAACAAGGCTAGAGAATTTAGAATATAAAAAAGGTTTTGCTTTTCTTGTTTATTATTTTTTTCATTTATTTTACAGACCAACCATTGTTTCCCTTCCCTCCTCTTCTTCTATTTTCTCCTCCCTGCCCTCCCCATCCAATCCTCCTCTGTTTCTGTACAGAAAGAGGCAGACCTCCCATGGATGTCAACAACACATGGCATATCAAGTTGAGGTAGGACTAAGCTTCTTCCTTTGTATTAAAACTGGGTAACGCAACTCAGTATGAGGAATAGGTTACCAAAAGCCATCTCAAACATTAAGGACAAACCCTGATCTCACTGCCAAGAATCTAACAAATAGACCAGGCTACACAACTGTCCCATATATATAGGTCATTCCCATGCAGGTCTCCAGCTGTCATTCCAGAGTCCGTGAACTCCTATGATCCCAGATTAGCTGTTTCTATGTGTTTTCGTCTGATGACATTGATCCCCTGGCTTCTACAATCCATTTTTTTCTTCAGCAAGATTCCCTGAGTTCAATCTAACATTTATCTGTGGATCTCTGCATTTGTTCCCATCCATTATTGGATGAAAGACCTTTTTTATTTTATTTATTTATTTATTTATTTATTTATTTATTTATTAAAAATTTCTGACTCTTCCCTGCCACGCCTCCCATTTCCCTCCACCTCCCCCAATCAAGTCCCCCTCCCTCGTTAGCCCAACAGGGAAGGGAAACCTGGATGAAGGATCTTTTATGACAAATGGGGTAGTTACCAGTCTCATTACAGGAGAAGGACAGTTCAGGTTATCTATCAACTAATACTAGAAGCCTTAACTGTGTTCATCTTTGCACATTTGTGGGAGTTTCCATGGCACCAGGTTTCTCCCTAACCCCAAAATGCCTCCCAAGTATGAAGACACCTTTTTTATTTTTTAAGGGTTTTTTTTTTATTGAAAGAAAAAACAATTTCCTCCTCCTCCCAGCCTCCCATTTACCTCCCCCTGCCCCCACTCCTCTCCCCCTCCCTCTCCAGTCTGAAGAGCAGTCAGGGTTCCCTGCCCTGTGGAAAGTCCAAAGTCCTCCCCCCTCCATCCTGGTCTAGGAAGGTGAACATCCAAACTGGCTAGGCTCCCACAAAGCCAGAACATGAAGTAGGATCAAAACCCAGTGCCATTGTCTTGGCTTCTCAGCAGCCCTCATTGTCCGCCATATTCAGAGAGTCCGGTTTTATCCCATGCTTTTTCAGTCACAGTGCAGCTGGCCTTGGTGAGCTCCCAATAGATCAGCCCCACTGTCTCCGTGGGTGGGTGCACCCCTTGTGGTCCTGACTTCTTTGCTCATGTTCTCCCTCCTTCTGCTCCTCATTGGGACATTGGGAGCTCAGTCCGGTGCTCCAGTGTGGGTCTCTGTCTCTATCTCCATCCATCTCCAGATGAAGGTTCTATGGTGATATGCAAGATATTCATCAGTATGGCTATAGAATAAGGCCATTTCAGGTTCCCTATCCTCGGCTGCCCCAGGAACTAACTGGGGACATCGCCCTGGGCACCTGGGAGCCCCTCTAGGTCCAAGTCTCTTGCCAACCCTAAGATGGCTCCCTTAATTAAGATATGTGCTTCCCTACTCCCCTATCCAACCTTCCTTTATCCCAATCATCCCGTTTCCCCAAGTTCCCCCCATCCTCCCCTTCTCACTTTTCTCTCCCCATCTCCCCTTACCCCCCTCCTAACCCACCCCCAAGATCCCAATTTTTTGCCCGACAATCTTGTCTACTTCCCATAACCAGGAGGATAGCTATATGTCTTTCTTTGGGTTCACCTTCTTATTTAGCTTCTTTAGGATATCAAATTATAGAGTCAATGACCTTATTTATGGCTAGAAACCAATTATGAGTGAGTACATCCCATGTTCATCTCTTTGGGTCTGGATTACCTCACTCAGAATAGTGTTTTCTATTTCCATCCATTTGCATGCAAAATTCGAGAAGTCGTTGTTTTTTACCGCTGAGTAGTACTCTAATGTGTATATATTCCACACTTTCTTCATCCATTCTTCCATTGAAGGACATCTAGGTTGTTTCCAGGTTCTGGCTATTACAAATAATGCTGCTATGAACATAGTTGAACAAATACCCTTGTCATATGATCGGGCATCTCTTGGGTATATTCCCAAGAGTGGCATTGCTGGGTCCAGGGGTAGGTTGATCCCGAATTTCCTGAGAAACCGCCACACTGCTTTCCAAAGTGGTTGCACAAGTTTGCATTCCCACCAGCAATGGATGAGGGTACCCCTTCCTCCACAACCTCTCCAGCAAAGGCTATTATTGGTGTTTTTGATTTTAGCCATTCTGACAGGTGTAAGATGATATCTCAAAGTTGTTTTGATTTGCATTTCCCTGATCGCTAAGGAGGTTGAGCATGACCTTAAGTGTCTATTGGCCATTTGAACTTCTTCTGTTGAGAATTCTCTGTTCATATCAGTGCCCCATTTTTTAATTGGGTTAATTAGCATTTTAAAGTCTCCTACAGCTGATAAACACCTTTAGTAATGTGGCCGGATACAAGATCAACTCCAAAAAATCAGCCGCCCTCCTATACACAAAGGATATGGAAGCAGACAGGGAAATCAGAGAAGCATCACCTTTCACGATAGCCACAAACAACATAAAATATCTTGGGGTAACTCTAAACAAGGAAGTGAAAGATCTATTTGACAAGAACTTCAAGGCATTGAAGAAAGATATTGAAGAGGATACCAGAAAATGGAAGGATCTCCCTTGCTCTTGCATTGGGAGGATCAACATAGTAAAAATGGCAATTCTATCAAAGGCAATTCATAGATTCAATGCAATCCCCATCAAGGTCCCATCTAAATTCTTCACAAATCTTGAGAGGACAATAATCAACTTTATATGGAAAAACAAAAAACCCAGGATAGCCAAAACAATCTTATACAATAAAGGAACTTCTGGAGGCATTACCATCCCTGACTTCAAACTCTATTACAGAGCTACAGTAATGAAAACAGTGTGGTATTGGCATAAAAACAGAGAAGTCGACCAATGGAATCGTACAGAAGACCCGGATTTTAACCCACAAACCTATGAACACCTCATTTTCGATAAAGGAGCTAAAAGTATACAATGGAAGAAAGAAAGCATCTTCAACAAATGGTGCTGGCACAACTGGATGTCAACCTGTAGAAGAATGAAAATAGACCCATATCTATCACCATGCACAAAACCCAAGTCCAAATGGATCAAAGACCTCAATATCAATCTGAACACACTGAACCTGATAGAAGAGAAAGTGGGAAGTACCCTACAACTTATGGGCACAGGCGATCGCTTCCTAGGTATAACCCCAGCAGCACAGACATTAAGAGCAACATTGAATAAATGGGACCTACTGAAACTGAGAAGCTTCTGTAAAGCAAAGAACACTGTCACTAAGACAAAAAGGCAACCCACTGACTGGGAGAAGATCTTCACCAACCCTGCAACAGACAAAGGTCTGATCTCCAAAATATATAAAGAACTCAAGAAGACATCTTTTTAATCAGTCCTCCTCTCTGTCTTGCCCCTAACCCTTTCAACCCATCCCTCATGCTTCCCCATCCCCCATTTACCCAGGAGATCTCTTCAATTTTCCTTTCCCAGGGGAATCTATGTGTTCCTCATTCGGCTCTCTTGTTACCTAGTCTCTCTAATACAGTAAATTCTCAACAGAAGAATCTCAGATGGCTGAGATACACCTAGATACATCCTTAAAATGGCTTTCTGACATCTAGCCCAGGCCCAGGTGTTAGTAAAGCAAACACTTTAGCAAATTTTTCAGACCTACTTTTTATTTATCTAATACTTTATTAGACCTACTTTTTATTTATTTAATACTTTATTTTTATTTTATATGTGTTGGAATACTGACTGCATTGTATGTCTGTGTGAGGGTATCTGCATACCTGGAACTAGAGTTTCCAGGCATTTGTTAGCTACCATGCAGTTGCTGGGAGTTGAAACTGGGTCCTCTGGAAGAATAACCTGTACTCTGAACCACGAAACCGTCATCTCTTCAGTCCCACAGTCCTATTTTTAAATTACTTGTTTTCACTCTTGATTTTTTTTAAAGATTTATTTTTTTATTATATATCCAGTGTTCTGTCTGTATGTATGCTTAATGGCCAGAAGAGGGCACCAGATCTCATTATAGATGGCTGTGAGCCACCATGTGGTTGCTGGGAATTGAACTCAGAACCTCTGGAAGAGCAGTCAGTGCTCTTAACCTCTGAGCCATCTCTCCAGCCTTTGACTCTTGATTTTTATGATGGGAATTATAGAATTTAATTTGTAGCTTCTTCTTGTTCAACAAAGCATGGCCTACCAAGGTGCAGTAATATTATGCACTGTTGTAAGAAGACTTCTTGCTGGTTCCCGGCTGCTCAGCCCCAAAATAATCACACAGAAACCATATTATTTAAATCACTGCTTGGCCCATTAGCTCTAGCTTCTTATTTGTTAACTCTTACATCTTAATTTAACCCATTCCTAGTAATCTGTGTATTGCCACATGGTTGTGGCTTACCAGGTAAAGTTCCCAGCATCTGTCTCCAGTGGGGCTACATGGCTTTTCTCTCACTGTGCCTCCTTTCTCCCAGCATTCAGTTTAGTTTTCCCCACCTACCTAAGTTCTGCCCTATCAACAAACCAAGGCAGTTTCTTTATTCACCAATGATATTTACAGCATACAGAAGGGAATCCCACATTAATGCACTTCCCCTTGTATTAATTCTGAGCAAGGCAGTCCAGTATGAGGAATATGTCCCAAGAGCTAACCAAAGTGTTAGGGACATCCTGTGCTCCCATTGTAAGGAATCCCACAAGTAGACCAAACTACACAACTATCACACATGTGCTCTGAGCTCCTCCTGTCCTGGTTTCTTTCAGTGATTAACTTTAGCATGTAAGTGAAATAAACTTTTCTCCCCAGTTTATTCGGTCATGATGTTTATCATACCAAGAGAAAAGCCAGAAAAGACTTACATGATCTTTTTTTTTTTGATATATTGCTCTACTCAATAAAAGTTACCTTCACTATCATGGTCTCTAAGTGAGGAAAACAAACAATTACTTGAAACAATAAGTATAAATTTCTGGTTTCATTACTAAGAAGAACATTACAGCAGTCTGAATCCCTCGCACTTTACAGGAATGCAATATTGCAATACAGTCTGTCTGAACACTTTGCTGGTATTTTCAGAACCATAGTACTAGATGAAAGAGGAGTTTCTAAACCACCTTTAGTGTCTCTTCTATTCTCATTTTATACTTGACAGCTTTCAATCTCATATCAACTTTGTATTTTCTATTTCCTTACAGAAAATTCTTCTATGCCCTAAGCCTCCTAGACACAGAAATATAACTGACCCATGTTTTGAAAATCAAATTATATATCCATTGATCCTGTAAGTTCATAAATGTTAGTAATTTTTATATACTTTTTCTTTCTATGTCTCTGAAATGTCTTGTATTCAAATAAAATTCATTGACATGGTAAAAGATTGATGTTTGTACTTGCTGGTTTTGTTTTCCATTAGCATAGTTGTTGATATTGCCTATATTAACAGATATAATACTGCACCATGTTTGCTGGGTATCAATTTTTATGTTGCAATATTTACACAATATAAAATAGACTTAAAACTATTAATAATTAATAGATTGCTTATATTTACTATAATTATTAATAATTATTAGTTTGATAGTTAATAGTTTGATTAATAACTAATATTACGTTTAGAAACAAACTCCACAGAGTTGTCCTCTAAATATTAGGCATGTGCTGTTGTACACACATACATACACACACACATTTTTTTAATCAAACATTAAATTAAATTTATTTCATACACACCTATCCACAGAGTTGAAAAAAGAATGACATACAATATTTTAGTGGGTCTGCATTGTATTTTTTTGTTTGCTATTTTTTGATTTTTTTTAAGGCAGTGTCTCTTTATGTTGCCCTAAGAATGGAAACCATTTGAATAGTGAATCAGATACATAACATGCCGTGTTAATTAGCTCACAGTTACTGAAGCAGTGTTCCAGTTCTTCTTAGGAATTTCCAAATTAATGATGATGACGACGACGACTACGACGATGATGATGATGATGCTATGTCATTTGTTAACACAAATAGAATGTTTCTTCTTTTATTCTCCAATGGATATTGTATGACCTGAATACACAGAGGAAGTCTGTACAAGTTTTAGTTTATACTATTACTTTTTATTTTTATTAAGTTTATTCTATAAAATCCTATGTAATAGTTGTAATGTAAGACCTTTAATGGTGAATATCCAGTAAATAAGACCATTTCCATATGCCCATCAATATGCTTCAAATATTCATATATAACATATACTTAATCCTGAATCAATTCTTATGAGAAATATACCACCGTTCCTTTTATACCAAATTGTAACTTTAATATAGCATTTTTCATTTTGTCTTGCTCACAACAATCTGTAATTAGAGTGTGCATTCAACAAAAACTGCTATAGCAAGCTAAATTCACACAGATTCAAAATAACTGAAATGAGCTCTCAGTCATCTTCAGGTGAGACAAGTAAACAAAGGATTGCTCGTTATGACACATACATAGGATGCTAAATACCCCTGTTCATTAGAGGAACTTGATCCTAGAAAGTATGGGTAGTCATAGACATATTTATGTGCATCTCTTTGTGGACTGGGGAAGAGAGAAGCACAGAAGATGATGAAATTTTAAAAGATACTGGCTGAAATTCAGATGAGCCATTTTTCTGCAAAGCCTGATGTACTGCAATTTTCTTCTTCATTACTCTAAAAGGAAACCTGGATTTGCAGGGTAAAAGGGATACTCCCAAACATTCTTGGAGTCACTAGTACTGCTCTCTGATGAAGCCAATGCCAAGTCATCCTTCTTTGGAAAGTTATTGACATGATTTTATATGCTGGATAAAGACAATAGACACCTCAGACAATTAATATAAATTTTCACTAACCTTTATCCTATCACAATTGTGATAGGGTTCTGAAGTGTAGCTATTCACAGTTGATGATTTCTCACAATGGTAGGGAAGGATTCAGTTTTTTTTAAGGGGCTAGCTACTGGGAGCTTGACCATGATACAGTGGGTATATGGGCAATATAAATTGGACTTGGTATTTTTCTTTGTTCTTTTCTTTTTCTTCTTTATTTGTAGGGGGAAAGAGGTTAGGTCACAAGAGTTAGAGTCAGACTTGGGAAGACTGAGATGTGAATGTGATCAAATGCATTATGTGAAATTCCCACATAAACAATGAAAACACTATTTTGGAAAAAATTCTTATCCTACAAGTTTGATGATGGAGAAAGTCAGCAATTAGAAATCCCCAGTTTTCCCACTGGTTCAAGTAGCATTGTCCTGTCAGTGCACTTCATTCTTTTCTTTAGATTAAGGGTTTAAAGATAAATTTTTTAAATGTGAAATTTAATAAACTTATTAAAAACCACACTATAGGAATTTATTGCAGTGATATCTTACAAGCTAATAAAGAAAAATAGAGGAAGTAGTCAATGACTGTGAGAATGAGATTTATTTTTAATTTTTATTGACATAAATGTTTAATGTACCTACATACTATTATATATTTCCAGAACAATAATTATAGGAATATTTTAAATTGAGAACTTAGTAAAGGCAGATTTTAATCTGTTCTAAAATGAAATGTTTTAGATGTTTCTAATGCTCTAATGTGAGTTGTTCCTCATTTGTCAAGAAGAAAAATGCTTGCTCTTCTAAAACTAAATCTTGAAGCACAATAAAGATGATTTGACATAGCAATTGTTTTATTTTAAAATATTTATTTGCAGTGACAGTTTAATAAATGTTGCACAATGTAGTAAAGTTATATAATTTTCAGATAATACTTGAAAGCTGTTTTCTTAATTAAATTTGCTTTGCAATGTTATATTTTTGTATAAATATAAAGCTTTAATCAGTTTCTTAATGACGCTTTTGAATTGCTATAATAAAGTATTTAACACTTAAAATATAAGGGCACTATAGAAAAGTAATTGCTGAATGTTCTGAAAGATGGTGTTTATCAATAATTGTCTAAACTTAGAACTGAAATGCACAGTGCAGGACCCAAATGTGTTCTTAATACTTTGACAATTGATATACATAGCCACAAACATCCTTTAGTGGTGAGCAGTGTCACAGAAGGCATCATTAGTTAATGTAAGATGAAGCATATGTGTGCCAGACTATAACCTGAAGTGACAAGATATACATAAGAATAATGTATGGTTGTTATTGAAAGACATATACAGTTTGGAAAGATGGGCTGAAATTGAACTACTGCGAATGAAGAAAGAAAATAGAATGAACATGGAATAGTTGAGATATGAGGAAAACATCAATAATAATCAGATCTGAATGCACTCGACATTTCTATGGACTGCTATGTCAAATTCTCTGCTCCTCTGTTTTCCTCATATTCATTTCTTTACAATTTTATGATCATCTTTATCATATATTGTTACATCCCTATGGGCCAGACTTTAATCTATTCTGTGATTTCATGTTCTCTAATGTAGTTTTATATAATTAGCTAGAATTATGGATATATATTGTATATCCCAATGTTTACTTACTTGTTTCAGAGATTATAGTTTTACAAACACTGATGATCAGACCAAAAGATAAAGAAATAAATATGCTTATTCCTGGACATATTACAAAAAAAGTCTTGCCTTTTAAAAGCATGGTATTTGTATGCATATGTATGTATGTAGGTGGGTAGATAGGTATATGTTTATATGATATACATTTACATTATCACTAGGAGAAGCCTTTGAAATATTTCCAAAAGATGACATGGGTTAATATTGCTAACTGCACTCAGGCATCCAGACAGAACCTGCTCTTTGTGTGTGTGAACCTGGGAGTGAGTCTTACTCCGTTACACATCTTCCATATAACAATGAGCTAGCAATAACCTCGGGATTTCTCTAGCCCATTACCTTTCCAATTCTCAGTAACTTAAAGATTTTGCCAAAGAACACTGTTTTTCATTCACTGCAAACTTTTTTCAAGGGACTAGTTCAGGGAAGTTTGACATTTTTACTTTTCAGACCATAGATCAAGGGGTTCTGCATGTGCACAACAAGGCTCTTTGCCTTGACCCTTAGAGCTGACTGTTGAGGGCTGTAAGTACATGAAAGCTAAAGACCCAAAGAAGACAGCAACAGCCAAGATGTGGGAGCTGCAGGTGCTGAAGGCCATGGATCTGTCCACAATGCAATGAATGTAGAACATGCTGGCAATGATGAAAATGTCGACATTAAGGATGCTCAGATCAGGGGCAATGATGCTAAACATGCTGAAACAAAGAATTAGGAACTCATTGACAAAGGCATTGTTGTAATGGGAGCGGCGGGGCTGCATCCCCAGCACCCAGGCCGCCAGCTATCTTATGCCCTGAAATAATTACATGAACACTGTATTCTTTTAAACACTGCTTAGCCCATTAGCTTTAGCCCTTACTGCCTAATTCTGATATCCCGATCAACCCATCTCTAATAAACTGTGTAGCACCGGTCTTACCGGGAAAGATTCAGCATGTCTGACCTGGCAGCTTGCTTCATCACGTGAGTCTGCCTCAGAGAGCAGAGCTATCGCATCTACCCGAGAGAGGGGAGCATGGCGTCTCTGAGCTCACTTCCTCTTCCTCCCAGCATTCTGTTCTGCCTACTCCACCCACCTAAGGGATGGCCTATCAAAATGGGCCAAAGCAGTGTGTTTATTACCAATGACCTTCCTCCATCAAGGCATAGAGCAAGGGACCTCCAGTAATGGAAAAAGATCATGGAAGTAATGGTTAACTGTATTTGTCTTATGGAAAAGCACTCTTACCAGGAAGACAGATTAGCTGTGGCACTGGGTAAGCCCATACCATACACCCTAGCTACCATCCCTGAGTAGACCTGATAGGACATGGTTAAATTGTAAAGCAAAGAGAGTTACATAGGGATCATATGCCATTGCGGCCAACAGGCTGCAATCCACAGCAACGAAAGCAGAGTAGAAGTAGAACTGAACGTTTCTTTTGCAATAAAAGCAAGGCTCTTTTTCATTACAAAGCTTTCCAGAATTTGAAGAGTAATGACAGTGGACTGACATAGGTAAATAAAGGACAGGCTGCTGAGAAAATAGCACACGGGCGTGTGCAGCTGAGAACTAAACAGAATCAAGATGTTCATGCCTTTCCCACAACTGTAACCAAATAAACTGCTAGGATGGTGAGAAGCGGGGGCAACTGGAGTTCTGGGTTCCCTGTGAAACTAGCAAGAATCCACTTTCATATGGAAAGATATGGAGAAAATAATTTTATATAGAGAAAAATTTAAAATATTAAATGTATCATCAATTAAGTATGAGACTGAAGTTCAGTTATTTTGGGCAACTCCAGTTATCTGCAAACTTCCTTTTCTTATTTCAGACTTTGAAAACCAAGAAACAAAAGATATTTAAAAAATCATCACAAAGAGATCCCTCCTTGATGATCTTCGCTATAACAATGGTTATACTAGTCCCCAGTCTCTTCCAGCCTTAAACAATTCTGACACAGTTGATTAACTGTTTGAACTACTTATATCGTATGTGTAGTACTCTCCTCTTTCTACTAAAAGTGATTTCTGGTTAAGATTAAAGTAGTATATACAAGCAATTCATGACAAAACTCACACTAAATTGTAAAAGAATAAAATCATAATTAGTTAAGATGATGAATAAGAGAAATCTGTATCATTTCATTCTTAAACTAAAATATTCGCTAAGAAAATCTTTCATGAAGGTGAAATGAAAAGCAGGATGGATTAAAATGCAGAAGGGAAATTGTCTCTATTTGTATGGCAAGAAGGAGTATTCCTGGTTCTTGGTAATAATAGGATTTGATAGATGTATGTGCTACATGTCAAGACCAATCAACTAAAACATTCAAATATCCTGAAATGTAAACAATATACAGTAAAAGAATATTATACATTGGTTATCACAAAGGAAAAATCAAAAAGAAAGGAAGCTATAAATGCCTACATCTTGCAGTATTTTCATTTTTATTGCACTCAAAAATGTATATGGTGAGAGATGATCATAAATTCCAATTACTCGAAACTTTTTACACAAGGGCTTTAAAAATAAGCTGCTTGCTTTCTTCCCCTCTGCTAATATAATTTGATGCTGTAGAAAAAATACAAGAACTGCCTCAAAGATCAGCAAGCAAAAGAGAGGTCATGGTTCTCTCCAAAACAAAAAGAAATATTAAATAACATGTTTATAATTACATTTCTCAACCTTACCTTTAGCTGACTTTGTTTATCACAAAGATATAAGTGGAAGCCATAAGATCCACCATTCCCAGGCTATCTTATTAAAGTTAGATCACTTATATTCCACATCATTCTGACTGATGGCAGTGAAACAGATGCAGGTTGGATCTGGAGTCATTATTTGAGATCAAAGACCCAAACCATGTAACATACAGAATTAGAGAGAGATTATATATGTTATGAGTTAATTCAGAACCCATGAATTATTTTCTAATTAAAGACAATATGGAATACGTATTGCATCTCTTCATATGTGTTTAAAATTATATCTATTTATAACAAATATAAGTAAACATTATTTTTTCAAGTCTCTCTCAGTCACATCCTGATGGTCCCCAAATGTGTTCGTTATAATTGAGAGACTTCTTTATTTTAGAAACTTATGTCTGTATAGCCAAACAAAACAAATACTATGTGAGAAAGTAGTTCATGTGGGAAAATAAATTTTATATCACATTTTTTTAAATCACTAAAACCTTTGAGTGCCTATCTTCTTACGTAATTGATTTTAATAACTGTACATTTCTACTTTTTATTCTCCTTTATTTTCTTTTTTACTGTTGAAGTAGAACTCCCTCTACATTTTATGATCAATTTGATAATTGTGCTAATACTTTCACAAAGTAGTATCTTCCAGTTCTCAGAATTACTACAAACGGTTTGACATATGCACTCATCTAAACACATTTAATGTTTTGTGCATGTAGTAATCCCTAGATGATTAAAAATTCATAAATACTAATTTCATTTTATTGCCCACGGTTATGCTTTTTTTAAGATTTTCTTAGTGCTTAGAGCAATACTATTATTACATGCAGTCTTGAAAAGCATCTCAGAGTCATATACACGCAATACCCCACATAAGTGTGTGTGTATGTTTGTGTGTGCTTGTGTTATGCATTAGAAAGATCACAGATGTGGGTCAAGTTCCTATAAAGGTAGATATACTAAGAGATTGTGTTACAGTATGAACGTGGACTCATGCATTAAATGTTTGTGACAGACATACCCTACTCACTATTCTGGGAGATGGTGGAAACCTTAGGAAGTGGGGCATATCTGGAAGATGTTCCTTTGGCGATTACACCAGCTCCTCTTCTGCTGCTTTCTCTCTACTCCCTGACCTACAAAGATGGCTAGCCACCACAGGATGCTGTGTCTCATCATGAGTAGGAACACAGCAGTCAGACATAATACACTGCGTCTTCTAAAACTGGGAGGAAATAAAGAATGATGCCCTGTGGGGTTTTCTATGGTATTTATGGTATTGTAGTCACAGGAGCAAAATAAAAACAAAGAAAATAGATAACAAGACAAGCTAATTGTCCCAAGTACCTGACCAGGTATTTGTTGAGCCCTGAAACTAGTTTAAGATGGGAATCCACAAGAGTTTAGAGATGTGGACCAGAAACACGGAAGTCTGAAAGCAAAGCTCAGTGGGCAATTATGACATGTTCTCAGAATACCGGGATGCCAATGAAGGTGTGGACTGGGAAGATTCCCAGTTCTATTGGGAATTGTGCTACAGGCCCTTCATGTTATATTCTCGAAAGAACATGACTGCAATTTGTCCATGTTTTCTGTTTTGTGAAGGACTGGGTTAAACATGAGAAACTGTTTCCTTTGTATGCAAAGCTGTCTTTGGATAACCTAGTGAAGAAGAAGAGTGGAGATAAGAAAAGTCTACTCCATACCAAGGAGAGAAAGAGAGGGCATCAATCTGTCATTCACATGGGAGTACTATGTGGTAGTGAAAGGTGTAAAATTACAGAACAATGAGACAGGGGAGAGATGGAAACCAGGATGAAAATCATCTCAGGAAGAATGGCCATGAGCAGCTGGCACTTGACACCTGACCTCATCACCAGCTTCCTTTGCATTGGGTCGGACATTATACCCCAGACTCTGAGATTTGAAATGCAAGACTGTTGTTTGGAGACAAAAGGACAGCATGCCTTTGATTTTGACTGTAACTTACACTGGAAACTGAATCAGAGAGATAGAAAGGTGACGGTCACAGGACCAGAGATTGGAAGCATCAGGGGAACAAATTTACCAGCTTACCACTGGATCAACAGTCAACCAGCCATCTGAAATCACACTGGGTTGACTAGGCCTTTTTCCCCTCCCTTCCTTTGTCCTGTAAAGCCTTAATAACCCAAGACAGAGAGACCCTACCAACTTCCTCTCCTGGAGACTGTCTACTCTTCAGGTGCTCTGACTTTGTTCTTTCTTTGTAGTTCCTCATGATAAAATGATTCGTTCTAAAACTCACCTTCTGTGGTCCCTCAATTTATTTATTTTTATTAAATAATAATTACATCATTTCCCCCTTACTCTCTTCTCTTCTACCCCTCCTACGTCCCAGTTATTTCCCCTGTGCTCAGGTGCAAGTGTTTTAATAGCCACCAGGGGGCGATAGAGCACAGTAAACGGAATATGGTTGCTAAAGCAGGACCTGTTGTTCAGGGGTAAAATCACAAATCTAAGACGCTGATAAATAAAATGCATGCTATCTGTAAATGCAAAAACTGGAAAGTCACAGCAGCCATCTTAGTGAAGGAACAGACAAAGACAAAGCAGAAAATCCAGGGATGATTTGAACAAGTAGACACGATTTCACACCATGGTTTCGTTATTTTAACACAAATATCAAAAGACATGTAAAGAATCCATCATAGGTTTGCGACACCAGAGGGAGGTCTCGATGATACTTGAAGTACTAGGTCATGGTCATAGGGGTAGTTCTTCCCAGGTACACTGCGCTGAACCTACTTAGTGTTACAAGTACATCCTAAAAGCTTCATTTGGGAGAGTGGAGAGATTTTAAATTTGCTTTCCATGGCCTTCAAAGTATCACTACATTTTGTTTTCAGATGAACAGTAAGTTCAGGGGTCGATGGGTCGATAGTCAAAAAGTCATTTTCCCATTGTACCTCCACTATTAGTGAGTGGTACAATGTGAGTGTAAAAGAATGTGATTTTGAAATATCTTATATTTATTTTTAGTTACATGTACATGTATGAGAGACGCTGGGTTTGTGCACTTGAGGGCAGCGCTAGAGGACCGGATGGCATTGGCGGTATGAGAGTTTGGGAGCTGCCCAACATGGCTGTCGAAAATCACAATGCGGTTCTCTGGAAAGTTTGTTCTTAACCTCTCAGCCATGTCTTCAGCACAAGAATGCACCTTTTGAATCCAAGATTTTACAAATGTCATGAGGATTTAAAAAAAAGAGAGCAGCAGGGAACCCTGATGGCTCTTTGGGCTGACGAGGGAGGGGGACTTGATTGGGGGAGGGGGAGGGAAATGGGAGGCAGTGGCGGGGAAGAGACAGAAGTCTTTAATAAATAAATAAATTAAAAAATAAAAAGAGAGAGAGAGAGAGAAATGGAAAATCTTTCCTTGGACTATGGGGAAGTTAAAAAAATGGTTAGAAAACAAGACGATGATGTAATCCCAAAACCGTGCCAGAGGAAATGCTACTACAACTTCTGCCCTTATGTACATAAAATATTCAGTCTTTCTCAATACAGAGTCTATCATTTTAAGTACATCTCACCTAAACACTCATATATAATCATTTTTCTATGAATGCAGTAAAAAAAGAAGATTGTGTGTTTATATTTCAAATGGTTAAAATTGTTCATTTAAAAGCCATAGTTTCAAGATACCACTTTACAATTTCAAGAAGCTCAAATATTAAACAATTCAAATGTTACTAACAAAAGTATTAGTCTCTGATTTAACTAAAATAAATTTCACCTAAAAAGAACAGTGTTCCATACTTGTAAAGCAAAACAACTACATGGATTTATTTGCTATTTAATAACTATTTAGAAGTAATATAAGTACTTCTGGGAAAGCAGACTATGGGACACTTTTATTCAAAATAATAAAACATCAGTAAACCCTCATGACTCAAGAGGTTGCACTGCATCTCTGCATTATTTCCTGCATGACACATGAAGAGGCACTGAGTATACACTGTATTCTTCATAACTCACAAGGATGGACTGAGTCTCTTCTGTGTCCTTACCAAAGTCTTCTCAGTTGTAAAGTTTTAACAAAGCTCTCTGATTCGCAGGAATTATCTTCCTTCTACAGGTTTACACAGGGCAACATTGACATCCTTATTCCACAGATGGTAGATCAAGGGGATCAGCATGGATACAATAATGGTATAAAATACAGATGGCACTTTCCCTTGATTTATGGAGCTGGCTGATGATGGTTGAAAGAATATGAGTGCTAAAGATCCAAAGAGGAGAGCAACAGTCAAAATGTGGGAACTGCACATGCTGAAGGCTTTGGACCTGCCCTTGGTAGAAGGAATGCCTAGGATGCTAGCAATGATGAAGAAGTAGGAGCTGAGAATCCTTAGAGCTAGGAAAACTAGTCATCCAAAGTCCTTCTCTTACATTGGGGTAACCATCTTCAGCCTACAGGTCTGCCCATCAGGCAGACTTTTCCATGAAGCAGGAAATTTTAAAGACAGTTCCACCTATATTGGCAGTTTGTCAGTTACATCCTTCTGTGTCCTGCATAATGTCTAGCAGTCTCTTTCATGAAGCAGGAACCCTAAAGGACCATCTAATCTTTAGACAAGTTCACCAGTCATCTTTCTGATTTTTTCAGTTCATATAGCATAACATCAAGCTGTCCAGGCAAGAGCAGTTTCTTGCCCAAATAGCTAACTAACTCATAAGGAACCTCTTTGATGTCCATCACCCTCCTGAAGTAGATTGGTGCTACCAGGAGCAGATGTGTCTCATTGTCATGAAACGCCCTAAGTTTTTAAAACATTTTAAGTGTCATATTCCGTTAGTCTTTGAAAGAATTGAAGAACCTATCTATCTGAAAAATTTCTCTGTACATCTAGAGAACCTAACTAACATGGCTACAAGTTTGACTATTATAGATGACTATCTATTAACCAAGATTCATACCAATGCAAAAAAATCACCTCTATTTCAAATCCCTCTTTAAATGAAAACAAACATTTATAAATAATATTTGGTAATTTGGGTGTAGTTCTTTTCAAACTGCTTCCTGCTTTTTGTTGGGTGAAGTAATTTTGGGTTTTATGGAGACCTTTCAGGTGGTCTTTGTCCAACAAACCACATTAGCCTGGAAGGAATCCACAGGTTCTCATCTTCTGTGGAAACAAAAGCAAAACTTCTTTTCCAGAGCAACATATTTTTAGACCCAAATTTTGAAGTCAAGATTCCTTTAAGATATATATGTTGGTTAGCTTAGCAGCCCCCAGATTCAAATATCTTTCTGTACTTAACTCATTCATAGTCAAAAATTACAAAGAAAACACAATAACAAACATAATCCAGACTCTCTGTATATATTCCATATTTACATGGCTTATTTTTCTTTATTCCTTTAATCTATAACTATCTATACTCGGTCTCTTTAAAGACTTCATTTTATTTTTTAAAAATCATTTACTTCTTTTTATAAATGTCTATATACTTTTTCTTCTCTCTCTCAAGCCTAAGTACATTTATCCAATACTGTGACCCATTTAGAGGTCTTTTCCATCTGAATTTGTCTTTATTGTGTATCTGTAATAGTTTTCTAACCAGGAGCACTTCTTAAAATGCTAAGTGGTATGGCTAGGACTAAGGCTCTTTTTGACTTTTGACTTCACCCAGTCTAACATGGCAGAGGTCTGCTTACTGCCTCTGAGATTGCTGGGTGGGAGCCATCCTCACCACCTCAACTCTGGGTAGCACCATGCAGAATATAAACCATTTTTATCTGAGTAAAAGCTATATCTTCCAGCAGCACACTGTGTGGCCTAGAAATATTTCTGTGTGTAGCAGTGGAAATCTGTTATGCTCTCCTGCCTGTGCACCCCTAGCAGACCTCTTAAGGTCTTAAGGTCTTAAGAAAAACCTCTTTTAAGGAGCCATGGCACTCCTGCTTGTGATCAGCAAACAGAGCCCATCAGAAGAAGAAAAAGCTAGCTACCAAGAAGACATGCTTAACTCTCTTCTTTTGTGTCTAGAATTACTTTCCAATATTTCTCAGGTTTTACATGGATGTAGTGATCCCTACATTGGCACACCACTAGTAGGTGGAGGCCACTCATTCATTTCCTGGCCACCCAGACCCGAAATAATCACACAGAAACTGAATTATTACAACATTGTTTGACCTATTAGTTTATTCTTCTTATTGGCTAGCTCTTATATTTTAACTTAACCTATTTCTACTAATCTGTGTATCACCATGTGATTGTGGCCTACTAGTAAGGTTCCATTCGCCATCCAGTATTTGTCTCCTGCTATAGCTACATGACTTCTCCCTGACTCCATCTTCTTTCCTCCTCTGTCTTGATGGAGGAAGGTCATTGGTTAAGTAATAAAGAAACTGCTTGGCCTCATAGGTTAAAACATAGGTGGGAGGAGTAAACAGAACAGAATGCTGGGAGGAAGAGGAAGTGATCTCAGAGGCCATGCTCCCCTCTCCCGAGCAGACGCACGCGATGAAGCAAGCCACCAGGTCAGACATGCTGAATCTTTCCCGGTAAGACTGGTGCTACACAGATTACTAAAAATGGGTTAGGCAAAATATGAGAATTAGCCCGTAAGAGGCTAGAGCTAGTGGGCCAAGCAGTGTTTAAATGAATACAGTTTATATGTTGTTATTTCGGGTTTAAAGCTAGCCAGGCGGTCAAGCTGGGTGGTAGGAATGCAGCCCACAGCTCCTACAACATTGTCTGTTTGGAATTTCTGCCTTACCCTACTCTGTGCTGCATTAGGTCCACAGCAGCTTCTTTATTAACCAATGACATTCACAGCATACAGAAGGGAATCCTATATCAAGACAAAATCCCAACTAGACATCTCTTGCACCAAATGAAACCACCAGTGCCAGAAATAGGTAACATCTAAACAAATAATTGGCCAAACGGGTCCTGTGGAAACCCAGTCAACCCAAGCTATTGCCAATACTGTTGGTTTCATTCCACAAACTGATGGTATGGCCTTATTACTGAATTCAACACCTACATAACTAGTTGAACAAAGAGAAGTCAAACTGGTGTTTACCTAGAGCCGTCACCACTACTCTTCAGTATTAGTGATACCAGAAAAAAAAACTCTGCATATTAACAAGAGTAAAATGTGAACACCAACTTAGATAAGAACTCTATGAACTTGAGGTGACTTGCCTGCAAGATACACAGGTACAATAGTAACACAAAAGTTGTGGGAGTAGCTAACCATTATCCACTTGGCCTACTCCATAAGATGGAAACTATGTACAGCATGCTTGTGTGGATGAGAACCTGAGAGCAGATAGGCCAGGGACATTGGAGAAATTATGTATGCTGAAGTTATAAAATGACTCCTAATGGCATTCTGCTATACTTATAGATCAGTATTTTATTCAGTTGTTATCAGAGAAGCTTCTTTCTGCAGTAGATGGAAACAAATATAGAAACCCACAAGTGGATAGTGTGAAGAGGTGAGAGTCTGCAACACTCAACCAACCCTAAATGGCACATTTTCATAAAATTCCTCCCCTCAGTATTTAGGTTTAGGGAACTCTGTAGAAGAAGAGGCAAAAAGAAGATAAGAGTCAGTGAGAATGGAAGGTACCAAAGAAACTAGGCCATTTAAAGACATTAGGACTGATGTGCACGTTAGTTCACAGAGATTATTACCATTCATAAGGACTACACAGGTCCAAGCCAAAAGGAGCCCCAGCATAAATGGGTAAGTGGACACAAGTTCCCATCCCTAATCTATAATTGATAACTACTTTCAGAGTAAAAATGAGTTTTTTTTCCACTAGACTCTCACTGGGTGTACAAACTACACTTAAAGGCAGACCCAATGCCCAGGAGTAAATAGCCAACACAAAATGAACTCAATGGCACTTTTTACTTTTGAGTTGTTTTATTTTATTTTTTGTTTATTTTGTCTCCCAGTGCTTTGTCTAGGTATTTTTCTCCTTCTACATATCTTTTACTTACAGATTATGATTTCCTACTCTGTTTTTATAGGTCTTCTGTTTGTATGAATGTGTGTGTATGTGTTTCTTGAGCTTTTCCTTTAGCTCTTATTTTATTTCCTGTTTGTTCTGTCCTATTACGGTTTGTTTTCTTCTATTTTATCTTACTACTTTTAGAAGGCATTTTGTATTCTAATGAGAGAAAGAATGGGTATAGATTTTAGAGAATGGGAAAGTGGGGAAGATCTGGGAAGAATTGGGAAGAGAAAACTATAACCAGAATATATTGTATAAAAACAGTCTATTTTTAATATAAACACAAATATTTTAACCTGTTTTAACAGAATAAAAGGCTTTTTTTTTACATAAGTTTAATATCCATGTACCAACTTCATGTAAATAGTAGTAGTAGTTCTCAAATTGGTTTTCTGGTCTAATGTATGTCTAGAACTCTGTTCCTATAATTGCACATGTTGACAAGATGATTCTAAATATTAATGCAGTAAACCTGGAATAATCAATGGAAGTTTGAAAGAGAAGAATAAAGTTGGTCTCACATTTGCCCTTTGTAAAAATTATACAGTTGTAATAATCAAGATTATAAGTCTTTTTATAATTATAGCAACATAGACTATGAAACTAGAACTGACATGATTCACTGTGCAATCCCAATGACTGTGTTTTAAAAGCAAATCATAAAATTTAAAGAAACAAAAACAAATTTTGAACAAATAGTCCTGGAATAATTTAACGTCTGCATAGGAAATAATTACTTTGGACCACTTTCTCAAGCCAACCACAAAACTTTATTCTGATATGTAACAGACCTCAATGAAGATGATAGCATAATATAGTATTATTTAAAATCTGTATGGCTTTAACCTTTGAAAAGGGTATCTTAGACAAGAAGTCAAAACTATCATCTTAGATAGACCAATTAATGAAAATATTCTTAAAAGAGAAATACAGCATAGATCTAGGTCTAAATATTTAACCAGTATCATCCAAAAAGTGAAAACATCTGAACACAGAATGGGCTGAAATATTTCCAGGCACTGTGCCTGAGGACAGATGTGTAGTCACATCATAAAGTATTTTTCCCTATTAAAAACTAAAAGACCTGATATGACAATTAGAAATGTCCAGATAACTGGACAACACAGTGTGATGGGGCTGCTGCTGCAGCGGGTGGTGGCTTTTGGTTGATGTCAGAAAATCTACCATGGTTGTGGGGACACTAGTCTACAGAGGGTCTTTCAGCATGCTGAGGTTAAAGAGTACTAGGGCAAATGGAATTAAAGAACTCACACTTTCTCTACTTGTAGAATTCTGTTCAGGTCAGATATAAGATGGACTGAGTACTTTCTGAAGCAAAGAGATCAAGATGAAGCTGGTGCCAGTAATTCAAAACAGACTTCTGGCTCCCTCTGTTTGCAGCATCAGATTCCAGAGCTCAGTTTCTGTGCAGCTCACATATACATTAGAAGCCAAATTTGTGATTCATCTAATAGCTTCCTCATGCTTGAACTCAAAGAACCCACCAAAATGACATGATTTTCAGAAAAGTTTTGATAGGTAAGCAACACCACAACTGTTTATAGAAAGCGACTTCCTGGAGAAAGCTTTCATCAGGGATGAATTGCTGGTAGGTAAAGCCATTAAAGGTTGCTTTTGCGCTTTGTGTGAATCTCTTTAATTCCCTGGTGTACAATTAGTCTCTCTGTTGTAAACTGTATGTAGCAAGGCTTGTGTTAAGGTTAGCAATTAAGGTCATTGTGTTTGATTCTTAAATATCTTTATGATGACAATTTCCTATCTGAAAAAAGTCTGAAGCTTAAAGTTGCTCTTTCTGTATTGGAGAATTAATGTCTTGTCACTTTTAATGACAGTTTCTCCATTTTCATCATTGTCTGGCTTTAATACACTTAGGACAACTTCAGTGAAGGGGCTGTTGGTGAGCACAGTGGCTTGAAGACCTTGGAAAAAGGACAAGAAATCTTAGGACTAAAGCCAGTGTAAACTATGTAGACCCTAGTCAGTGATGTTATTGGCACAAATTATTCCTAAAGTGGTGGTACTTGGATCCAGGTCTTGAAGTAAAAATTACATATAGACAATGAAAGTTATAGAATCTGAATTTTAGGTCACTAATTGAGAATAGGAAGCTTCCTATAAACTGATATGTGTCTCCATCTCTACACATATAGATATGATAATGTATAAAGGATAGCAAATGCTTATATACCATAGAGAAGTAATTCAAAATGCATTGATTAGCATATACTTATAATTAAAATTTGTGAACAAATGAATAAGAAACAACAACATTCAAGAAACAATATCCACAGCCAACTCCATTGGGTATTTCGGGTTTGAAATATCATTATTTTGTAAGTGTAACTAAAACTTCTTAGAGAGGTGACTAATAGTATTTGTTTTTCATTTTTATTGTTGATGTTTGAAATGTTTAGTGGTTGACATATTCATACATTTATAAAACAAAATTTATGGCTCTCTGCCATGCACCGCGCCCCCTTGTCTGCATTTGGTGCTCTAGAACCCAGTTCGCAAGCTTCAAGCAAGGGGCTGGAGGTTGAGAATACAGATGCAGAGACAGACTGACACACAGTCCTTTTAACACTGATACCAAAGCTCCAAGAATGCTCCCTTTATTGTGTTCAGGGGCAGATTATATAGAGATAGCCACGCCCCAGCCAAACCCACCAGAAACCACTCTTTTGCCATCAGGAACTCCTGAAGGTCTCGTGCTCAGCAGCTGTAAGCACTCAGATCAGGGAATTACAAGAAATTCAGGATCTGGGGTCTCACTATTCCCAACATCTCCCCCCTAAATTTTTTATAAAACAGAAGACCCTCCTGACCACATGGCCCTTTGGTCTCTACTGCACCTAGATTCACTTTGGCCAGCACTCTATTGAACCTGTACTCAGGAGAGAGTGAAAGCATCTCCTCGGGAGAGTACTGGCTTTTAGGGAACACAAGAGAGCAACTTAAGCCTGTAAGACAGGTAGATTCAAATATCCCAGAGACTCTTGGTTCCTCATACTAGTTCCCACACACCCTCCTCCCCTCAAGTGAACAGAGGTGTGTGACCATTTCAGACTCGGGACTTTTAGGAGTGGCTTTGCCATAACCCCAGGAGCAGTCAGAAACCACTGCTCCTTCAGCAGTCCCCTAAATAACATACCCCAGCTGCCATACCCCCGTGGCACATTCATTCCTTGTCAGCTGAGTGCATGGAAGACACCTACTCGCTCGTGCATCTCTTTGGCTTCCCTAGCAGCCCAGCTGATTCTGCTTTTGCTAAGTGACCATATGCTGCATTCTCATGGGTTGTCTGACCTTACACAGGATTTAAAGATGAATGCCCATGGCAACAGGCGTTAAGATTGCCAGCAGTAGGGTCCCCAGTCACCACTGGACCCAACCTCCCATTTCAGCTATGGTATTCAACCATTCCTTTGGCTAAACAGTACAATCTGGTGTGCTAATTGTAACATTTCAAGGGCTATTCAAGTAACCATTGAGTTGTTTCACCACAAAAGAGGCATTAGCAATATTAACAGATGTCATACAAATGAAATAATGAACAAGACATTTGTTATAAGTCCACCTGCTCCTACAATAGGGCAGACTGTTGATTCAAATTCGCTCTGCTGCAGAATCTTCGGCATGCAGAGCCTAGAACTGCCACTGCCTTCTCCTTGTCCCACTGCTGCGTTCTTGGGCAGCCCAGTGGGGTCTGTGCTCCAGCTTGTCTCAGCTCCATCATTTGTTGCATTTGCTGATACTCCTGGCACTGCTGTGGCATCCGCCAGGCTAGGCACCGACTGGGCTGAGGCAATGTGCCTTCCACCACAGCCACCTAGCAAAGCTCTGCTCCTGCTGCCTTCTAGCCCCAGCTGCATTCGTTCTGGGTCCAAACTGGTGCATGAAGTGGAGCAGAACTCAGAAAAGCAGGCTTGCTGCTCTGCAATAACTGAAGGGACCCCGCTCAAATTATCTTTTAGGGAATTTGGGCATTGTCAGTCTGTCTGGCTACTTCCTGCTGAGTGGAGACTCTGCATTCTTAGGGGTATTTACTGCAATTTACTGCCATTTTCCAGTCACGCTCTGGTGGAGGCAACGGGAAAGGGGGGACTGAGCGGCGGGCCCCAACCCCATCGGGGTGGGGGCAGATCCCATCCCAGCCAGTTGCCACTGGCTGGGACAGAGGTCCAGGCCAACAGGCCTTGTTGCTGTCGTGTTGCGCTTCCCTGAGGCCCACACTGGAAGTGGGTCTAGGGTTCTTGCCTCATAGGTCCTCGAGGCAGGTCCTGGGGTTTGCACGCATTGCAGCCCCTCAGTGCCCTCGGCCTGGAGCTGCTTGGCCTTGGAGCTGCTGCAGCTCACACTCCACTGCAACATTTCAGGAGGTCTTGGAGATTCAAACCACATGAATCTCGAATAAATCCTTAGGCTCTCATCGTCTGTGGAGACAAAAACAGAACCTTCTGTCCAAAACATCAAATTCTTAAGCCCATATTTTAAAGTCAAGATACCTTTCTTAGCAGTTCCTAGAATCAAATGTCTTTCTCCAGTCCAGAACACAAAAAAAACACAATCAACATATTTACCTTTTTTCTGTACACATTTATCTTTTTAAGCTATATACATTCTATTTTTTCCCAATACATACATCCCCTCCGGCCAGGGACAGCCCTGTTCATTTACCCCTCTTACTCGGTTGACTTCCACTTGCTGCCAAATCGAGCGAAGGACGTCAGGATTAGCACATATACACCAATCCACGCTCACCTTCTGAGAGTGACCTCTCAGTGTTCCCTAGTTCCCCATATCTCGGTTGGGACCTCCAATTGCCACTATCTCGGTGGGGACCTCCAATTGTCACACACCTGTGTCTGCACTCTGTGCGGTGGCACCCAGTTCGCGAGCTTCAGGCAAGGGGACTGGAGGTTAAAATACACAGACACACACAGAGAGACAGCAACATAGGTCATCCTTAAATTCCCCAAGAATACCCCCTTTATTGTGTTCAGGGCCAGATTATTTAGAGATAGCCATGCCCCAGCCAAAACCCACCAGAAACCATTTTCCTGCTATTAGGAACTCCTGAAGATCTCGTGCTCAGAGCAGCTGTAGGCACTCAGATCAGGAGATTACAAGAAATTCAGGATCTGGGGTCTCACTGCTCCCAACATTTCTCAAATTCCTAGAGGATGCTGTTTAATGTTAAGGAAACCAACTATAAGTCATTTTTTGTAGTGAACATTTTATATTTTATTTACCTGAAGATATAGACATATTAAAATCAGAAAAATTAATTATAGATTTTATAATACAGGATATATGATAAAAATTAACAAAGTTCATTTATACTGAGGCTAATTTATTTCAGTACCTAATACATAGCAATGCTATCTTTATTTTGATTCCTTTACAGTTCTTGAATCAGTTTCACTTTTAGCCAGTTGGAACAAATGTCAGCACAAAAATCTATAAATATGGTGAGTTCAGCTTCTTGCCCATGCACTGCTTGCTTCCTTGTTGCTGAGACAAAGGTAGACTCTTTATATTATTTGTCTTAGTCAGGTGGTAATTGTTAGAAAAAAATCCTAAGAGGGGCGACTCTGCTGGCTCAAAGAAATCCAATTAGGTAAGATCAAACCAAATTAAAATTTCCACCATTTTATTAAGTATGGCGCTCTCTGGTGGCCAAGCTCATGGCAGGGAGACAGGAAAGCAGGGAGCCCATGCAAATCTGGGACCACGTGTTTCTCCTCTGAGAGCCCACTTAAATACCCTGTGGGAGTGTTCCTGACCCTCCCCAAGGGAGGATTTGAAGTCCAGACTAATGCAACTCCCAGGCCAGGGGGGGCTGAAATGGATGCCAGAGGCTAGGGCTATGCTCCAGACTTAACAGTCATCCTGGTTGAGAAGGTCAGAGCTGACCTTTCACCTTGCATAGGCTACATATAGGCCAATCTTTTATCACACCCTCACTCTAAAAATCTGTATTTAGAAAGAGGCCATGCTGGAGAACAGTGAATCCTGTAATGACATAAACAGTGCATATATTCATACAGCCTACAAGCACACTTCATTATGGTCTCATAGAGTGTATATTTGGCAGGCATCTTAACCTGTGAAAGTACGTCACATGAATGTCACACAATGCCAGAATCAAACATTTCTCAGAAAGCAATCTATGTTATCAGACTCTAATTCTCTTTCTTCCATTTTTCTTATATGCATGTGTTGTTAGACAACATATTTCTTCCCATTATTTAGAAATTTTGCATTGTATAAACAAATTTCCCTACAATAGCTAATATGGATCCTAATATTAGTTCAGTTTTGGAAGCATCTGCATATTTGAATTCACTCTGTGTGGGCAAACTTGGACAAGTTGGAGACCACAGCAGGTTACTGTAAGGCTTAAATATCTAAACCACTGGTTCTCCATGTTAAGTGAGAGCCATGACTGTTCATCAAGGAGAAAAGTTATTTTTTGCCCATACACTCTGTGAGATAGTAGCTTTAATTCTA